>JAMXBC010000001.1:145011970-145611970 GCA_024138005.1 Lumnitzera racemosa
CGATTGATGAAGATTTGCACTTGATTATGTTTTCTGCTTTACATTTTTGCATGAACCTTAGACTCTTTAATAATGAGATTTTCCATGGTTGATACATAAGCTTCCTGTTCCCTTCTCTTATATACTAAGTGCAATATAATCTCTTCTAGCCTCTTACAGGTTTGTAGGTAACTAAACAACTTAATGGTTATTGATTTGAATATGTATAAGTTACGGAACCTATTATATATCATCTCACGATTATATTACAACAATTAGCTCAATAACAAGTGTGCCACATCTATATGTACTATACCATAAACAACCTCATTGGAATATTCTTTATAGATAAAATAGTACATACCCGTTTATTAGCATGCATAACTCATCTATTATTAAGGTAATGCAAATTGTAAGGCCATATATACACTATAGTGTTTAGGTCCTATTTCTCTATAATGGTAATAGAAGTTATCTAGTGTTGGTCTTAATTGAACCATTAAGGAAGGAAATTCAATTAATTGCTCTCTAAAACTTTTTAAAATGTTTTCTCTAGTGTTTTTCAAACTTTTTCTTGACTATTCAACAATGTCAATGATCTAAATTTGACAAAAAGGTTATGTTCAAATCAATCATAGTCACTAAAGAAAGCAAAACGACTTAAATAAAATAAATTAGAAGATATAAAATGTAAAAGAGATAGAGAAAATCAGTAGTCAATATAAAGAGGTTTCTTCTTATATGTCAATCCTCTCTTTTAACTTCATGCCAAGAATTAGTCCATCCACATTAGTATATTCCACTATTTGAAAAAAAATCAAAATGATATTGCATAAACTCTAATATTTCAGTTATCGTCCTAGCCTATTTCGCATTATGCATTAACACGTATCACAAGACTATAAAATCTACCTTAAATTTTCTTAAGTAGTTCTCACTAAGGAAGAGAATGAAAGTAAGCAATTCTAATAAGAATTAAAAATAGATCATTAGCTGAAAAAGTGGAATAGCCAAGTGTTACGTAGGGTAAAGTTCCACAATGTGGAGGTACCTCTTAAGCATGTAAGATAACACCTTTACTATCCTCTTGGCTTAATGATGGTGATCTTGGACTTATGTAACTGAGTAGAATGTCAATTCTTGGATAGGGGGTAAGCGTGCTCATTCTGGAGCAATCTCAGGATGGGTGACCTCCTAGGAAGCAACTGCACCAGGGGATAAAACAAAGCGGACAATACCTCTGTAGAAGGAGTTCCGGCCGGGTCGTTACAACATGTTCCTCCCCAATTTAAACCTCGTTAAGATCATTGGCCTTCGTTGATGATGCGACAGTCTTTGATTGCTTACATTGCCTAATAAACCCTAACATCTAATTTGATTACTTCCATAAGAGTTCTATATTGCTGTAGCTCTACTATATTAGAGATTCCAAATTTAAGTTCATCGATAATTCTAGCAATGGTGATCTCACATATGATTAGGGGTGTCTCAAACCCTTTAACCATAATCCTTAATGCATATTTCACCCTGTCTCAAATTTTTAAAATGCAAATAAATAGCACAAATGGTTTGTTCATCAACCCTTTCATAGATAGCCACATATAACCTCTTCCTCTCCATTCATATGCCTTGGGTTGTCAACTTTTCCTCTCATAGATTTGCATACTCAATTAACCTTAAGGAGTTTAATTTAACTTTTGAGTGCTCATCGCACTTATAGTACTTGAATACCTTCTTAACCTTTGGTACCTAATTTAATAACCCCTTACATAAGCTACCACTTCTAAAAGTAGAAAAATAGTAAAAATAAAACAAATAATGAACCAATAGCTTTATAAGTAGATTTTAAAATGAATCGAACCACATCCTCCCTTGATATTATAAACTACTAAATTAATAAGAGATCCTAAATTTCATGAAGATCCCATATAAAAGTAATAAGAGGTTGAGTTTTAACATCTCTTCTTTTGTGAATTTCACTCCATGAGAGTTTCTTTTCGCACTTATTGTCACGCCCCGAAGCGGCAGAGTCGTAACAGCTCCGCCGTGTAAACAACCCTAAGATAGAAGTTGGCCTTACAACCGCTATCTTAGACCTGATCTACATAAGGCATTAACGACTAACCCGCTTTGAAGTAAACGGTTTGTAATTTCAATAAATCCTTCATCTAAGAAAGTGAGGAAATATATATATTCACTATAATTTGATGATTACAATTATCGTTTGCAATGTTTCTCCGAAATATATTTCCTAGTTACTACATTATAAAAAAAAAAAAAACGAGAAGTTCTAATGTAAAAGCTTAAACCTTAAAAATATATGTTTGTTCTTCAATATTTTTCCTCACTCCCCAGGATCCAGCAATTGCTAGCTTCAGAGTAGTTGTTTGCCGCTTCTTAGCCAACACCTGCACGACGTCTATAGGGATGTGAGCAACTACAGCTCAGTAAGTTAGGACGGAGGACTTAAAACTATACCATACACACAACAAGGTTTTCAATCACTTATTAGGTGCAATGCATGTACAAGCAAATGCCATCGCATGACGTTGTTCGGCCCGTCGTGAGATTAGAGAAATTGCGCCCGCTCAAATCCGGGTTGAGGAGTTGCCGTTAATGCAACAGCTCACGACTTAACCCAGGCTTGTGTAATGGAGACCTTGCTCCTCCCACGACTACCTTCGAACCACTGTCTTCACCCTCGCTGCGACCTCCTCTCCTGTCACTTAGTTCGACTGAGGACGAAGAAGGGATCATTTTGCAATCCTGCGCTATCCCTTCCGAAGTGGTCAGTATTTAGCCGGAGAGTCCTAAGTTCCCCTAACAGGTTGCCGTGCATGTCCGATTATGATTACTGGTCGGATATTTAATTAAGTTCAGTTGAGGGTGATTAATCCTTTCATACAAATCATACAATATGTGCCAGAGTAACAAACAGAATCATAACATCACTCATAATCAAACACATGCACACATTCAGCTATCTAACAAGCACAACCAAGCATAATCTTGAGCCTCCAAAATACAGCATCATATTAATCCCAACTTATCTCGATTCCTCGCGCATTCACTCGAGGTTCGATTTGATCAGGCCATCGCCGATCATCCCTATAACACAAACGTGGTTTCAGCTTTTCATATAACTATTATAGGTTCATTTTATCCTATAACACTTATTGTTACGTTTTGTTTAGGGTTTAATATGCCTAATTATCTAGGTCTTACGTCTTTTACAATTATTTAGGTTTGGGGTTAGGTTCGGGTTCGGTTTTCGTATCGATTTCTAAATTAGGTTCTAGTTCGATTTCTAAGTAGTATTTTATACTCTAACTCTAGAAATTCGTTTCAACCCATAATGTGAAATTAATCACATTATTTCTCGATCTCCTAAATACCATCATTACCCCTAGTCAGTATTTTATTTCACCCGGTACACTTATATCCTTATTAGTGTACCGAATTCACTCCTAATGTGAGAAATTTTTACATTTATCATATAATTACATAAATTCAAATTTCCTATCAGATTTATTGTACATTTTTATTATTATCACAATATCAATTTTTATTATAATATTTCCTATTTATTATATTTCCAATAATTACCTATTATGTATTATTACCTTTTATGTATATATTACACTTCTAATATTTATATCACTCTAATTATCATCTCTAAACATCAATTATCATTTCAAAATGTCTAAATTCATCTTAAATCAGATTTTACTCCTAATTTCCCAAATTTACAAAATTAACTTAAAACGTACTATTTTTCCATATTACTTATTTACTACATAATTAACCTAATAATTACATCTAACACCCTAAATGCTACAAGAATCATTCTCCATCAGATTTCAACATCCCTAAACATCTATTTATTCACTAAGTCAGTAATTAATAATTTAATTACTTAATTAACTCCAAATTACCCAATTTTTCCATCATTTTAGGGCTAAAAATTAAACTTAAAAATTTCAAAAATTAATTTTAAAAAAAATGGCTTCATAGCATTATTCTATATCACATGAGCATCCTACAGAAAAAAATTGAGCTCCAAACTACACTCTTAAGGTCATTTATTTCTAAACCGAAATGTGCTCGGTTTTGCATGATTTCTTAAGGATCATATATTACGGGGCATGTTTTCATCAAACTAATATTTTTCCTACAAACTACATACAAAAATATCTCAGAATAACAAAATTCATAATTTTATAATAATATTTACTATTTTTACAAAATTACACAAAATCGGGCTGGAAATAGGACTCACCGATCTGGGTGGCTCCGGCCACCGCCGGCCACCTTGGCCTTATCGTCCGGCATGGGCGCTGCCACCACCGTGTGGTGGTGGTGACCGTCCACTCCCAGCTGCACGTCTGGTAGGGGTTCCCGTTAAAAGCCTTAATTGTACAGTTTTTTTCTAATTTTTTTCTAAACCGAATTTTTCTCTCAATTTTTGCCTCTCTCTAATTTTCTATGATTTGTATCTGGCCAAATGAGTTCCTGGATTTTTCCTGCTATTTATAGGCATTTGCTGTAATTAATATGCATTAATTTGACAAGACTTTGCCCATTTTCCTTAATTTTTGGCTTTTAGGTTGTCAAATTTTTATTGGCTAATTTTTCTTTTGCAGCTTTGGACTTGCCACGACCTGATTTTGATTAATCTTATCCTCTTCTGATTTTTCCATAATTATTTTATAATTTTCTTTAATTATTTACTTAGTTTTTTGCCATTTTAGGTAATTTCGTGTATTTTTATCTACACGTAAATACATGTAGGGTATACGTGAACATTCTTAATTATTATTTTGGTCATTCTAAAATTTTTAGTATACATATAATCTGTCTCTACCAATTTACTAGTTATTAGATTACACTTTTCGCATTTTCAGTAATTAGTACTTATTATGCTTAAAATTTGAAAATTTTATAACCTCCTATTTTATTACTTATTTTCTTAAATTCAAGTTTACGGGGTCAGTTTTACTAATATTTCTCTCGTTAGTTTATAATTTGAGGTTTGATCGGATTCTTTAACTGATCGTTCAAAACCTTATGTTCTAAGTTCAATCCTATGGTCAATTGGTTTAATTTTGGGGTTTACACTTATTCTCTATCCTTTTTGATAAGATTGAATATGCAAGAAAGATAGAGGGGAAAGGAAAAGAAAAAAGACACAAGAAGGGATATGTTGGCACAAAATAATAAAATACTGATATAAATTATTCATAACTAAATAATATTTAATTCGTATAATATATATATAGCAATGTCTAAAAAAGGAGAAAAAAATGTTCGTATAGTTTATACTTTAAGAATCATATAATTTACAGGAAACAAATATAATCAAGTTTTTATAACACATGATATATATTTATATACATAATAGCGATCAATGTATCTACGTTACATGTACAAAAAATACAAAATGAGGAGAGAGAGAGAGAGAGAGAGAGAGGTGCAGCTAGTGAGAAAGAGTGGAAGAGCGGAGAAAATGGGAGAGAGAAGATAGATATAGGTATAGTTATTAGGAGAGTGTGGAAAAGTGGGAGAGAATAAAGAAATGAAGAGAGAGAAAAAGAAGTAGGTTGACATATTTATCTATTAATTATAATTTTAATAATTTATTTTATTGTTAGTTTTTTTGTTAAATAATAGTAAATAGAGAGTAAATAAAGAGTAAATACATAATTTTAAGAAAAACGATTACTTAAAGTCCCATTTAATTTAATAATATAGATATAGATATATACACAGTTATTTACATAACTATTTTATATAATCTAATACTATATCAAAATACAATTATTTAAGACATGCAACATAGTGATCTTTTACTTATCTACATAACTATTTTGTATAATCTAATACTATATCAAAATACAATTATTTAAGACATGCAACATAGTGATCTTTTACTTATCTAATTCCAACTTCTTCTCTCCTTTGTTTTATAAGTGTATTAATTTTTTTAACCATATGTAAAACGTTTGCTTTCATCCATATTTCTTTGAAAATTTTCAATGTAAAGTGTTATTCATTTTACTGGCGGAAAATTAAGTGTTATTTATTTTGATTTAGAGGACACGCAGAGTATTTCGGCTACACTAATTGCTATAAGAAGAGATAATCTTTTAAGTTATAACGATCATGTTACACGATGCATTAGTGCATCTTGCGATTTTTTTTTTAAACTATAATCATCTTTAATTATCAAATAAAGTTAATATGGTTATTTCCTATTTCCAATTTTCAACTTTCGTCGGCCCAATGTCAGCCCAAGATCGAGTTCCGTTCCCCGGTAACTATAGCCTGTCCGAACCGGAATGCGAGTTGAACCGACATCCAATTCGCAGTAAAACCAAGAAAAGCGTTTTATCAGGTATCTAGGGTTTTAGTCATACTGTAAAGAAAGAGAAATGAATATATGCTGCTTGGGGTTGCCAATGGAATCCTAAAACAGAAACATCTAAGCCTTGTTACACGTTCCACCTCATTACTTGCCTTCTCCTCGAGTGCTCGTACTCACGCTTTCACATCCAACATCATGGTAAGTTGATCTTAAGTCAGTGTATCTATCTATTTATGTATCTATTGGCGATTTGTTGTTACTTGCTTATGAGTTGCCTTTCTTTTTTTTTTCCTTCTCTCCGCAGTCTCAACAACCGGATGACAAACCGGTGACAGTGGAAGACTTGGAGAGGAAGAAGAAGAAGGAGGAGAAGGTTCGGTTTTGGGTTTTATCACAATTCATTTCCGGTTTATGCATCGAATTGTTGTTTGTTTTTGTTTTTATTTTATTGTTATTTTTTTTTAATCTTTTCCGGTCAATGTGATTTTAAATGGAGTACGATATTAGGGCTACCAAGTCACATCGGAGTTGATATTTTAATTGAAAATGAAAGAATTTTGTTTCGGAAGCTCGTGTTATGAAAATGGTTGTGGTTTAGCTTAGTAGTTAGTTTTATGGGAGGCAATTCTTGGAATTTGATGTAGCAGTCTGTAGGTCGCTTTCGCCGTCGGCATTGAATTATAAGGTTGATGATATATGCTTATGCAGCAATCTGCAGATCATTTTAATTATTTTTGCAGCTTCTGTTTGTGAGCTTCCCAATGCTCGTGGTTTAGCTTGATAGTTAGTTTTAGGGGAGGCAGTTCTTGAACTTTGATTTGTAGATATTACTGCTGTTATTGTATTTCAAGGGTTGTTTATATATTTCAGTGTGTATATCAAAGATTTAATGGGTCAAAATCTATTACAATAGAAAAATATTTTGAATCCTGGGCGTGGAGTGTTCCACGGACATTATAACAGTCTTTTTCTAGGACTTCCTTACTATCTGTATCGATCGTTTCCCTTTCTGTAATAAGGTTGATGAATTTGGTCGATTTAGTAGTCTGTGATTCTGTTTTTAAAGTATTATGAATTTGGTTATTTGTTACTCGTGATTTTTTTTTAATATATAATTGATATAATTTTGATCTATCATTTTAGGCCAGAGAGAAGGAATTGAAGAAACTTAAGGCTAAAGAAAAAGCTGAAAAACTCAAGGTAATTGCTAATGCAATCTGCCCAGTTAATTGTTGTCATCTTAGCCTCCTTGGATGAAAATTTAAAACTTTGGTGATTTCAAGGTGCAAGAAGCCTCTAATGCGCCCAAAAAGAGTGTGAAGAAGAATGTTAAGCGGGATGCTGGTGAAGACAATTCGGAGGATTATGTCGACCCTGAAACCCCTTATGGAGAGAAGAAAAGAATGTCTGCTCAAATGGCGAAACAGTACAATCCAAGTGCTGTAGAGAAAGCGTGAGTGTGGGTTTTTTTTTTTTTTTGTTTTTGTTTTGTTGGTTTTCGCTAAGTACCCTTGGAGCTAAGCACTTTCTAGTTATGTCTATGTAGATGGTATGAATGGTGGGAAAAGTCGGGCTTCTTTGTGGCTGATGCCAACAGTTCCAAACCTCCATTTACAATAGTAAGTACTAGAGGTACTGGAACATATATCTTGTTCTGATCCGGGATCTGCATTTATGAACTAGACTAGGTATTTTTGTATTAGAAGTTTCTGCATATGTTAGAGTTTTTTCTTTTCTCATATTTCTTGGGGAGTCTTTTTGGGTAATTATGCACCTGACAAGATCAAGTAAACTATAAAATTTTAATCTCTCTTCTAGATCAATGGCAAAGATTTCTGGTTAACCTGAATGGTTAAGCTCCACTTTTGTCTCTCCTTCCTTATGAAATTTTTCTATTTGAGCTGGAGGGTAATGTAGACATGGTTATGTATGTTGAGTGCACATGAACCATCCTTCCAGTTATTTTTTTCTTGGGTGTAATAGTCAACCAAAATTATTGAAGGAGAAATAGCTTCTGGTGGGAGCTTGAGTGGGGAGACCGGTTTTAGGGGCTTATCTGTTGTTTTCAATCTGAGATGGATTTCAATTAACTTGCATACTGCTGCTTACTGTCGATAGATTTATTGCGATCATTTGTAACAGCTGCAAAAATGCAAAATTCATGTCCATGTGCTGCGTCCTGATTGTATTTGTGGGGTAAATCAGTAAGGAAAAATGTTTTTGGTAATTCCAATGAGGGAAAGAGATTGCTTTTATTTTTTTTTTTTCAATTGTTAATTCAGTAAGAAATTTTTGTTCCTGTTTCTTGTATTGCTTGTTTTTTCTTTCCTGTTTAATGTTTTGCTGTATCTTGTATTCTATTACACTACAGGTTCTTCCCCCTCCAAATGTGACTGGAGCCCTACACATTGGTCATGCCCTTACTGCAGCAATAGAGGTTGGTTGATTGTAGGATTTATTCTTGCTTCACGCACTTGTGCATTACTTCTTTGGGTTTGCATTCTTAGGCATTACAATTTTTATGCAGGATATGATTATTCGTTGGAGAAGAATGTCTGGATACAATGCACTGTGGGTTCCTGGAATGGATCATGCTGGAATAGCTACACAGGTACCTCATTCTAGATACATCATTGTTTTGTGTGAAAATATTGCTTTTCCCTTTTGTCACCAGCAGCCTTGAGAATTACTTGTTGCAGGCGCTGACATTCTTTTATCTTAGAATCTCTTGCTGCGAGAACTAGTTTGTTGCTAATATTTATATGATACATACATACATACATACATACATACATACATACATACATACATTCATATATATATATATATATATATGTATGGAATGTGGTTAAGGTATTGCAAGATTGGGTTTGTAATCTTGTTCTTGGGTGATTTACAGTGAAGTCCGGTCTATCCAGAGTCTTTGGGTTATGGACTTCCAAACTTCCCTATTCTGACTAGTGATTAGAGTTACTTAAGAGAGAATCCCATATCTCATAAAAAAATAACACACATAATTTTATGGAAATTTAACTTTGTTATATTAGTTTAGAAAAAGTATTATTTATACATTACACCCATGTCTTCCCTTTAGCTGACTATGAATTGAGGAAAACTGCTCCCCATTTTCTACTGACATCTAGGGACATGGTTAGTGAATGAGTACCCACAAGTCAAACAACAAACTGCCCACAATGACGACAATAACTGAAAAAATACGTGTGACAATAATTAAGAAGACATCAACTAGTTAATATTCAACTCACTAACCGATTGATGTTGACTAATTCTTACTCATTCATCATCCTATTCTAGCCAAAAGTGCCTACATCTATGTCCAATCGAGCATTGCTCATAACAATTGTAGCAAAGCCCCCAACTCGATGCTCTTCCATTTCTTCCCCAGTTAAGTTGCTTTGCAGAAGGAATCTTTACTCCTGACATCATGGGGCTGTTCCCTTGTTGCACTACCGTCTCGATTGTGTGCATAGATGTTACCTTGTCATTAGGAAATCCCTGTTTTTCTTACAGCCAAGCTAAGCTTATGGCATGAGATGAATCTGGCGAGTGATGGAGCTGGACCTCTACCATGATTACATCCTTCAAGCCACCGATAAAGATCGTTACTTTTTGTTCAGGGGTTAGGGTGCTTGCTTGGGCTGCTAGCTGCTCAAAACGATGCTGATAAGCCTCAAAACTTCCTGTTTGCCTCAACTCATCCCACATCTCCCTGTACTGGAGGACCAAAGAAAGTGTACACGACATGGGTGTTTAAATTCTTCCAAAGAAAAATGAGGATGGTTTCTCTCCAACTTTAAAAACCACAATTGGGCAACTCCTTTGAGATGGAAGGAAGCTAGAGCCAACTTATCTTCCTCCATAGTCTGTTGATGTCTAAAAAAGTGCAACACCTATATAAAACATTCCGCGGTGTCCATGGCACAATCATGCAATGGGAAGTTCACACATGCTGACTTGGGTACTAAATGACCTGCTGTTTCCCTTTTCTTCCCTCTGGTTGCACACTGTTACTATCCTACCCTGCTTTGCACTCCCTGTTCTAAGTACCAAAAATTCAAGTGAAAGTTCTTGCATATTTTGGGTGAATTTTTGTTGCCTTGCCTCTTGTCTTTTCTGCTCACGTTCCTTCTCAATGTGCTCTCTGTTCCTATCTTGTCAATACATTTCCATAAAAGCTTCCAACTGCTGTTGAAGTGATTGCAAATTGCCTATTGGATCCAGCTTTGGTACCAAGTTGTAATAGGATCTGGTTTGTAATCTTGTTCTTGGGCAATTTACAGTGAAGTCCTCATTGCTCAATCTCTTAGACTAACAAACTTACTTGCAGACTTCCCCAGTTTGACAAGTGATTAGGGTTACTTAAGAGAGAATCCTAGATCTCATAAAGAAACTACGCACATAATTTTCTAGAAATTCAACCTCTTACATTAATTCAGGAAAGCAGAAAATCACTACTCATACATTACACCCATGTCTTCCTTTTACCTAACGACAGCATGTGGAAAACTGCTGCCTATTTTCTGCTGAATTCTAGGGACATGGTTAGTGAAAAACTATCCACAATGTCAGCAACAGAACTATCCACAATGACTATAACTGATACAACTTGCAGTAGAAGGGGAAAAATGTGGGACAATAGTAAAGAATGCACTGACTAGTTAATATTAAATTTATTAATTGTCTAACTAATGTTGGCTAATTTCTAATTTTTTCCCCACTTACGCTTGTATGCATATTGGAATTGCCTCTAATGTTAGCCGTTGGATCCATATTATAAACAGAATCGAAAACCTTATTCATGGGGCATGTTTGGCAAGACAGTTTTTCTTTAGAATGGTTTGATAATCCTAAATGTGGTTGAACTTTCTATCGAAGTATATAATTACGTAAGTTGAAACCAAATCAAACAATATTAATATGAGAATTGAAGTTAGCAGCATTTCTAAACAGTATGTGGTAAAAATTTTTTTCTTAATTTTTTTGTCCAATAAATTATGGACATGCAAATTAGGATACAAAATTGCTATCATTGGTGGTTATTGATGTTTTACAGATCGTGTAAATATTTGTAGAGGATGGTGAGTGTTCCGATTTAATTTATGTAGTAGTTTGTTTAGATCCCATTTATTGGGTTGAATAGATTTAGTTATGGTTGTGGCTTGTGAGTATTGTGTATCTGAAATTCCAATGGTTATAGTAAGGGCATGCGCTGGGAAACAGTCAAACTCTTCTTTAAAAGGTTTCTGTTGCTTTTTATTCTTTTTTAATAGTTTGAGATTAGATGAGTCTTTGGTTGTAGTTTGTAACTGAATCATCGATATATAGCTTCTTTCACTAGAAGTAGACTTTTCTTTTGTGGATCCTTTTCAGTGTAGCTTAATATTGGATAGAATCATTTCTCAGGGGGCCTTTGTGGCCTTTGACAGCTAAGTTAGTTGGATAATTAATGCTTATCTCACATAGCTACTCTGCATATCAATTCATATTTACATGCAAACATATACTTAAGGACCTCTCTTGAAGTTATTGACAATAGTGCCAAGTGTAATTACCTAAAACAAGGGATTAATTATAACATCAAACACAGATGCAAAGTAGTGAAATCTCTATTGCCACAAGGTAAAGATATGTTAGTTCAGAGAGCGAGAGGAAAAAAGGGTGGCACAATGAGGCGGAACCTATTACCAAAAATTAAGGTTTATTATTTTGTATTTTGTGCTGAAGTAGAGTCTTCTTTTTTCATAGGTGGTTGTGGAGAAGAAACTCATGCGTGAACGGGGTTTGACGAGGCATGACATTGGTCGCAAGGCTTTTGTAGCAGAGGTGATTTTGATATCATTAGCTAAAAAGTTATGATTAGTAGTTGCAGTATTAGTTACGTGGTCATGCTGATTTAATCATCTCTCATCTTCTTGTGACTAGGTCTGGAAATGGAAGGACCAATATGGTGGAACTATATTGAAGCAGCTCCGCAGGTTGGGTGCATCACTGGACTGGTCCCGCGAGGTATGGTTACACTATTTGCAATCCTTGCTTTGTTATTTATATGACTATGGTTCTCTGCCATTCCTTCTTAAAATTTGTGCTAATGGATGTAATTACATATAAGCAAAAGGAAATTGTTTCCTTCTATGTCTCCTTACTTTTAGTCTTGTTATTGATCTCTGAGGTCATCTTCTTCCATTTGAGGATCTGAGCATGATTTATCCTTTTTTTAGTGCTTTACGATGGATGAGAAAAGATCAAGGGCTGTTACAGAGGCATTCGTTCAGTTGCACAAGGATGGCCTGATCTACAGGTACTTCACAGGTGCTTAGTGAGAATAACGGATCATGCTTGACATCTCTAAAATTGTCTGTTCTGATACAAACTTGAGATCGTGAGATGTTAAGAAATCTTTCCGTTCTATCTGGAAATGATAGTTGTTCAGTTGTTTAGCTTTGTTAAGAAAGATGCCAAGAGGTTGGCATGATTTTACTGGACTTTTTTTTTTTCCCCCTTGCAAGTAAATTAGCAGCCAATAGATACAATGAATTGTCTTTGGTTGAAAACAGAAAAAGATAATGACCCCGAAGAAACAGGAAGAGGAGAAAAAATTTTGAAGGCAAATATCTATATAAGTCAATAATTAGGGTCTTACTTCAGCAGTTGAAAAATTGTGATTTTATATATGGCATAGAGCACCATACATGTGGCTAGATGGTAGGAGCAATGATTGAGCATTTTCTATTACTGCGGAGTGCTAGTTAAGATAAGAATGCCTGCAAATTGCCGTGTGAAAGACTGGAAGAAGTTTAATCTTGTGATGAGAATGTCTAAAAATTATGCAAGAAAGAGATGATGATGCGAAACCTCAGATTTTAAAGGCAAAAGGCCTGAGAAGATTGAATGAATTAGGGGAGCTTTCAGAAGACATTGTTGAAAACTCTTAGCATCGTTCTAGATGTGAAACTGATTCATTATATATAATTGAATGTTCAGCAAGTTAGTGATACTCGTGTATTTATCTGCACTTGATATGAATTGGCTCAGTTTTATCCCTATTTCTTTTGTGGGTTTCACATGTAATTCTACAGTTCATCTCTTGCATGTGAGAGGGACTAAACCTGTACATCGGCTATGTTTGAATATCACAATGATGCTTGCAAAATTTAGCTAGATCTAGCTACACTATTTATTCTGCACTTTTGATGAATTACGATGTGCAAGACCATTACTTATTTTTAATATCGTGTGAGATGTTTGCATTATGATTGTCTTACAGGAGTAGACTGGGTAATTAGGATAAGTTAAGAAATAATTATAAGTACTGGTCTTGTACATCATATTATCCTATCTCTTATGTGCCTCCTTTGAATGCAGTGTTGTTTGCCTTGCCCCAAGTATCTTGTCAACATGAAGTTTTTCTTGAAATATGCAGTACGAGCAAGTTATGATTGATAACTGCAAATCACTAGCTAAGCTGAGATTATGTTTCTCCAATTATTAAAGAAAAAAGTGGTTTTATATAACGAGTAACTAGAAAAATTTCTATTTGTCTTCTTGTTTCTAATAAACTAGCTCAGTTTCTGTAGCAGGCATCATGAAAAAGAAAGTGTTGTTTCCTTTAACTACAGAACTTTCTGTAGAAAGAATAACTGGAAAACTTTTTATTTCTTTGCGTCTAAAAAAACTAGCTCAATTTCTATAGCAGGAATCTTGAAAAGTTTTGATGGGGTTATATATATGTTCTGAATTTACATTATTGTCCTATCTTTCAGGACAATTCCCCCCCATATGAAACCTTTTCAATAAATCCTCCAAATATTTTTGGAACTTGGTTGACATATTCGTTCACTTGCTGGATGGTAAAATTGCTTCATAGTAAAGCAATACAATCATGAGCTGTCATTGTCTAGTTATTTAGGTTTACTTATGTAATGTATTTGCTCCCCCTTATGATGAATTTAAGTTACATAAATGGCTTCATTCTATTTTTCAATGGAAGGGCATGGTGTTAACTGAACCGACTGCATCTACATAACCTACTTGGCAAGACTTATGCACTGGAATGTGCCTCTTAAAAAGGAGTGAATTTAAGTGTGTGAGATCTCAGTAAGATATAAACCAGTACTTTAGTTGTTAATTGTTTCCAGTTCAATTGCAAACTGAACCTTTGTGTTGCTCTTATCATGTTCAGAAAACATAAAGCTATATCTATTGATAAGAGGTGTCCTCTTGCAGCGTTACAATTTATGTAGCCCCTAAAGATGTACTTCTCGAGATGCTGCGCTTCTGGCTTGGCTCTCTTTGAATACTTTGGTGTTCCCCTTGTTTTGTCCAAGGTCTCCTAGGACTTATGTTCAGACCTTGTGAGTAGAATTTTGTATCATATTAGACATTGTGCAAATAAGTTTCTCTCTTATGCTGGGAGATTTTTCAGTTAACCAAGAGCATGCTCTTTTTAATGCAAGTTTAATGGGCAACCATTTTCGTACTTCAGAAAAGCATCCTAAAGGAAATCACTACGAAAATTAAATGTTTCTGTTGAATTGGGAATGATGGAGAATAGAGCAATGACAAAACATGCTTGGGAAGAGGTATGCAAACCTTGAAAAGAGGAAAACTTGGGATTTCTAATCCTGTTTGATTGTGGTTATGGCAGCACAACTCCAATCTTTGCTCACATTGGGAGGATTCCCCTTAGCCTAGTTGGGTTCACTTGGAGATACTAAAAGGCCAAATTCCTTTAAAGCCACCTGCTAAACCTTCTTAGTCTTGGAGGAAAATTTTGCAAGCAAGACCCTTGGCTGAAAGTTTACTGAGATGGGAATATATAACCTTGTGGTATGATGATTGGTACTCTTTAGGCTGGTTGAAGGAGACCTGACTTTTCTCTATCATTAATGGCCAAAGCTGGGTTGGTCACTGGGGAAATCATATTCTGTAACAAGGGAATTTTTATATCAAGATAGTAGTGGCACAACTAAGGCTCAATACCCTGGACAAATTGGTTCAACAAGTTACAAACCAAAATAATGCCTTTGCTCATAATGTGGAAGAGGAATCTCACACTTCTTCTCGTGTCCTTTTGTGGTTGATATTTGGTCTAAAGTTCATAAGTATATTCGTGGGTTTGTCTTGGTACCCATAGTGCTGCTTCCTTATTGGAGCTCTTCATTTCTGTGGGTCAACATCCTCACCTGCTTGGAAGAAAGCTATTGGTCTTGTTATGCATTTTATATGGAGGGAAGGAAATGAGAATGAACTGTATCTTAGTTCTTGGTCAGCCATTGATGTTCCCATGACTATTTTAGCCTTTTCATATGCTAGTGGATAGTATGCTAAGCTCTTTTGGTCAAGATATCAATCTTTATACCCTTTTGATCCATGGCATGTGATCGATGTTTTGCCAAGACTGTTTTAGCTTTTTGTATGCAAGTGGATAGTACACCAAGTTCCTTTGGTCAAGATATCGATCATTATTCCTTCTGATCCATGGCATTTGATCGATGTTCTAGGTCTCTAAAGTGTTCTATTGTATTTATGCATAGCAGGTTTCATACCCTTTTTCTTGTTTCTTTTCATACTTAATAAAATATAAATAACTGACATTTTAACACCAACTACACAACCCCCCCCAAAAAAAAACCCAAAAACAACCCAGAAGCCTCTTTATTAGAGAAGCCCATTGTGCAATTCATGGACTTGTTGCGCTGTCTCTGGGCAAAATTTAGCATGGCATAAAAAGTTATCACACAACATGCATTCATCTTATGGCTAGCTGTGATTGGAAAAATATACACTATGGATATGCTAACGAAATTGGGGTTTGAGCAACCAAAACATCTGCAACACATGCAACATGGAAAGGGAAACACATGGACCCCCAGAGTGTGAGTTTTCAAAGGAACTATGAGGAAGACTGAAAATTCTACTACAGTAGCTTTTATATGTGCATTTGCTGACTGCCAACCCCTGCAATAATTAGGCAGACCCTCATTCCTTTATGTTGGTCGATCAGAAGATCTTTTGCTGTTGTGATTTTCTATATCTGGAGAGAAAGGAATGAGAGAAGAGTGTGAAATAATGCCCAATATGCTGAGCATATGGTTAAGAAAATTTTGTCATGCATAACTAGAATGGCTATAGTTCAATTGTGCCCGTCATTCTAAGAATATAGAAACAAGCACCCTTTTTTTTGCTGGTTCTTTAATCACACTACTTGTTTTCTTTTGTACATTTTTCTACTCTTTTATTATTTATAGAGGATAATATCCTTTCTTGCCCTGTACACTCATTCAATTAATGGAAATTTCTGAACTTAACGAAAAATGCATTAACATTACAACTCCCATCCAGCTTAACAAGGCCCCCACAAAAAAAAA
Organism: Lumnitzera racemosa; assembly: GCA_024138005.1. Taxonomy (NCBI): domain Eukaryota; kingdom Viridiplantae; phylum Streptophyta; class Magnoliopsida; order Myrtales; family Combretaceae; genus Lumnitzera; species Lumnitzera racemosa. The sequence continues at coordinate 145,028,702 of JAMXBC010000001.1, forward strand.
AAAATAAAGGATGAAGCAGAAAAAGTTGCAACCTGAAAAAAGAGATGCATATTAAAACTAAAAATTGCTCTAATTACTGAACCCCCCCCCACCCCCCCCCCCCCCCCCCCCAAAAAAAAAAAAAAAGCTCGAGTTATAGTCATTTGATTTCTATTTTTGCTTCAGCTCCTTGTCTTCTGATTTTTGGATTTAACAGGGATATTCGGCTTGTGAATTGGGATTGTGTTTTGAGGACAGCAATATCAGAAATTGAGGCAAGTGTCTAATTTTTGATTATTTAGTTTGCTGTCTCTTTACTTACATAGAAGGACTGCTGGCAGGTTGATTATATGGATATCAAGGAGAGGACACCCTTAAAGGTTCCTGGTTATGAGCATCCAGTGGAATTTGGAGTTTTGACATCATTTGCTTACCCACTGGATGGAGGCCTGGGGGAAATTGTTGTTGCCACAACTAGAATTGAAACCATGCTAGGTGATACTGCTATTGCTGTACATCCTGATGATGCTAGGTATAGCCATCTGCACGGAAAATTTGCAATTCATCCTTTTAATGGAAGAAAGCTGCCTATCATCTGTGATGCCGAACTTGTTGATCCAAGTTTTGGAACAGGAGCTGTTAAGGTCAAAGTTTTGTTCACGCTTGCTGAATCAGGAGCTTCCTCATCTACCCAGTTCTAATTCAACTCTATTAATCCTTTTTTGTCGTTCTTCAGATAACTCCTGCTCATGATCCAAATGATTTTCAAGTTGGAAAGCGCCACAATCTTGAATTTATCAACATCTTTACTGATGATGGGAAAATAAACAGCAACGGTGGCCCAGAGTTTGATGGGATGCCTCGTTTTGAGGCTCGTCGAGCTGTTGCTGAAGCATTACGAAAAAAGGTAAAGTTAGTGCCTCATGCATTGTGGGAAATAGAAAATCTTAATTGATATTCTATTGCTTCTCTCTAAGATATTTTTGTTTTAATTCAACGAGCTGCACTTTAAAGTTTGAACAACCTTGAGTTTATTTGGGGATTTATTTTCTTGGCATGTTCTCATCATTGTTTATTTTCTTTGTAAGAGGGGCATCCATTTTACAGATTTGTTACCCCCCCCCAAAAAAAGGTCATGCATATCTAATAGGGTTGATGAATTAGACTCACGGATGTCTTCTATCATTGGCAATTGGACCCTCAGCGATCATCTGTTAGCTAAATTTTCTAATACTATTTAGTGTTTTCACTCTTTTGTTTCTTCTGAACTAATGACACTTCAGCATTTTCAAAATAAAGGCTTGTGCTTGTCACTTGTTAACACGTTGTTTTCATTTGAGTATGGTTTCTTTGCCAAACTATAGGGACTTAACAGAGGAACAAAGAACAATGAAATGCGACTTGGCCGATGTTCAAGGAGCAATGACGTTGTGGAGCCAATGATAAAGCCTCAATGGTATGTTGATTGTAATTACATGGCAAAGCAAGCTCTTGATGCAGCTATGGATGAAGAGAATAAAAGGCTTGATTTTATTCCAAAACAGTATGCTGCTGATTGGAAAAGGTGCCTACGTCACGAGCTAACTCATTTTGCTTTTGATCTCCATTGCTTACGATGATGGGGTTCTGATGGATTGAATGATTAAGTTCCCCAAAAATGTAGAAATATTTGGCTAAAGAAGTTTGTAAGTGTAAAGTATCTCCTAAACCAGTTGTATTCACTGTTCAGAGAAAGGTTACTGGATTAGAATTAGCCATCATCATCAGAGACAGGCTAGTGGCAATTAAATTTCTTTTGAAAAATGCTATGGAATTTTTATTGGATTAGAGGGAAACTAGAATCTGATAAAAAGAGCAATGTGAAACTGCAATTGACTTGTTTAATTGTCATTGCATCACATCATAATGTGGTTTCACTTTGTGGAGCAACATTTCCTGAATAAAGCTGCTTTCTGATCACAGGTGGCTTGATAATATACGTGATTGGTGCATCTCAAGGCAGCTCTGGTGGGGCCACCGTATCCCAGCATGGTATGTCACCTTGGAGGATGACTGGTTGAAGGAACTTGGTGCATACAATGATCATTGGGTAGTTGCCAAAAATGAAAAGGAGGCATTGGCAGCAGCCCAACATAAATATGCAGGAAAGAAGTTTGAATTGTGCCAAGACCCTGATGTACTGGATACCTGGTTCTCATCTGGTCTTTTTCCATTATCTGTCTTGGGATGGCCAGATGATACAAAAGACTTAATGGCGTTCTATCCAACATCTGTTCTTGAAACTGGGCATGACATTCTATTTTTCTGGGTCGCTCGGATGGTAATGATGGGAATGAAGTTAGGTGGTGATGTACCTTTCAGGAAGGTGAGCAGCCATTTGGGTAAATGTTGCTCTTTTTCCACCATATATTTTGTGCATTGGTAACTTTGAAATGATTTGGACGACTGAACTATATATGACACTGATAATCTTGGATTCATGCATGCCATATTTGTGGTGCTGCAACATGTGAACCATGTTTGATCATCATATCTTTTTGTAGGTGTATCTGCATCCTATGATTCGCGATGCACATGGTCGTAAAATGTCAAAGTCTTTGGGGAATGTTATCGATCCACTTGAGGTGATTAATGGAATAACACTTGAAGGTCTTCACAAAAGGCTGGAGGAAGGTAACTTGGATCCGAAAGAGCTTGTGATTGCCAAAGAGGGGCAAAAGAAAGACTTCCCTAATGGAATTGCTGAATGTGGTGCAGATGCACTCCGATTTGCACTTGTTTCTTATACTGCGCAGGTTTGTAATTTCCATCCAGATCTTCGCACTTCCTCAATTTCTGTTTATGTTTGGGCACTACACTCCCGGTGCTAATGTCCTCACAGTACCTTTTTATTTCTGGTTATACTAGCTCACACCTCTCATTCTATTCTCTTATTTGTTTCTTTTTCAGTCTGATAAGATAAATCTAGACATCCAAAGAGTTGTTGGGTATCGTCAATGGTGCAACAAATTGTGGAATGCCGTTCGATTTGCTATGAGCAAACTTGGTGATAATTATGATCCCCCATCAAGTGTGGATTCTGCTAACATGCCTTTCAGCTGCAAGTGGATTCTCTCAGTGCTGAGCAAGGCCATATCAAAAACTGTATCTTTTTTAAGTTCGTATGAGTTTTCAGATGCATCAAGTTCAGTGTATTCATGGTGGCAGTATCAGTTCTGTGATGTTTTTATTGAAGCGATAAAACCTTACTTTACTGGTGAGGATGCCACATTTGCCTCTGAGAGGAAATCTGCACGAGATACACTCTGGCTATGTTTAGAAATTGGCCTACGGCTTCTTCATCCATTTATGCCATATGTTACCGAGGAGTTGTGGCAGCGCCTCCCTCCAGCAAAGGGCTATGCAAGAGAAGAGTCAATTATGATGTGTGAATATCCATCTCCGGTGGAGGTAAATTAATGTGCAAGTAAATTAAACTGCTGCATGTTTCCATGATAGGTGTGATTGAAATCATCAGCTATTGGTTAATTTCTCCGATTGACGTAAATTATCCCTGCCTTCATTTGCAGGGCTGGTCAAATGACAGGTTGGAGTTTGAAATGGATCTTGTGGAGTCAGCAGTCAAATGTCTCAGGTCTTTAAGGTCAGAGGTGGTGAAGCAGAAGAATGAGAGGTAAATAATCAAACATTTGCCCTTGCAATTTGGCATCTAAAATACCGTGTCTATTTTGTGCTTGATATCTCTGGATTAAAAGAAAACCAATTTGATCAATCAAAGTTGTGTTTCCATGAATTATGCGACATGTTTGACTTCCCAATGGTGTTTCTTCTCTCTCCAGGCTCCCAGCATATGCATACTGCCAAAGCGATGCAGTTGCTGAAATTATTGATAGCCATAAGTTGGAGATTAAGACCCTAGCCACTTTATCGTCATTAGAGGTATATATTTAGCACAATATCTCTATGCTATTTTTGCATACCACTAATGGACAAGCCCAGCCTTTATTGGCTATTAATCAAATGGTAGCTATATGTTGTATAGACATGTATAATATATCCCCCACACATTTGTACAGGTTCTGCTGAGTGGGAGAGATGTTGCTCCTGCCAATTGTGCCTTTGAGAATGTAGATGAAAACCTTAAGGTGTATCTTCAGGTCCAAGGAGCACTTAATACAGAAGCAGAGCTTGAAAAATTGAGAAATAAAATGGAAGAGAATCAGAGGTAAGTCCCTTTCCTTCTTAGTATGCGGTCTGTGCAACATTTATGGGCAAACATGTGCACATTGGACTGTCCGTTCATTTCACTGAATAAAGAAGGGAATAGCTATTGTATTTCCTCTCTATTCCTTCAAACTGACCTATTACTACGTTTACTCAATAGCTATCCAGCAGGTTGTCAATGTCCTGTCAAATACTGATAGCAATTTATTAGTAAGATTCATGAATTGCTATTCCTTATCTATTACATCCTACATTCCCCATCTACCCTTGGGTGCTTAGGAGCCTAGCCAGACCACCATGGCCTAGCAACACATGATTGAACCTTTTCTGCTCCAACCATAATAGTAGGGCCATCTTCTCCAATCAACAACCATTGGATTTACAACAAAACCATAGATGGACCATTGGACCTTATTCTCTGACCAATGACCATGAGAAGCGGACCCACAAACCATCGAACCTCCTCCGATGAACAACGTGACCTTCTTTTCCAACCACAACATGATAGACCCTTCTTCTCCAACCAATGTGGACCCACTGAGCACACCAACGACCATGGCAGCCATCAACCTTTCTTCTCCGACAAACATTGACATATCATAACTGCCCACCAGAGAAAGACCCACCGTCCACCAAGCAAACGGGTAGGCATTGGCCTTTCTTCTCCGACCAACAACCTTTCATGAGTGACCACGAAAAAGTATGGCAAACCTGAGGATGGATGCTAGGCTGAGTGAGCACTAATCATTGCAGACCCGAGGATGGAGTCTATGGTTTGGTTTTGTTATGATTGTTAGGGTTTAAAAAAGTTTGGGCATCATGGTCATTTTCATTATATTGCAAGTCTACTCTTAAAGTGTGTTCTAATTCAATTGAACATGGTAATAAGCTATTACAGCTATGTTCCAGTCATAAAGAATTAGAATTCTATCGCATGGTTATTACATGTGGTGAAATGAAGAGACTGGGTATTCCAGAATAGTCCCAAAAGAGAAAAAAAATAGTATGTGTCTTTTCTACTTTGCTATTAATTAGTTTCATCATACTTTTGATTATTTAGTTGAGAAAGTTCCATTATTCTAGTGATGCCGTCTGGTCTTTTCTTTTGAGTTTCCTCCTCTCATCATGGGAAAACTTAGAAGACCAATCACATTTTTCTTTGCTTTTGGAAAGCATGAATACGACTTATTGAGGTATTTCTTTCGGGGATTCAATTGTTTCTGCAGGCAGCAAGAAAAGCTGAGGAAGACCATGGATATATCTGGGTATGAACAGAAGGTCCCAATTCATATTCAGGAGGAGAATGCTGCTAAATTAGCTAAACTCATCCAGGAATTCGAATTTTTTGAAAACGAAAGTTCACGATTGGAGGTTGAGATGATGGATCATCATTGATGGAATTTGGGATGAACGCTCATGATAGATTCTTTCATATACATCGTTTCAATATCCTGCAGATGCCAGGGCCTGAAATCTGCATAGGAGCAGCGCAATATGGAGCTTGCACAAATTGCAAACCATGGAGAAAAATGGAAGTGTTAGGCCCCGTGTATCTGCAATTTTTGACTCACCAATGGAGCGAAATGTTTTCCTTTTGGTCATTATAATTTATTATTGTAATTCTTAGAGAAGCCATCCCATTTGTATACAAAAATACCGTAGGTTTTTTTTTTTTTTTTTTTTCCCTTCTTTCCTAGAGGTCAATGAAGTATTGTGCGTGGACGTGTTGTTGAAACTTTTAATTTCATTTTGAGAAAAGAAATGGATGCTTTAACTGCAAAGCTATAACGAAATGGGTGTGGTCGAGAAAACAAGGTTAATTTAATTTATTAAAGGGCAAAGGCCAGGCTTGACTGAACTGCTTACAAAAACATTTGAAGCATGGCTTATTAAAGAACACTAGATCTTTGATGTCCATTTATATGTCAAATTAGTCCTACAAAGTTAACGGGCTATCGTATGCAGGTGTATATATATGTATTTTTCTTGCATTCCTAGCCGTGTTTTTTTTTTTTTTTTCAGTAATACCAGACATCGGACTCATTTGTGTGAAAAACAATATTCGTTTTCTCGATTTCCCTTTTATTTATTAATTTTATGTTTATTTAGTCTTAATTTTAAAATCGAACATTCAGAGTTGGACGTGCAGTTTCAAAGACAAGGGTTCACGTGTACATGAAACAAACGTAAAAGGATTTATTTGTAGTTATTTCCAAAATTTATAAAAATATTATTCATCATGAACATAAAAAATATCATCTGTATTTTTTACTTTTGTTTTCATGTAGAAAGCTTTGACATCATATATTTATTACAATATATCAATAGCATTTTATTTAAATGCAGACTTGGGATACATAAAATACGCAAAGTCAAACCCCCAGTCTTCTTAGTACATCATTATAAAAATATTCAATGCCTATTTTCTAAGGAAATGGTTATCCGTTAATGAATAGTTTTTCCTGACACAAAAGTGGGCATAATGCAAGGAGCCTCATTTGTCAAAGTACTTGCTTTTTCCTATTATTGCCTTCATGCATTCATATCATTGTTTCCATTACTACTAAACTTAGGGTAGGCCCCACTATCTTTATAGAGGTATAATTCCTGGCAAAATTGACAAGTTGTCGTGCCATATCATGACATCCATTTGACTTAAATTCCATGAAATGACTCTGAATAGTGCTACAACTTCCAACAGACTCTTGGACAGTTCTCAAATTTATTCTGCTGATTGATCCAGCAATTACTATGTTAAATAGTGCCATCCTTTTTCAAGTTTTTGTCACCACTGAAGACTGAACTTTTGAGATAATACTAAAAAAGTTGGATTGGTGGACAAAACTTGTTAAGGGTTTAAAAAAAATATTTATATGTTTTGAAGCAATGATTAGAATATTTATGGAAAACATATATATAAGATGTAAAGCTTTCTCTACTAACTTGGTAACTTATTTTCAAATTACTTCTGAACCTGAACATGTCCTTGGCTAAATAACGATAATTTGCCTAATGATGTTTTCATTCAAGCCAGTTTTAATTTTGTAAGGAGAACGTTGTAAAACATGTACATAATCTATGCTTTTTTATTGTAATAAGTAGTCAACTTATTACATGTTGTGGGAATCATAGTAGGTCCCTAAGTGGCAGTTGTATTGTGGTACTTATTGCTTCAATCTAAATATGTGATCGTGGGTTACAGACAAAGATGGTGCCAGGATAAGCTCACGCACCGACAAATCTAAGAAGATATGATAAATTCAAGATTGAACATGATGATTTGAATTGATTGATTGCCCGTCAAAACTTGTGGTGCTTTTGTACCCAACATCAAGAGAAGCACTTCAACTGTGGTGGGCAAACTGAAACGTATTGATTCGATTGAAGTTATCACATGACTATTGTGAGCGAGCGTATGGATTCGACTAAAGTTATCAAGTGTATGCTTTATGGGTTTTGCACTATATATGCCTAAGAGGATTGACATGAATCGGCATACAAGGGATGATTAAGAAAGAATAGGCAAAAAGGAGAAGCAAATAGTCTTAAGAGACTCAAATGCATATGTGATGGGTAGATGAATTCAAATATCAAACTTCATTACTCTTAGTGAGAGCCATATTATTTTTCATTTTAATTCTTGTTTGATCTTTTAAGATTTTGTTCTAATAGTAGTACGGTGTTTCTCTCAAATTCTCTCCCCTCAGTCAAGGAGAGTCTAGGTATTATAAAGTTTTGTCGCAACTATCATCCATTGGATCATGTTAATCATTAATAGTTAGGATTAACCCTCCCCCCAGTAGACCCTCTAATGGACTCTTTTTGGATTTAGGCCTAAAACAAGCCTTTTTAGTGCATGAGACTCTTGGAGAAAGAATGTGAGTAGACATGTCGGTCCAATGGTCCTTGCTCTAGTTTACCATATTAAAATTTCCTTGATCATCCTAATTTTGGACCCTATTGCTTTGTTTTAAAAAGTCAAATCCAATTCATTACTTGGCTTAAAGCATATAGAGGGATATTTAGGTAATTGGGCTTTTGGGCCCAATTTAATGCCATAGACTAGTTCGATGAGCTATTGATAAAGCCAAAGAAACTAGACCAATCTAGAGATGTTTCAAGGATATATGGTTTGGAAGGTTCGAAATAGAGAACCATTAAACTGGTTATTTCACTCTTATCCTTACTCGATTGACTTGTGTGAGAAATGCAGGCTCGAAAGATGTATCTCTTAGCGAATTTGGCCTTCATTTAGCCTCGAAAAGAGCTATTAGGATTTAAATAAAAGCTATGGGCTTATTTTATTATTAATTAACTTATATATTTTATTATTATCCAATTAGCCTATCTAGAGCCCATGGTCCATAGAAAAGAAGAATTGAATTCTAGCCAATGGATCATCCAAGGCCATCTAATGGTTGCCAATAATGTAAGATCCCTGCTTCATTTGGGACATTCGAAGCATTGGCTAGCTTGAAATAAATATGAAATTTTTGTTGTAATTATTCCATGAAAGATCAAAATGCTACTCAGTGAAGAACGGATCAAGAAAATCTAGAAGCGCAAAAACTAGTCTTCTGTCATGCACATGCACACAAGCCATTGACTTTGCCTGTTTTTTCTCCTACACATCTCTCTATATGCATGTGTTATTAGATCAAGTAATCTCCAATATCAACCATCACACGCATAGCACGTGACCGTTCATCAGTGGCATCCTTAACTACAATGCCCAAAAATCATATTTATCCCTCTATAGCTACTATTCCTATGAAGTGCCACCATGATTCTTGTATGGTCATCGAAGGAAGAAGTCTCTACTTCAAGTATGACAAAAAGGGTGATATGGTGAAAGAAAAAAATAAATAAATAAAAAGGAGAGGAGTCTAGTAAGGAATGAAAGAATTAATCGAGAATTTTATGTTAAAACGATCCAATTGACTCCTAGAGTGGATACAAGACATTATATAGGCAATTTTTTTTATCCTTCGTATAAGATCCAAGTTAAGAATATCCATGGAGTTTGATCTAATGGACCATCAGACTTCAGGTGAAGGGTGTGCTTCTTTGCCGTTACTTTATAATGTGTATATGATATTGTTTATTACAGAAATCTGATGGAACTGTTTTTAAGAGCCATAGATAAAACGGGGAGGTAACTCATATAAGCAAATTACCTTGAATGCTGATGTTACATTAATAAAAGCTATAGTAATCAAAAGTTAGGAGGAGGGGAAGAGTACTTAACCAAATTACCTTGAATGCTGATGTCAGCAATAATTGCCGAATCAGCAAGTTGAGAAACCACTCCACCTAATAGTTAATAACCCTTTTATGTGTATAATCTTTCATCATAATCCTTGATAGTTTTTAAGGTGAGACAAAGATGATTAGAAGAAAATGAGAAGTACATAACTTGATAGGCTCTTAGTTCTTCGGCTGTTGGGGAGGATATTACAATTTATATCTTAATTTTATCATTTCATGCAATTATATAAATGAAGTATTGACTTATTCGATTATATATCTAATTGAAGTTTTAGTTGATCTAATATGCACCTCAGTTGTTTCCAACTTACACTGTTAGTTTAGTTAGTACGATTAGTCAATTGACCTGTGACATATGTAATTTCTAATCCACTCATCATCCATGTCGTCAAATTATATTATAATATAGTTTTATATATATAATTATATTATATTATTTAATTTGATGACAAGTATACGGTGTCAACTAAAACTTAAATGCTGTGTATAATTAAATAAGTCAAAATTCAATTGTATAATTTACATAAAATGATAAATTGTGACCTTGCTCGTAAGTTGTCATGTCTATTTTATTTATACATTTGTTTATTTTGATGATAGAAGTTCCTATTAATACATTTACATATATAAGCAGCTTTAATAGGAGATTCTAATTAAAGGCCTAACAAGCTTAGACGTATCATTATGAGGGTTTTAAGCCTAATTCGACCAATTTTGGCAAAGATAAACTTAAGCTCGTATATAAGGTCTTGGAAGAGCACCTTAATAAAACCTAAAGCTAGCCAAATCATGCACATTCTTTAAGAGCTTGGACTTGATAAGAGAGTTTGGTATAGGTTTTAGCAAAGGTTGTAGAATTCTGGTCCTTTGAACCCAGGTTAGTAGACATTGATTAAACGTGTGAATGTATGAGTTATGACATTAGGTACGAACAATTTGATAGTTATTATACTTAATAACTATCGGCTACTCTAATCTTGCAAAATCATGATACAATGCAAATGGTTAGAAGAGTACATGTAGATAGTCGAGTAGCTATACTCAAAACAGTTAAAAAGCTTTGCTTGTAAATAGTGGATTGAGTTCTTCGGTAATATCTCTCTCTGTTATTTTCTCTGTTCACTTACACATTACATATTATGAGAATACCTTAAATAATTCATTTTAACTAATTTAGGCAGCAGAATAGTTATGTAGAATAACCTCAGCACTTTTCATAACCTTTTCTCTTTTTGTTTTGTAGACTGCAAGCTCATTGAGAAGATCAAATGTCAACAAGTAGTAATATCGAAATTTATATAACAGGCTATCGAAAGATTTAATGTAATTAAAAATAATATCTATATAAAAGACTATTTAACTCTACACTGTATTGTATATGATTCTTGAGGGAAAAATGTTAAGAATGTGAGTGGGTTTGTGAAATATAGTAGTAGTTTTCTCGTAACTACACTATCGCATGAAACAAAAAAATCGAAGCTAATATTTATTCACCTTCCAAGTTTCTTCAAGACTCAAATGTAGTATACGGATAAAAAGCAGACAAAGAGAATTGTGATAAAAATAACTTCACTTATACTTATAGTATGCTACGTGCGATTGGCCTTACGTAGATCAGTATACAAATACCAGAAACGGAAAAAATAGTTACGGTTATCACAAGAGACGTATGTAAATTGTTTCTAATTTGAAAGAAATAGGTAAAATATATTATAATCTCCTCAATCTGACGATGATGATCGTGTAAATATATTATATTATATTTTGGATTACGAGTCAAAAGTTTAGATAATTTTTTTTTTCCAATGGGTATGCTGTTGAATGTAATTTACTATTTAGTATTATGCCTCTTTCATATAGTTTTATCAATTTTAATTTTTCTTAGTCAACTTTATTCAATTTTCACTTAAGAGAACGTATTACATTGCACCCATTGCATCGACGGCGCAGATGCAAACTTCATGGTACGATTTTACTATTGCAAGCTAGACAATATTGGTAATGCATAAAATATAATCCGACTTATTATGTGATGGTCACGATTTATTTGTAATAGGAGACCTAAAAGATGATCTTGCAACTTATAAGTCAAAGAAGTTCTATATGCGGAAGTGGAAGTATAAACCCCCGGTAAATAATGCCCACAAGAAGACATAAATATGATGATGGAGTTATGACTTATGAGGCAATGAAGAAGCTCGGTGTCCCTTGTGCTTTCTTACGTTTGGCAGAATGGTTGCTAGTGACACCCATTTTCCTTTTTATATATTTCAATATATACGAAAATAAATAAATAAATAAAAGCAGCTGAAATGACAGTTTCCCCATTGCTTTTGTCATGTTGATTTTGACTTAGCTGGCCTGGTAAATGTATAATTGATCATGATATATGTCATGTCTTGATGATAGATTATTTGCAACCACTTCGTTATCTCCACTATACGAGTTTATTACGATTTTTGATGAAAAATTGTGATGGATTATTGTTAGTTCTGCCGTTTAGATCACGTGTGATTTAAAAAAATAATCCGTAGGTATCAAATCAATATATTAAAAAAATATATACATATGAAACTCGTTACTTGGTTCTTAAATTCCTTTATAAAGGTTGTTTAATACTGTTTTAAAGGTTGTTATAGAAAAAGTTTAAAAAAAAAAAAAAAAAAAAAAAACACTTTTTGAAGTTTCAATGCAGAGGAAAGTTTCTCCTTGAGGAAGACACGTTGTGTAACGGAGAAGGAATGCTACTGACCCAACGTTCCTTATGCCTCAACGCGCGAAGCAACTCCGGGTCACCCCTATCCATGCCTGCCTACCTACCTACCTAAGTTCATCCCGTACGGAAATGCTTAGTACGTTTCTCAAGACCCAAGCATCCCTCGTTGAGAAGCGTGGCATTGGGCGTGGGTTCTTCACTTAGGGACGCGACTTCACCAAAAAGGTCAAGGGATAGGGGAAATTGGCATGGGGAAGGGAAATACGAAAAAGTGAAGACGGTGGGGGAAAGATAAAAAAATAAAGGAAGAAGAGAGGGAGAAAAAAAAAAAAAATTAAAATAAGAAAAATGAGCCAAAAAAATGGTAACTCAATTGGGCTTTACATATTTATGTCTTATTTATTTTTCTTTTTAATTTCTAACTATGTACCTCAATTCATTTTAATTTAGAATAATTTTTTTTTTATAATTCTACTTTTTATGTTAACTATTTAATAAATTCAAATTTTCTTAATTATAAATTTAAATGGCAATATAAAAATTTCTTCCTATTTTTTCTTTTCAATATTCTCATTGTAATTTTTTTTTTTTTTTTTGGGAATATGTAATTGAAAATAATTATAGTGTGGGATCCAACAAAAAAAAGTTTAAAAGGTGTAAAAAAATTGTCTCAAAAGAAATTAAGAATAAAGTGAAAAAGTTTTTTAAGATAAAAAGTTGTGTGAAATATTGATGTGGTAATGTAAGAAGCTAGTAGAGTTCCTATGAGTTGGGGGATGACAAAAGGATGGGTTTGGTTCGGGTCTCAAATTCATTGGACTTAGTCGGTTTGTTACCATATGCATATACATACATACATATATATTCTCTTCAATATTATGGCTTTTGGATTGTCAAATTACTAGTTTTTGAAAATCAATATGTCGATTAAGTGAAACTCGTATAGGCAATAACATGTTTGCATGAATGTAGACATACATGCCTTTTGAAAACTAAGATGATAGACGGCGACAACCTGCAAATTGCAAGAGTTTTAATATCTATTTTTATCTTTTTACCTCCAACGGATCCATGAGGCTATAATTGGGGCACCTCAATCGGATCCTACTCCGTGCTACTGGTTGAGTTCACACCTCTCTGTTCTTCAAATTTTCCGTAAGTCGTATGATCGACGATTCAAACTTCAAGTATATCAGAGACATTAATTATGCCAAATTTGTATGCTTTTCTTTGCATCCTATCAATTTTTACATGATAATAATGATCAGGAAAATTTTTTTTTTTTTTAAAAAAAAAACTAATTAAAATTAAACAATGATGATGGTGGTGGTGGAAAAATTGGATTCATTTATCTCTACTAGATGGAAATAACCAAATAGGACGAAACAAAATGAAAATCATTTATGCATGACGATATCAATGGTAAGTAGTTTTAGGATTTGAGGTTCACATAATTCTTAGAAATACCTATGGATAGAATAGCTACCTTAACATTATCGCGGCGCTAGGAAAATGCGGGACGTATCGAATCGATATTGATTTGATTCTTTTGGGGGCCACATTTGCTGTATGAGAAGGGAAGTGCCTTTTAATCCTTATGAAAAAAGAATGGCATAGATGAGGAATGAGGAAGAAACAAATGATTCTTTCCAACTTCACGATGCTCAAGTTTGAAAGTTGTTGGCATAGATGTTTGGCCCATCGGCTTCCTCATATAATTAAACCATTGCTTATGGCTGATGGGAAGTGGGAACTCAACTAGTGTTTGATGTAGGACAAAGTTGGCATGATATTTCTTGAGAAAGATAACGGAATGCAAAGAAAGAAATAGAAAAATTATTTGGTTGGGTTAGATTGCTTTAAATTTTTGGAGTGTGATGTTACTTTTTCATAACCTTTTTCTTTTTTTTTTCTCTAATTATTACATTTCCATATCTTTGAAAGATGTGCATATAGGTCCTAAATCATGGACAAATACTTATAATTTTGAGATTTTAACAACGTTTCAAAAATTATTCTCGTATTTTCAATAGCTAAAAGGGAGATAAATCGAGAATTTATTTGCAATCAGATTAATATATGGATTGAGTTTGGTTCCTAGTGATTTTAGGTTACTATTATCATTTTTATTATTATTATTCTTTTGGTTTTTCTTTTTAGGATATTGGGTTGCACCGTATACACCAACAAACATGGGGTGGCTATTCATCATATGGATGGCTCATAACTTGTTTAGGGATATGCTAGCCAAGGCCAATAATACCTTAAAGGTTTCGTTATTTTATTTACCTTTTATTCTTTCAGTAATATTATTTATCAATTCTTTTGCGATTTTTTCTTATTATTTTTGTTACATTGTTTTATTAATTATATTTAATATTGTTATTTCATCAAATTAATTAATATAGACTAGTAAGAAACTTCATGTGCAAGGGATGGACGGAAACGGAATATTAAGAACTTCATGGAGGTTTCTTATTTTGTTCATACAAATTGGAAAAAGTATAAAATTTCAATAGGAAAAAATAAAAAGAATAAAAAGAAAGAAGAGAATTGAAAACCCAAATGAAAAGGTAAGTAAAAGCTGAAATTCAATTTATTTTATCTTACTTTTTGTACTCTTTCCTTAGAAGAACAAGAAAAATATGGATTTTAACAAAAGTATCTTTCTGTTCAGCTTCGATAAGTCATTCTACAACCATATTGGCTTTTATTTGTTAGCCGGATGATAGGATTAAGAAAAACGTGTACCCTCAGTGAGATTAGTGGAAACAAACAGAACCATAATGTAATGTATGTACGATGAAAATGTCTTAATGTATGTATTTCATATATGAGAATACAATTATAAAAAAAATTATCACTACCTTCATCAATCCATTCATATTTCTTATAATTTTTTTTTTCCCCTTTAAAATTATACACCATATAGTGTGAAGTTAGATATTCGGTTTTTTTAAGCTTAATAATACAGATAAGTTTACTTTGAGCTACTAATTATAAAAGGAAAAATATATACGTTGGAAATCGAAACTTGACATCAAGCTACTTAGAGTATTACAAACTAATTAATACAAAGAAATAAGAATAGATATATTGCCTCGTTACTGAATGATAAGAGTATTGATTTTATTATTTTTCAATACAATACTATATTATATATATATATATATTAAAATTTTATCATCCAAAGTTCATTAGACTAGCCATGGCTTCTTGCATCATCCATACTTCCTCTTCTTGCTTCATTGATATCTGAAATATCAAAGCGTAAATAATCATCATTATATTTTATCATAAGTAATTATTCCATGCACGTTCGAAAATAAACTATAACTAATATACGGTGAAGTTATTAATTGTGTCCTGATAAAGGAATATATACCTATCCATTACAGATATTTATCCTCAAATGAAATCTATGTGACAAGTTTATCTTTTTTTTTTTTTTTAAATCTTATAAAGTAGACGTAGAAAACTTGTTATATAGAATTTTGATCGAGTGTCTCGACTTTATCAAATATGTTGGGAGGAAATTTGATAGATAATTAATTTACCTGATGATCAATAGCGTCGCAGAAGTACAAGTCGTTTTGTAACAGAGGAGTTTCTTGCTTGGGAATGTTTGTCAATAATCCTGCTTCATCGGATAATTCATTATTCCTAGCAAATCGTCCACGCACTCTAACCCTTCTGTCCGCCAGCGTTTTCCGACAAGCATACTGCAGACACACACACACACACACATATATATATATATATATAACAACAAAATATTTCACAAATGTATATATCAATTTATTATTTGGTAATAATAACATGATAATATAATACATTACGATTACGCTATAATATACCACCCGCCAACTTAAAGCTGAAAAAAAAAATATATATATATATATATATATATTAATAACTGCAATTTCTTGAGGTGATTATGATTTTATTATCGAGTTTCAAAATTGGGAACGAATATATATAGGAAAAATTAAAAGGATAAAAAAAGAAAGAAAGAAAAGAAAAGAAAACCATAACGATGTGTGAATAATAATTCAACTGTATATATATACCTTAATTGTCTTGTTGAAATTTCTTTGGTTTCTCTTCTTCAAGTACCTTAGAATCCTGTCCTTTCTTTCTTCTGCCGAATATCGTCCAACCTTCATGCTCGTGTCTTCTGCGAGTGGCATACTTTGAATTTGAATGCCCTGTATCATATATATATATACATGAATATTACAAAATAATTCAATTGATGATAAACATAACATAGCCCTGCAATATGCGATTACTTATCCTGATCAAATGAAATATATATTACTTCCTAGCGTAAATAATCGAAGATCGGATCAATACATACCCCCCCAGGCCCAGCATGGCAATTTACTTGAGATTGAGATGCATTGCGAAAAATGTCGAATTCGGGCACGAATGATTCACAGCATTCCCTACTAAATTCATGTGTTTCCTGGTCTAGCCGATAATAATGGTTATTACCACCATAATTATTAGCACAATAATTCTGATGAGCACCATCCATACCACACAACTCCAAGTACCTAAGCTCATTCTCAGGCAATGTAGTTGTAGACATTAGCGTACAATCGAAATTAGTTAGCTGATCGGGTGGCATCGACGACATATTTACGTTGCATTTGGATTCGGGTGTCGCGATGTCGACCGGGTACCGTGTAGTTTGATCGAACAAGGGAAAATTCTCTTGATCATCACCCTTCCAAAGCAACCCACCACCGGTTGGGTCTGTAGTAGTTTGGTTGCTAACTAAATATGGAGGGCCTTCACAGAAATCGGAGGAGAATGTGAGATGATCAGTGTAAGATTGATTATGAAGTGATCCCATGGTGGATATGATGCAGTTAATAATAATAATAATAATAAGTGTATATATATGTGAGAGGAAGTGAAAAGAAGGGTTTCAAAGTGCTTTACTTTTGTGAAGGTTGCGTACTCACTTGTACTGGCTAGTTAAAGCCCCCTTCTTTTATTATATATATATATATATATATATATATATATATATATAGCACATGGAAAGATTTAAAACTTGCTTTTATGAACGAGTTGTCTTGTGTTATACTATGCTCGTCCACAACAGCGCGGTCTTGCTATCTTTTGTATTGCTGCTGCTGCTATTATTATTCATAGGACTAACGGTGAGTGGGTATGGGTCGAGTAAGGTACAAGATTCTACTTGCACTTTACATTACATTATAGGTATAGATTCTTAAGTTTTTGTTTTCAAAATTTACTTTGTGGTACCATATAACAACCCTATACTCTGTATATAGAATCTAAAAAATAGAAGATACTTTATGAAATTTGTATTTTTTTTTCTTTATCTTAATTCAAAACTTTGTGTTGGACATATAATCAATATTAAAATTATTACTAAACTATCGGTTACCTCACAAACAATAATTTGTATAAGTACAACGCATTTTAAACTAAGGCAACTTTAAACTTTAGTAAGTAAAATATAGAATGTTTCTACGGTTGAAAATATTCAAACCGTTTGTTAAATTGTACTTAAATTTCTTTTGTCTTTTCTTTCAAATTATCCAAATAAATTTTTTATGAAATCATAAGATTATTATACATAAAATACAAAAATCATGCATAAGTAATTCTGTTATAATATATTGGATGATAAGTTAAGACTTAAAATATTTTAAGGTCTTACTACATTGGAAAAAAGGAAAGAGAAGGCAAAAAAAGAAGATGGTAAAAGAAGAAAGGGTTTTTTTTTTAAAAAAAAAGGAAGAAGAAGAGAAAAGGGCTATATAATAGACATAAGTAGTATATATTCATAGAGTTTTATTATGATCTGAATTCTTATTATTATTTTCTATAAGACTTAAAATAGTGCAATAGTATCAATCTTTAAAGTGAGATATGATACCTTGATTTTGTACTTATACTTTATCTTGTGGGAGCATGTCTTAGAATTTTGAAACTTATCCTATGATCTTAGCTACCTAAAACCCACCCGATAGAGTATGATCTGAGTAGGCATTTTATATGACAAGATTACCTGCTCAACCTTAATTTCAACTTTTCTTTCGATAGATGTTAAATCAAATGCTAGAGTCTTTCATAATCTAAAATACTACATATTTGGTTATTTAATCTATAATATTAAAGTACATAGATCACTTTTGCTTTCTTTTCTTTTTTTTTTATCCCTTAAATACATCCTCTATATAAGCATATTATGCCGATATTTATCAATGTAAATTATCACTATAATTTTTTATATATTCACCCATTTGAGTACAAACCAGTATATATGAGAACATAGTGCTAAAAAGAGAAGTTTTATAAAGCTGTGTTGAAATTGGAAAATGTATGCATTGTGGAAGAGTGCGAATGGAGGTAATAAGTCTGATAATTATTTACGCAAAAAGAAGTGTATATAAAAAGAAGTAAGATACCAAAAGAATACCAATTACTTTAGTGTTATAGATTTTATTACTGTGCGCTAAATTATTAAATCCCGATCAATAAACAAGGAACACGTTCGAAACGTTGATTTTGGTCTTCAGAACCGTAACATTCGGTCGCTTGCCTGTGCACCATGTGAACGTTTAGACAGTTTTAGGATTGAGGTCAAGAGAATGATATACATTCTTTGACGCTATGCTCTTCCTATGTTCGTTCTTTCAAGAGTGGGCATGCTTAGTGTCAACATTTTAATGGGGAAAATTATATATAAAGCAATCAATGTTTGAATCTAAGTCCTAACAAAAAGTTGTTTAAAATTGAGGATCAATATTATAATAAATGGTGCAAATAAAGGATTACAATTAAAATAAAATTAAGATTTTAATCCTCTATTTAAATTAATTATCAAAATGTTAACCCTCTATTTTAATCGGTTAAGAATTTGATTCTCTATTTAAGCTATATAACATAACATTGATTATTTATTTGAACCAGTTGAAAACTTAATTCTCTAATTAAACTTGGCCTCAAACGTTAATACTCTCTTATGTAATTTTCCCACTTTAATGTATACAGTCTGTTTCAATATTGTCAAACTTGGACTGAAAGGTTAACTAAGGAATGATAAGAGGGTCAAGGGTTGAGATGGTCAAACTGAAGTTAAATTGAATTAAACTGAGGTCAATAAAAATATTATAATATAATTCATATTTATTTATAAAATAATAAAATTACTTACATTCTTAAGAAATGAAAGTTGGAAACTTTTCGTAGTTTATTTTTCTTTTATCCATATTTTTTTAGAAATTAGTGTATAGTTTAAAAAATATAAAAAAAAATAATATATCTTAACCTAACAAAACCGAGTAAGTTCTTTTAGGAGTTGGGTTGGATCGGTTGGGTTCAAGATCATTATCAATAGGGTCGAAGGAAAACTCGGATCGATTTTATGGAAGGCTCAGGTCAAAAACTAAATTAGACCGAATAGGTCAATCCAAGTCAAATAATATTGATCTATTTAACTTGGGATCAAACGTTAATCATTTTGTACGTAATTTTCCTCATTCAACGTGAAAGGTTTTATGGTAATAATTTTAAGTTAAATTTAAAGTCTGATATAACATTATAATAATGCCATATATATATATATATATATATATATTTGGCACATTGGACCTATTTAGTAAATGAATTTCAATCGTAGTAACGCGACCCATGTTATTGCTGTAATTTGAACATGCATGTTCTAATAAGATACTTTGTAAAAGTAATTATCCACCAACTACCTTATAAGAAAGAATAGTATCCTTAATATTTATGCAAAGAAAAACCTGGATTGCTGATTGTGTATTTAAAGGCTTGGATTTATACTATTCAAGCAAAAAAAGAAGTTGAATTTGTGTTTAAGGACCAGGTTTGTATCATTTATGTGAAAAACTAATCTAAATTTGTTGAACATACATTTAAGGATATTAGTTGAGCTATCGTGTCTACTTGAGCATATTTAATGCCAATGCATGCCGTGTCAACCAACAACAATGCAAATGCAAATAGATGAAGGCTCTAAAATAAAAGTAACTTAGGTCCTTAAATGTATACTCAACAAATCTAGAAACTTTTCTCAGGCCCTTTAGCTGCATTTTCTTTTTATGTTTCCAACTTTACATTTTATCATTAGTTCAGGGTCATTAAAACATAATCACATTCTAATATCTGAGAGGATAATTACAAATACACTCATTAAACTATTAATCAAATGCAGGTCAATCCATGAGCTCTCGAAGGAAAATTTCTTATCTCCTCCATAATTTTTAAAGATATGCTAATATCCTAAAGCCATTGTTGGAGCTCTAAAATTGTCACTATTTAAAAGTAATAATTGTTACTATCATTTAGTATTTTGGATATTTATGATTACAATTTTTTAAAAAATTTCGAGTCTAAACACTCGGTTTTAAAGATATGGGAATAATGTAGCGGGATGAGTTAGAATTCCTCTCTCTCCATTTCGTCCCTCTGCTTAATTCACTTCCACACGTAATGAGTGTTAAAAATTAACAAATTAGATGATGATAATAAAGCAGAAGATCGATAGTCCTGGACACAATCCAACAAACAAGACCGCCATAGGGAATAGGAATGAACAACCCACATATGTTCGACAACACTTTTTTTGCTTATTTCCACCGCGAGTCGAGCCCAGAATAAATATATAAAATATGGCCAACCTAGTAGGAATGTGCTTTTCTTCAGTTTGAGGAATCAATTCTGATCCTTCTACGCAATACCAAAAGCTACTCCCTCTTTCTCTTTTTCTTTTTCTTTTTTGACAAAATAAACGAGCTTTTCTTTGTAAGAGTGTTTTTCCATGCATGCTTATTTAGTTCATAGTCACAAGGACAAGATATTGCCCGATAGATCTATTCCATTCCGATACTAATGACTTACCTTTCCAAATACCGTCATAAGGAGAAAAAAGATCTCCATAATTTTCATCATATTTTATATTATCGACTAAGAGATTATTTTTAATAATTTGATATTATACAAGCAAACTATGGGAAAACCGTGTGACGATAGCAAGAAGATATCAACACGAAGTTGTAACTTTTCTACTATTTTAGAAATCGGTCTGTAGGCTATTTGCACATTTTCAAAAGTGTGAAGGTATCAAACCATTTCTTGAACGTTTAGCCATCCATCCATGACTTTTGTAATAAATTAAAAGATGAATTGTATTAATAATTGTTGATTACCACCACATTGAGAAATGGAGATTGATGTTGATGATCACACGATTGAGAAACGGACGTTAGAGGAGAATTGCAAGAAAGTGAATGCATGTATTGTATTGATGTTAAATCACTGTTATATACATCTATTAACCAACATAACTAACTCTATTGGAATAAATAAATACGTGTAAAAGAAATGCTAACAAACTACAAACCGAACTAATAAACTAAGCCTAGTATACCAACATCCCCCCCTTAAGTTGGAGCCAACTGAAGGCTTAACTTGGAAAGAAAGTGAGGCAAACGAGCAACAATAAGGAGTTTAGTGAAAAAGTCAGCCACTCGATAAGAAGAAGAAACATGTTATAAAGTGATGAAACGTTTGGAAACCGGATCACGAACAAAATCGATATCCACATCAATGTGTTTAGTGTAATTGTGCAAGCAAGGGTTATTAACAATAAAAATAGTGGACTTACTGTTGCAACAAACTAAAATAAATAAAGAAGATGGAACTTGCAAGTCCCTAAGAATGTATAAAACCCACATAACCTAGAGACAACAACTAAACTACAATATTCCACTTCAATTGTAGAAGTGCTAACAATTGGTTGCTTCTTGAACTTCCAAGAAATCAATGCATGTCCAAGAAAAAACACAATAACTTGTTAAAGACTTCCGATCAAAAGAATAGAATGCTAATCGACAGCACAAGAGGCTTGCAACTGCAAAGAATTATCAAAAGGGTAAAACAATCCTAAATGAGTTGTTCCTTTCAAGTATTATAAGAGATGAATAGCAGCATCATAGTGTGGGACGCATGGGTTGGAAAGATACTGTTGAGCTTTTGCATAGTGTATGCCCCACAACTAACTATTCGAGGATTCAATCAGTTGAAAGACCCGATCGAGCCTAAATTATAAAATAAAATTAGAAATATTAGTAAAAATGACCTCGGAAACTTGAATTTAAAAAAATAAGTAATAAAATAGGAGACTACAAAATTTTCAAATTTTAAGTATAATACTTGTTAATCATCAAAAAAGCGAAAAGTATAATTTAATAACTAATAAATTACTAGAGATAGATTATATGCATACAAAAAATCATAGAATGACCTAAATAATAATTAGGAATGTTTGCATATATCCCATATGTATTTACGTGTAGATAGAAATACGCGAAATTACTTAAATTGGTCAAAAACTTAGTAAATAATTAAAGAAAATTATTAAATTAATTAAGAAAAATAAAAAAAAATTAGAAGGGTGTGGATTAATGCAAATATGGTTGTGGTAGCTCAGAATCTAAAAAAGAAAAATTAACCAATTAGAATTAAGGAACACAAAAGTCAAAAATCAAGGAAATGGGGCAATGTCATGTCCAATTAATGCATATTAATTACCCAAAATATCTATAAATAGGTAAAAATTTCAGAGAATTCCTTTGGACAGTTTAGCATCAAAGAAAAATAGGGACCTAAAAAATTCAAGAGAAAATCCAAAAAAAAAAAGGAAATTGTATAAATACGGCTAGTGAACCAAACCCACACCTCACCACCACCTAAGATCGAGCCACCACCACCACTCCACTCCAGCCCCACCGTCTAGGCCGGCCGACACACTTGGACAGGATTTGGACGGCCAAAAAGCATCGAACCGGTGAGTCCCTTAATTGCCCCAATTTTGAATAATTTTGTAAAATTAGTTATTTTGCCCAAAAAATTATGAAACTTGTTATTCTAAGGTTTTATTGTACGTAGATTTAGGTAAAAATAGTGATTTAGTTTAATTACGTCTGAAAATATAGGGTTCTTAATAAATTGAGTAAAACCAAGCATGATTAGAACGAGAAATAAATAGGCTTAGGAGTGTAGTTTGGAGCTCAATTTTTTTTTTTGTAAAATGCTTATGTGATATAGAACACTGCTATGAAGCCATTTTTTGAAAATTAATTTTCAAAATTTTTAAGTTAATTTTTAGCCCTAAAATAATGGAAAAATTGGGTAATTTTGGGTTAATTAGGTGATTAAGATACTAATTACTGATTTGGATAGTAATTAGATGTTTAAGGATGTTAATCTCTGATGTGGAAACTTAATCCTAACCTTTGAAGTATTAAGTATAGTTAATTTAGGAAATAGGTAGTTATTGTAAGAAATTAATAATATATGGAATTAAAAATTAATAAATCTAAAAAATTAGGGTTATTTAAATAATATTAGAATAAAAATCAGAATAATACTAAATCTGAATTAAGATTTAATTTTAGGTAATTATATAAAAATGTAAGATTTTCTTACATCGGGGATAAATCCGATACCCCAATTAAGAATAGCGTGTACCGAATAGTTTAGAATATTAAATTAAAACCCAATAGGATATTTGAATACTCAAGCTTAATGTGATTAATTTCACATGAGGATTCGAACATATTTAAGACTTAGAAAAACTAATTTAGAAATTGATGCGGAAACCAAACCCGAACCTAACCCCAAACTTAAAATAATTGTAAAAAAACTTAAGACCTAAATAATTAGATATATTAGACCCTAAAAAAAAAACATTAACAATAAGCGTTATAAGATAAAACGAACCTATAATAGTTATATGAAAAATTGAAACCACGTTTGTGTTATAGGGATGATCTACGATGGCATGAACGAGTCGAACCTCGAGTGAGCAAGTGAAGAGTCAAAGTAAGTTGGGATTAATACGTTGCTGTATTTTGGAGGCTTAAGATTATGCTTGGTTGTGCTTATTAGATAGTTGGATGTGTACATGTGCTTGATTATAAGTGATGCTATGATTCTGTCTATTGTCCTGACTTGTATTGTATGGTTTGTATGAAATGATTGATCACCCTAAACTGGACCTAATCAAATATACGACTTATAATCATAATCGGACCTACATGACAACCCATTAGGGGAACTTAGGACTCTCCGGCCAAATATCGACCCCTTCGAAAGGGATAGTGCAGGATTGCAATTGGTCCCTTCTTTATCCTTAGTCGAACTAAGTGACAGGAGAGGAGGTCGCGGTGAGGGTAAAATCAATAGTTCAAAAGTAGTCGTGGGAGGTGCGAGGTCTCCATTGCACAAACCTAGGTTTGGTCGTGAGCTGTTGCATTAATAGCAACTCCTCAATCCGGATTAAAGCGGGCGCAATTTCTCTAATCTCACGACGAGCTGGACAACGCCATACAATGGCATTTACTTACACATGCATTGCACCTAATAAGTTGATTGAAAACCTTGTTGTGTTTATGGTATAGTTTTAAGTCCTCCATCCTACCTTACTGAGATGTGGTTTCTCACATCCCTATAGACGTCGTGCAAGTGTTGGCTAAGAAATGGCAGACAACTACTTTGAAGCTAGCAATTGCTAGATCCTAGGGAGTGAGGAAAAACATTTAAAGACTAAACACATATCCACATATTTTATTACTTTTCATTTCTGAATAATGTAATAACTAGGAAATATATTACGGAGAATTATTGCAAACTTTAATTGCAATAATTGAATTATAGTGTATATATATATTTCCTCACTTTCTTAGGTAAATGATTTATTTAAATTACAAACTTCTTACTTCAAAGCGGGTTAGTCGTGGACGCCTTGTGTAGATTAGGTCTAAGATAGCGGTTGTAAGGCCAATTTCTATTTTAGGATGGTTTACACGGCGGGACTGTACGACTCTACCGCTTCGGGGCGTGATACATAGTAAAAGAAATATCAAGCTGTTTGAGGGAAAGATAAAGAAAGCAACCAATAATGTGTCTATAAGACCGAGGATCCTCAAGAATAAGACTAGTATCCTTGCACAAATCAGCTATTGGTAAAGGCAAAGAAACAGGTTTACACATAAGTAACCCAATATCAGATAAAATGTCAAAGATGAACTTCCTCTAACGAACAAGAAGACTAGAATCGGTACGGCATAAGGCTCCCAAACATCTGCATGAAGCAAATGAAATATAGAATTGGAATGATGCACTGAGGTAGGAAAAGCTAGCCCGTGTATTTTGCATGAGAACAAACTTCACAAACCAACTGTTGCTTAATAACAGTATAAGGAAATAGGTATGCAAGTTTAGCCATAGAAATATGACCTAATCTCTAATGTAACAATTGAACTAAATATGGTTTATTATGAACACATGAAATATAAGAAGTAGGGACAACCAAAGAAGATGAACTACTAGAATAGTTGATAAGGATCAAGGATTGATTACGTACTCCCGAGCTCGAAAGCTTTCTCAAGTAGTTGGCGGAGTTATCCGAGATGAGTTAAGCGTCAAGGAGCAGTGTTTACCCTAGTTAGATCTACCGAGCTACTTCGCTCTCTATGCTATCTAAGGTATTATCGAGGTAACCAGCGGGCATGCCAAACCAAACCATTCACTTTAGCTAGCGCCAAACTCATGAGGTACTATCCTCTAGATTCTTTTGGCCAAGGATGAAGAGAAACGTCCACTCTGTACTGGAAAAGTATGTAACCTACCGAAAGGCAAAGAGTCGAGCCGAGTAAGGACACTACCAACCCTTGCTGATCCTGACCAAACCATGGTTTGAGTCAAATATGGATTCCATGTTAAGATTGCCAAAGTCATTCCGAGGGAAGGACTCTATCATGGTGGTTGTGGATCAATTTAGCAAAATGACACATTTCATGTCATGTTCTAAAACTAACGACACTTACCATTGTTTCCAACCGAGACCCCAAGTTCATGAGCCACTTCTAGAGGATGTTATGGAGGTGAATGAGAACCAAGTTGCTATACAACACGTCCTGCTACCTATTACACCTCAAAGTCATAGAGTCGCAATAGTCCCGTTATGTAAACCAACCTATAACAAAAACTGACCTTACAGTGCCTATCATAGATATGATCTACACAAGGTGTCAACGACTCATCACTTTGAAGTAAACAGTTCATTTAAGAATTTAACTAAATTTACAATAACGATTAAAACCTTAAGTCATTATATATAATTACATGTACATTACTGTAGAATTCCCGGGTGATTCTATATCATATCATAACAATCGACTAAATTACATGTCATATATCAATTTTTCATCCTAAAGATACTAGCAAGACCTTAAACAAAACTTGATCATTGGGTCAATGGATCCTCACTCTCTAAAGCTTCAAAAGGAATCTAACCTTTAGGTAATTGTATCGCGGCATCGCAAATTAGAAGTCAAGACATGCACAAGAATCTATGCAGGTATAAACAACTATGGCTCAATAAGTTGAATTGGAGACTCATGAGTGTATAGAAGCACAATTAGGGTTATCAAGTAATTATTCTTAATGAAATGCAACAAACAAGTGTCATCACACAATATAGTCTAGTCTATTGTGAAATTAAAGTAATTTCACCAACTCTAATTCGGGATGAGGAGTTTTCATGTTATGCAATACCTCACAACCAAACTTAGATTTGTGCAATGAAGACACTGCTCCTCCTAAGACTATCCTTCAAACTAATACCGTTATCTTCACCGCGACCTCCTTACCTGTCACTTAGTTTAGCTAAGAATGAGGAAAAGACTAATTTGCTATCCAGCACTATTTTTTTTAAAGGTGTTAGTGTTTTGTTGTAGAATTCTAATGATCCCCTAAAGGTTTGCAATGCATGATATTTTAGGGTATTAGGGTCAATTAGGATTAAGTTTAATTTAGGGTGTTAATACAATTTCACACTAATGCAATCATAATAGTCATCAATCACAACACAGATTCTAATACGAAGTCGGATATGCAAGCACATGCATAAAACTATTTATAATCACAATCATACGCAATTTTAAATCTCCAAGTACTCTAAAATAGTTCTCAAAATATGGTGAAGTAATAAATCTAACTTACTTAAAATCTTCAATTGCTCACTTAATTGGTTGCAAGTTGGCTTGTCTCCGTATATCCTATAATATAAATACACTTTTTAGTACTTATACTTCGATGATACATATTCTAGGTTATGATTTAATTAAATTCTTCTTATATACCTATTATTTACTATTGATAAATTCTACGTTAGTTCGGGGTTTGTTTTCTAAATCAGATTCTGGTTCAAGTTCTAATTAGGTTTCAACTACGAGTAACCCTAAAATACACTTTGAATCCTAATGTGAAAGTAATCACATCAAGCTTGAGTATCCTTATATCATACAAAGTCTTAATTCACTACTTTGATTCACTCGATAAATTCTAATCTTGATTAGTGTACCGAATTTACTTTTGATGTGAAAAAATTTTACGTTTTTTGTATAATTACCTAAAATCAATTTTTGTACCAGATTTAATATGTATTGATATTATTATTATATTATCCAATTTAACTTATTATTTCATATTTATTAAAATTCCAATTTCACATATTAAATTACTCATATTTACTACATAATTCCCATATTAATTGCAATTAATACTCCAAATGCTAGGATTATGTTACCCCACCAAAATTTAATATCCTTAAACATCTAATTACCTTATAAATCAATAATTAGTCATTTAATTACTTAATTAGTTCAAAATTACTCATTTTCTTATCATTTTAGGGCTAAAAAATTACTTAAAAAATTTTAAAATTAATTTTCAAAAAATGGCTTCATAGTACTATTCTATATCACTTAGGTATTCTATAGAAAAATTTTGAGCTCCAAACTATACTCCTAAACCTATTTATTCTTAATTTTAAACATACTTGGTTTTGTTTACTTTTTTAAGCACCTTATATTCACAAATATGATTAAATTTAATCACTATTTTTCCCTAAATTTACATATAATAAAACATCATAATAACAAATTTCATAATTTTCTAGGCAAAATTAATAATTTTACTAAATTTTTCAAAATCGGTTAAAAAATTAAACTCACCTGACTCTTAAGTTTCTAACCACCAACGACGACCTAAAGGTGGTTGGCCGGTCCAAACACTGGGTTTGGAGTGGGGTGATAGTGGTGGTAGTCTCAAGTAGTGGTGATGTGTAGGTTCAACTTATTTAGCTTAAATGTACAGATTTGAGAAATTTTTTTCTAAAACCCTAATTTCTCTCAAATTTCGATGCTCTCAAATTTTCCTAGTCTTCTAATTATCCAAATGGTCTTGTAAACTTTTTTGGCTATTTATAGAGCTATAAAGCAAGCACTTTGTATTAATTTGGGCAAAACAAGATCTATATCTCTTCCATTTTATCTTCTTTGTTACTTGATTTTAATTAGTTCATATTTTTTCTTACTTCCCTTACTTGCCATGACTTGATCTAGAGTATTCCCTATTTCCTTGATTTTTAATGATTTTTCTTTGATTTTTTTATAATTTTTTTATAATTTTCTTTAATTATTTAGTAATTTTCTAACTAATTTCAAGTAATTTAGGTAATTTCCAATATTTCTACCTACACGTAAATACCTGTAGAGTATAAGTAATATTCCTAAATTTTATTCGGGTCATTCTATAATTTTTAGTATAAATATAATTTATTTCTAGCGATTCGTTAGTTATTAAAATGTATTTTACGTATTTCCAATAAATAACAAGTAATATACTTAAAATTTGAAATTTTATATTCTCTTATTTTATTACTTATTTTCTTAAATTCAAATTTATGAAATCACTTTTACTAATATTTATAACTTTAATTTATAATTTAGGTTTAATTAGATCATTTAGTCGATTGTCCTAAACCTAATTATACGGTTACAAGGCTTATATTTAGGGCTTACACCACTACAAACCAATAGACAAACCGAAGTTTTCCACAAAACCATCGGAACTTTGCTGCAGGTTACTGTCGGACGAAATACAATCAACTAGGATTCGTACCTACCAATCATTAAGTTCGCTTACAACAAGACTTCCCACATTGTAATAAGCATGTCTCCATTCAAGGTTGCTTATGGGTTCAACTCCAAGCTAACATTGGACCAAGCGCCCTAACCGATGTTTGATGATGACTGGCTAGCCGTTGAGAGAGTTAAAGCCATCAAAGCCATACACCAAAAGGTTATAGAGCAATTGGGTTGAGCTAATATTAAACTTGAGAAGCGAAGTCAAGGATAGAGAAAGAGAGAATTTTAACCAAGCGATTTGGTCTAGATACACCTCAGCAAAGAATGATTCCCAAACTTGAGAAAGAGTAAGCTGTCTCCTAGTGCCGATGGACCTTTCAAAGTACTTGAAAAAAATAACCCTAATGTTTATAGGATTGAATTACCCGAAGGATATAGAATCTCAAACTCCTTCAACATTGCCGACCTTCAACCTTACACTCGCAAAGACAAGTAACCTGGAGCTGAACTAGATTTAATCCTAAATCTCAAACAACCTAGAGGGGATAATAGGGATTAAGGATCGATCACGCGCTCCCGAGCCCAAAGGCTTTCTCAAGTGGTTCGCCGAGTTACCTGAGGTGAGTTAAGCGCGGAGGAGAAGTACCTACCTTAATCTGATTTGCCGAGCTACTTCGCTCTCCATACTATCCAAGGTGTTATCAAGGTGACCAGCAAGCATACCGAACCAAACCCTATACTATGTACTAATCCGAGCGCCAAATCTAAATACAGTAATCTCCGCAGTGATGATGCCGAGCTAACAATTGTCAAGAGCCAACCATCTGAGACCAACCCAAATGTAAGCCGTACCTGAGCCAACTCCAATCCAGCCCTAACAATCAAGATACCAAATTGCCGACGCCGAACTAACCTGATCAGAGGACCACCCTTATTTGGCTCCCAATATTGTCACAATTGTAGACTGAATAAAACATGCGTGCACCATCCTTTCTAATAAAGGACGTTTGTTGCGCATGATTTCATGTTTTCCCTATAAATTATTCTCCTTTTATTTAGCAAATAAGGATCCATTTTATTGTAATTTATATAACTTAGGACTTATCCCAACATAGTACTATAAATTATTGCATAATATAATAACCGCATCATCAATATACAGAAGAATACACTGAAATTTTCTACCCTCTCTTAAGTTAAGTGTCCTCTCACTTACTCTTAAACTACTCTTATCTAACCCATTCGAGTATAAACTAGTAGCGAGTAACCTCTAACCATACTTGTGCATCATATCAAGCGAGACTCGAGCTCGTGTGAGGCATTAGTGCATTATATCCATCATCAATGCATAAGAACCTTTACTCATCTCTTGACTATCATTTACTTTTCGAGTCATCTCGTGGCTCAAACCCACTCCTTTTGGTTACACGTGATATTGGGTCAATGTGTTCATTCACGAATTTGTATCAATAGCCCACAGCTTGAGACTACACAACATGAAACCCATTTATTGTTTTTGCTGTAGCAACAATGTATTTAGTTGTGTTATCCTTAAAATCAAAGGAAGAAGCGTCAACTTTGGCAACTAAGTTATTGTGTTTGAGTATTTGATGTACTAACAATAAATTGTGTAAAAAGTCAGGTACATAAAGGACTTTAGTAATAGTAAGACTATAATTAATGTGAGTGGAACCTATCAATCGAACAAATTTGGTGGTGCCATTTGGTAATTGTATTGTAATTGGTTGTAGGAGTGTATGTATGTCAAAGAGAATGGAAAGAAAGGGAGTAATATGGTCAATGGCACCTTAGTCAACAATCCATAAACTATACTTATTTCTCTTAGCACAAAAACAAGAAAATTAAGTATTACAAGCAGTTTGAACTGCAAAAACATCTATTGAAGAACCTTGCTGTTGTTGAAGTAACTTCATCATCTCTTAGCACATTGCATAGACTGCATGAGAATCCACAACAAATGCTACACTTGAAACAGAATTGGAAGATCCTTGTCCTGTAAAAGTATTGTTTAAACAAGGACCAATGTAATTAGTATTGCATATAGAATTAGATTCATTAGCAACATGAAGGTCTTCTATCAGTTCATAAAAAAGAGTTGCTATTGCACAAATAACATGATTCATGTAGCTCTACTACTGGTTTCATGAGCACCAACTTGTTTTCCTTTACCTTTATAACACTCTGGATAGCTAATAAGCTGAAAATAGTTTTCAACAACATGCCCTTCCATCTTGCAATGTTGACAAAGTAGCTTCTTTCCTTTTCTCTAATCTACCATACTTTTATTTTGAACATTCTTATCAAGTCTTAAGGCATGATAAGTCGATGCATCCAGCTCACTATTTCACATAGAAGTAATCAGTTTCTACTTCCCCATTTGCACAAGGTAAAAGGCCTTATTTACAATAGATAAAGGCTCCATAGCAAGAATTTGATTCCATACCATCTCAAATCGCTCATTTAGACCCATAAAAAATTGTATTAACTTTGTTTCATTCTCAAAATATATCACTCTCACTTTCAACTGATAGGTGTAACCCTCTACAACACCACACAAGCAAATAGGATATGCATGTAAAACTTGCAACTCATCCCAATATTTCTGCAATTTATTATAATATGCACCAACTATTTGACTATATTGTTTTAAGTTACTATGTTCATGTTGAATCTAGAATATAAAAGGTGCATTACTTTGGCCATATCTCTTGCGAATGTTAGACCAAAGCTTGAATGTAGAAGAAGCATAGAGGAAATTCTGAGCATTTTCATTAATCATAGAATTAACTAGCCAACAACAAATCATATAATCGCTTCTTTCCCGACGAATCAAATTAGATGAATCAGATCTAGGTTTTTCAACATATCCATCAATAAATCCGATTTTTAGTTTAGCTCTTAGTCCCATGCGAACAAATCTACTCCATGATAAGTAATTCGGACCATTAAAAATGATATTACCTATTACCATACTTAGATTATTCGATGGAGACAAACAAAAAGGATCTTCAATAGCATTTTCTACTACTTTGGATTTGATTTCAACCTTTGATTCATTGTCTTTCGTTTCTATGATGTTCAAAAGATTCTACTTAAACAAGAGATAGATTAAATCTTACCGTGATGCTTTGATACCATGTTGATTACAATGCAATTGAGAAATGGATATTAATGTTGGTGATCATGCGATTGAGAAATGGAAGTTACTCTAGGAAGGAATTCTATTAGTCGGAGGAGAATTGCAAGAAAGTGAAGGTATGTAATGAATTAATGTTAAATCACTGTTATATACAACTGTTAACTAACATAACTAACTCTATACAATTGGAATAAATAAACACATATAAAACAAATGCTAACAAACTAAGCCTAGTGTACCAACAACTATTCATCAAAATAAAAAATAAAAAACTTACCAATTATTTTTTTTCATTCATTTACTTTTTCATACACGAGTTTCTTAATCCAATTAATCAGATCTATATAAGAATTTTCCTCCTTAAGAACCTACTCTATGGAGACTAGAAAACTAACATTATAGAAATTCAAAAGAGAAGAGTAAATATTATCATCAAAGGGTTGTGCATTAAAACTGTAAAAGCGTCAGTTGCAAACAGAACAATGTTAACTTTAGTATCCTTACAGTTAATATATGCTGTACGAAATGACCAGGAGAGATTCCATAAAATCGTGACCTACTCTATAGGTCAAGAATCCAACACATGGGCTTGTTTTCTCTAGGAGTAGGGCATCCCCATATCTCTTTCCCATGAAGATGATGCCTTGACATTTTTGCCCCAACCCTAAACCATTGGCCTGCTCTTAAAACTGCATTGCCTTCAATTTTTGTGATCTTATTTATTTGGCTATGTCGATTTTGATGACTTGTTGACTTTAAAAAATAAGGACTACGCTTGTGTTCGAGATATTGTTTTGCTTTTATGTGGTAAAAACGAAAACGTCCACCATAAATAAAATGCTATAGTGAATTAAAATAAAAACTAACGAGGAATAAAAAAATTTACTCGAACACTATCCCTACTAAATTATATAGGTTATGTTTTGTGGATAGCTATAGTTTTAGAGGAGCTATATTCAATATGATATCAAAGCGAGTGGCATGAGTTCAGTCATCCGTATACTCGTTTCGCTTTTGTTTAGGTAAATTCACTGCATGTACACAACCATCAGTAGGGTGAGCATTAGAACCTACAAGACCTTGAAACCTAATATGATATACTGGAAACTTATCTTGCAACCTATATATCTTGTATATCCTAGTTTGTAGATTCTAGCATCTCATGTCTTTCTTTTCTTTTCTTTTCTTTTTTTTGTACTTAATAAAAACAATTAAATATAATAAATGTAATCAGAATCCAACCAAGACAACTTATCCTATAATTAGTTATTCTAACCCCATATTTGATAGTTGATAAGATAATTATGTCTCGATTGGCTCCTTTAAGCTTGTACAAGTATGTGCTATTAAGTTATAGTGTTTTTTTTTTTTTTATTGCAATTCTTTTATGATGATGATGATGATGGCATTTAGTTTTAGTTATTTTTAAAAGAAAATATTTTATATATTATGATATAGGCATAATGGTTGAGATGTTAAATATATATATATATATATATGATAGGATATAAGTTCATGATAGTTTTATAGATTATAAGATAGGTTATGATTTAAAATTTTTGGAACATACACATACGGTGTAGGGGAAGCAAATCCTAAAATTTTAATCTTTTAAGATCATAGTTGCAAAACCATTCGACAATTGATAAATTTTCTGCAAGTATAGCCCTCTCTTGAAGCTGGTGGTAAGGGAACAATATATATAAAGATTATGTTATTACACAAATTTTGCAACAAATAAATGTAATGAAGTATTAATTTATGGGAGCGTGTGTGATATGTGGTTGGTGATTAGTGATTCCATGAAAGAGATCAAAGCTTTAACTTTATAATAGCAAATTGCCACAAAAAAAAAAAAAAAAAAAAAGTGAAAAGGTGAAAGATTGATTTTTCTGAAGCAATCGGGTATCAGGTTCTCGAGGGTCACACCCTGCCTTTGGCCCAGTAGTACTATTATCCTTTCCTCCCACGAGGCTTGGCGTCTAAGTTAAAAATGATATCTCCCCATCTCTATTCCCCTATCTTCAATCTTCAGTCAAAGATACCATCCTCAAAACTACAACTCCAACCAACTAATACTGAAAGTCACTTTGTCCTGCCTACATTTATTTTCTCCGACAGATTATTCTAT
Source organism: Lumnitzera racemosa (assembly GCA_024138005.1). Classification (NCBI taxonomy): domain Eukaryota; kingdom Viridiplantae; phylum Streptophyta; class Magnoliopsida; order Myrtales; family Combretaceae; genus Lumnitzera; species Lumnitzera racemosa. The sequence continues at coordinate 145,063,186 of JAMXBC010000001.1, forward strand.
GTTAATGTGCTTGTGCCTGTCACAGGAAAGTGATTTGTCCTGTTCTGTTCTACATCTACTCTACCCAGATTATTAATCTAAAAAAATAAAAAATTTTGACTGATCGAGACTGATCGCTAGCTGTACTAGAACTAGAAGGATTCAGTATAATTAAACTCGCTCGCTACGCTATTTGTTCAAACAATAAATAATATATCCTAATTAACTTGGCAAATAAGGCGATTGAGAGACCCTTTTTCCTTTTTTATTTATTTATTTTTTTTTATTTTTCCATCCTCCAACCAAACATGATGACAAGAATGAGGTACACGAGAGACCAATCGAGCTAAAAGCTAGTGCAACTCGAAATTTCCTTTTTGAGCCAAATTATTACAAATGGTTTAGTTCTTAAAGCAATTTTAATCATTATTGTTTTTATTCCTTTATCATTTCTTTTATAATTTTATTTTAACACAACTTATCCTCCTTCGTTTGCTTTTAAACTGTACTCTCATTTCAATCACCTTCTCCTAGCTACAAATGCAAAGTGCTTTCACTGATTTGCACAAAAAAAAAGAAAAAACTTAAAACACTACAGACCAACTTTCCATGTCCCTTGATAATAACCACGTTTTTATCCCTTTCTAATCATATATTACACTATATGAAGGATATTTGATGTGTAGCCTATTAGTTACATTTTCCTTCATACATAAAAATATATGATTGAAGTTTAGAATACATTTGAAGACGAATCCTATGTTTCTAAAATACAATACTTAAATCCTTTGAAAAGTATCTTTTTCATAAATATATAATTATAATGACCCAAGAAGGTGGTATATCATCGATACAAAATCCAAAAAGGATGTTTCTCCATATCATACACACGGGTCTTGTAACTTGCTCATACCCCTCCATTACTTCCCAAAAAAAGAGAGAAAATCGTACTTATTATTGAAAACCGATTCCTCATCTAATTGGAAAGTCTTCTGCCCGTAATTAACATTTCATTGGCCAATACGATCATATTAAGCATGTTTAGACTATCAAAATTTATTGCATCGTATTAAGCATATGTAAAATATTAACTTAAGAGTTATAATGGACAATTTATTTATTTTTTTCCTGTGTTAATATCTTTCAAAGGATATAAAACCGATATTTTAGAAATTAAAGATCAATCTGTGCTTTTAATGGTTTTGAACAAAGTAATGCTGTAATTTACCCAAAACTTTATTTCTCTTCCATACACTTTGATCTATAGGGGAGTGGGGACAACATTTTGAACTCGAGGATTATGTTAAGGTCTGCTCATAGTTACTGTCTAATTGAACAAATACTTTTTTGCAAATATACACTATAAAGGGTACGATCAATACAGACGCACAAATTTATATTTGCATAATAGAGATGCACACTAGATATAACCGATCCTAAACCATCAGTTGGGCTGGTGATTAATTGAACTGAGCTTAACCTACACTTGTGCAAGGATCGATTTCAAACCTAGAACTGGCTCGAAATGGACTTGCCAAAACCATTGAATCAACCCCGACCTGATCATGTGTAAACTTGACCCAACCATTAAACTGTCGAATCCCAAAAATCTAGGAGATTATATAATAAAACATCCAACAGGTTGATTGAGCTCCAAATCAATAGGTCGAATTACTAGTCGACTCGTAGATTTAGAGTCTAACCAACCTTGATTTAAAAATATATAGAAATAAAATATAATATACTTTATATATAATTTATTACAAACAAGTATATAATATATATAATAATTAATATACTATACAAACATATTATATATATAATATATAATATTTACATGTATTAAGAAAAATTTGATTTACAAATAATTAGAAGTGTACAAATAAATTAAATCAATCAACCCAGCTTAACTACTTTAACCTACAAGTTAAATCAACCGAGTTTATTTAATCCACTTTTTAAACGAACTAAAAAATCTTAACCCAAACCGATTTAAAAAACTAGTTAAACGAATCAAACTCATTTAACTTGCTTTTTAAACTAATATAAAAACCTTGATTTAAATCTGTTTAAAAAGCAAGTTAAATAGTTAGACCAGCGAGCCAAAACTCACTTATACACCTCTATAAGGAACGACAATAGACATGTCAACATAAAATTTTAGATTTAATTGGGAAAAAGGAAAATAGACTAATAGATCACAAACTATTTAAAATATTGATGAAAATTCAAAAATACAAAATTTATTTATAATAATTGATGAAAATTGAAATAAAAAACAAAACCCATAATTCAAGGGCAATGCAAAATTAACTTTTGAACCGCTAACTCAACTTAACTAGCTTAAGTTCAACTCAAGGACCGATCCCTATTCACTTTTTAGTCAACCAATGAATCAATAGTTTAAAATCAATTCCAAGCCAAAGTTAAATTGGTGTAAAGATCTAACCTAACCCTTAAGACCATGAGCTTGATTCGATCTTGATTCGATTCAAAAACCCTTGAACCATACCTTTTTTATTCTTTTATTTTTTCAAATTTAATTTCCTCAAACAAGCATGAACCCATTTTATTTTATTTTCTATATAATTCTAATACTCTATATAAATATGTGATGATATGTAAATGGTTAATTTTTATTTTCGATTGAAAATTTTTCTATTCCGAAACATTTGATTTGAACTACATGAGCATAAGTGTTTATTTTCTTTTTTAAAAAGAAAATTGAAATTCAAACAAGCCCAAACCGATGATCAAACTGTCGGTTTAATTGGCAGATCAACCCACGGATTCTAAGGCCTACTGGATCAGCAGTTCTCCAAGGCTAAACAGCTTTGGCTCTTAGGACACGGGAAGTTGATGATGTTTCTTGCCAACTAAACCAAGATTGTTAAAGGGTCCAAATAACCCCAAAACAAAACAGACCCACACAAAGAAGCTACTATCGTCGTGACCGGTCATTTACAAAGTCATTATCTCATCTCCTATCTCCATTATCTAACCCAAAAAAGTAGTCAGGGTTCAACAATCCCACGTTCGAGCACATTGCATGCAAGTGAACATAAGCTGATTCTTTGGCATAAGATTTTAGAGAAGACATTTTCCCTGCTGCAAAATCTACGAATCTAGAATAATTCAGGTCTTCTAGTGCACTACTTTTATCTATTATCTTGGCAATTACGATCCATAACAAGAGATATGTCACGCTTTTTGTCTACATATGAAAGCCCTTTTAGTCCTATCACGATGGCCTACCTCCCCTGCCCCATGCCCTGGTACAATGTGATGCTTGGTCAATATATGAAGAAGCGTCTTTGAAACTCAATTATCAACATCAAAGAGTTGGGGTTCATAGACAGTACTATTATGCAACTATCATATAAATTACTCTCTACATGACAAGCCTGTGAAACAGGACCACTGTAGCTTAAGCAGTTATTGCCTTGGTAAAAACATTAATCTACACCGGATACCTGCAAAATTGGGAAGCAGCAACCTAGCCTTTGCTGTACTATAGTACATTGAAAATTGGAGATTTAAGTTCCAAATAAATGTTCCCCAGGTGAGCAAGAAACTGTCAAACATTTTGGAGATGCATATTATGACACAGCTTCTGTCTTCTGCAAAGGCATTGTCCAGTACCTGAGGAGAAAATAACATCTTGGTTACATCACTAATTAGAAGGAACAGTTATTGGGCTATATAACAGTTATTGCTGTACTATAGAGACTTGAGATTTGCTCAGTGGGGCCTAAGAAATTTACCTAATTGTGGAAAATGAAAATCTACAAAGCAAACAAAAATACTTTTATTGAGGTAATCTGATTACAGTTCTATATCCAACGTTTCCATATATCACAGCAGTACCAATTCCAATCAGTCAAGCATACAACCAGATACACGGGGGATGAAAGATAACAGAAATCGAAGGAAAAACATTTTGATTTGCACTAACCAAATGACCACCGTGTGTAAGACCATAAAAAGACCGACTAACCTTCTTATGAGTATTCACCTTAGTCCAAGCAAGGTCATATCCACACATCCAAACATCAAAGTCATTGTTAGTAAAAGCATTTCAGCTGTAATTTACAATACAAAGTGTATGACAATCGACAAGCCATTAAAATCTCAATACCTTCAAAAACCCATTTAAGCTACTAAACTCACTAAAATCATTATATAGGCACTTAAGCTATACGACAACTGAAAGTAGTTATGCTAAGCCTACCTAGTCAACCCTTCTGCATCTCATCTAATGGAAGACTCCAGAAACAACCCTGCCACTTACTCCAATACAACTCTGCTATGGTCAGCATCACTAATTGTGTAAAGAACATTGACACCCATAACACAAGTTGCTAAATTTTATGGTAAAACCACATACAACAGAGAGATGCCGATTGACATGCACACTGTCTCTGCAGTAATATGTAAAGCACATACAAATATTACAAGCCATAGATGCATCACATACAACTGTGACACTTTTTACTATAGTGACATAATTTGATATGAACTTTAACTCTCAACCCCCTATATGGAAGGTGTATAAGAGATGGGCTAACTAGTGGTTTATAAGTACTATAATATAGCTATATATGTGCTGTGGTTTGGGATTGAGGGTGGTGTATTGGTTATTGTTTTGTTCAGGGTTGCGGTGCTGCGCTGTGTCTTTGCTGTAAAGGCATAGGTGAACAATAGAACTACCTTATTAGGGTGGTATTTTTGTAAATATGATCATTAGTGAGGCCTTAAGTGGAAATAATAGAATAATAGTAAGAGTTAGCCGAAAACAAATAAAAAGAAGAGGCAGGAAGTGTGGAAGGAAGTTAGATGTTCTGCAGAAGTGTGACTAAAGGGGAAGACCTGCTGCTCTGAAGTAGTGCCTTCGTTTGGACACAGTACGGCTGATTAGAAGTGAAGTTTTGCTAAATTATGAGCTTGGCTGCTTTCTTGTTCACAGATTCTAAGTTTGCTGATCAAAGTGACATCTCCCTACTCTAAATCAATAGGTAAAACACTGATTTTTTCAATTCTTTGTATACTAGTCATTTCAATTGGCACCATCTGTAGGAAGAAATCTCGAAGATGACTAGGATGAAGTCGTGTGGAGAATTTGGAAAATAACGTAAAGGAACTAGGTGAGGATTTGACCAGAAGCCTATTGGAAGTCCACGATCAGATTTCGAAAATGGAGAAGAACTCAAATACCTGACTTTTTGCCATTGATAAGTGCATGGCTACTCTTGAAACCATGCTCCATGACTTGTGGATGGATAGACAAAAAGAAATAAGGGCAAAGGAGGTAGAAGGTGGATCGAATGTAGTTGGAGGGAAAGAGCACCGTAATTCTGACCATGTTTCCACTAATTGAATGGAAGAGAGATCCAAAGATTGCAGCACAATTTGAACTATTGAATGACAAGACCCAAATCCACGTGACTTTACATGACTTTGATGGATAGGATCCATCGCTATGGGTAGCTACTGTCGAACAACTGTTTGACATTCATCAGGTGATCAAGGAAGAGAAAGTAGCAATGGCTATTGCAAGTTTAAAATGCTGAACCATCTACTAGCTAAAGTGTTGAAATGCTGAGACCCTAACTTAGATTGGGAAAAGATAAAGTAAGAACTTTTGTGTAGGTATGGAGATTAGTGTCGCATGCACTTGAGATGACTGAGCTTCAATTGTTAGGGAATTTTCCTAGAAGTTTGAAGGATGAGGTTAGGGTTAAGGTTCAAACTTTGCGACCTATTGATGTTTCTAAAGCGATGGAATTAGCTCTAAGCATTGAACAAGAGTTTGCTTATAGTGTGGCAATGGTTCAGCAGGAGGCACGAGAGAACATGCAACCACACTTTGGTTTAAATAGACCTTGCTTGACATCTACAACGAACACGAGTGCTCTTTCTTGTGAGCACACAAATAGTAGTAGTGTCTTAATCAAAATAGAAACCCAAGAAAAATACCTACACAAATATCTTATCATGATTACATTGATAAGCATAACAAGGGGCTATGCTTCAAATGTGATCAAGCTTTCACATCAAGACATAAGTGTCTTAATAAATACTTGCACATGATGCTACTTGAAGAGGAGCAGAACATTGGTGATGATGAATGGGTTGAGATCCAAAGTGAAGAGGGACGTTGCTCCTGCTGTGTTGAACAACCAGCCATTAATACTAATATGGAACCATGCCCTCAGACTTTGAAATAGAAGTGAATTGTTGAGACAAATAGTATCAATACTAGTGAATAGTGGAGCAAGTCATAACTTTGTTACTACAAGATTAGTATCAATTTTATCTTTGCAAGTGGACAAAACTCTACCTTTTTCTATTAAGTTAGGTGACAATTATAAAGTGTCTTCTCAAGCAGTATGTAAAAACATGAAATTGATTGTGAATTCTTATAAGATGATTGTGAATTGTTATGTCTTAGATATTGAGGGTGTTTGATGTTATTTTGAGAATAGCTTGATTACAAACTTTGGGTGAAATTAAAGTAAATTAGAGTAATTTAACTATGAAAATTCCTACTAAAGACCGTGAAATGGTGTTGAAGGGAAACCTCACAATGCAAAAATCTTATATGACTTTAAAAAAAAACACAGTATATGGAAGATGTGGAGTGGTATTGTATGCTAACCTATGCTAAGTTACTTTATTTTGGAGTTAATGTGGTAGGGTTATAGCCCCAACTTGCTTTTTTACTTGATGAATTTGCTAATATATTGGAGGAAAAGAAGGGCCTTCCACCTTTTATAGCCTTTGACCATAAAATTCCTTTAAAAGAAGGGATTAGTCCCATTAATATACCTTATAGGTATGCTCAAGTTCAAAAAGATGAAATTGAACAATTGGTAAAAGAAATGTTGAGTTTTAGCATTATACAATTGAGTTTTAACCCTTTTTCTAGTCCAATTGTTCTTATTAAGAAAAAGGACGAGTCTTGAAGGTTTTGTATTGATTATAGAGCATTAAATGAAGCCACTACACCTGATAAATATCCTATTCCAATTATAGATGAGTTACTTAATAAACTATTTCGATCATCTATTTTTTATAAGATAGATCTCCACTCTAAATATCATCAAATAAGGGTATGGCTTAAAGACATTCCAAAGACAACCATTTGAACACATCAAGGACATTATGAATTTATCGTGACATCTTTTGGCCTTACTAATGCACACGCCACCTTCTAGGCGACCATAAATGATTTGTTTCAACCTTATGTGTGCAAATTCATGTTGATTTCCTTTGATGACATTCTTATATATAGTGTTAATATAAAATTGCATTTGGAGCACTTGAGAGTAGTTTTGGAGTTATTGAGGAAAAACCAATTTTCTACTAATAAGAAAAAATGCAGCTTAGGCAAGGACTCTTTGGAATATTTAGGTTTCATTATTTCTTATAAAGGAGTTAACATGGATCCATCCAAAGTCAAAAGTGTTTTAGAATAGCCTATTCTAGCTTCTATCAAAGGAATGTGAGGATTTTCGAGTTTATTAGGTTTTTACAGTAAATTTATTAAAAACTATTAGAAGATAGTTCAACCATTGACAAATTTCTTAAAGAAGAATTCTTTTTCTTGAAATGAGAACGCATTGTTGGCTTTTAAAGAGTTACAACAAGCTCTTGTGCAAGCACCTGTGCTTGTAATGCTGAATTTTAATCAATCTTCTATTATTAAATATGATTTGTTTGGTGTTGGTATTAGGGCGATTTTTATGCAAAATCAATACCCCATTGTTTATTTTAGCAAAGCTCTTTTAGATCATACATTGGCAAAATCCACTTATGAGAGAAAATTGATGGCTCTTATGTTGGCCATTAATCATTAGCACCCTTATTTGTTGAGAAGACATTTTGTAGTTAAAACAGATTAAAGAAGCTTGAAACATTTGTTGACTCAAAGAATTAAAAGACCTAACCAGCAACATTGGTTAGCAAAGCTTTTGGGATATGAGTTTGATATTCAATATTGCGATTGTGAGAATTGAGCAACTGATGCCTTAATGCGAGAATATGAAGATATAGAGTAGCATTCTATTCAGGGTCCTATTTGGACAGATTTGGAGGCCATTGGGTAAGATATTCTGAAAGAACCGACGATGTCCAACAAATTCCAGCAGCTTAATGAAGGAAAAGATGCAGGTTTGAGATTTCAATTGATTAATGATACTCTTCATTTTCACGGTAGATTGGTTATTCTAATTGGTTCTTCTTGGGTGCATTTGTTTCTTCACGAATTTCACTCTTCTCCTGTGGGTAGACATACGGGATATGTCTGAACTTATCAACGCTTAGCTACCCATTTATTTTGGATTGGGACAAAAAAGGATGTCGCTCAATTTGTGGCTTCATGTGTTGTTTGTTAACAGAATAAATCTCAAAATTTATCTCTAGCAAGTTTGTTAAATCCTCTTCCTATTCCTAATACAGTTTGGTAGGATATCTATATGGATTTTATCGCACACTTATCACCATCTAAGGGCTTTGAGGTAATTTTCTTAGTGATTGATTTCAAAGTATACCCATTTTATGGCCTTAAAACATCCGTAAATGGCTAGGAAAGTGGCTAAAGTTTTCATGAAAGAAGTGCTATGATTATATGATATTCCTCGTACTATTGTTAGTGATTGTGATTCTTTATTTATTAGTGGTTTTTGGAAGGAGTGGTTTGTTTTGCATGAGACTCATTTGTGCTTTAGAATTGCTTATCATTCTAAGACTAACAAATGGAGAACTTAAACAAGAGCTTAAAGTGTTATTTGAGATGCTTTGTGGTAGATTTGCTTACTTGGACCGAATTTTCTTATAATACTTCTTTTTATTCCTCAATTGGTTCAACTTTATGTGAAGTTGTTTATGATCAACCCACTTCTTTGCCAATTTATTTGTCTAATGAAGTAGTTAATCCTACTTTGCAAGTTACTCTTTGATTTAAGGATGAGATGTTGAAATTGAAAGCTAATATGGAAAAAGCTTAGCTATGAAATTGCGTACAAGCTATAAACATCAACGTGATATGGTGTTTAAGGTTAATGATTGAGTTTTCTTGCAATTATGTCCAGTTTTGCATACTAAATTGAGTCTTAAACTTATTTCAAAGTTGGGACCGTGTACAAGCCATTTCAAATTATTGGCTAAGAAAGACAAGTGGCATATCAATTACAAATTCTTAAGGGTAGCAAGATACATCCAATATTCCATGTGAAAAATCTCATAGCTCTTTTCCTTTGTTGAGTGAGCTACCTAAGGAGTTATCTTCAAAAGATTTTTTGGTTGCTAGATACCCTTTGAGGTTTTGGAGAAGAAACATATCATATAAGATGATCTACCTATTGCTCAAGTGTTAATTCAACGAGTGGATGCTCTTAAGGAAGTGGCTACTTAAGAGAATATTTTTGATGTGGTGGCTCAGTGTTTTGATTTTGTCCTTAGGGACAAAGACATTGCTAATGTTGTTTTTTTGGAGGGGGGTAAGGTGGGGAAGAAAGGGTTATTGATATGAACTTGAACTCTAGACCCCCGACATGGAAGGTGTATTTAAGATGGGCTAAGTAGTAGTTTATAAGTACTATAATATAACTACATATGTGTTGTGGTTTGGGATTGAGGGTGGTGTATTTGTTACTGTTTTTGTTCAGGGTTGTGGTGGTGCCTTTGCTGTAAAGGCATATGTGAAAATTAGAACTACCTTATCAGGGTGGTATTTTGGTAAATATGATCATTTTTTAGGGCTTACATAGGAATAATTGAATAATAGTAAGAGTTAGCCAAAAACAAATAAAAAGAAGAGGCAGTTAGTTTAGTTAGTTGTTCTGCAAAGTGTAACGGAAGGGGAAAGCCTGCTGCTTTGAAGGAGTGCCTTCGTCTAGAGACAGTAAGATTGATTGGAAGTGAAGTTTTGCTAAATTGTGAGCTTGGCTGCTTTCTAGTTCGTAGATTAGAAGTTTGCTGATCAAAGTGACATCTCCCTACCCTAAATTAATAAGTAAAACACTAATTTCTTTGATTCTCTATAGACTGATCGTTTTATAATGCTAAAGCTATTCCCATAACAATCACTCAGGACCCAATTTAGCAATTATAAGCAAGCCACTAACACTGTTTGGATTGAAGAGGAAGGAGGAGGGGGGATGGAATGGAAAGTGAGAATTCCAAGAACTTTTTCCTTATTTGATAAAGTCTTCCTTATTTGATAAAGGAGGGGAAATGGATGGATTTTGAAAGGAGAACTTTCCTTTAGACCAATAAGGATCACTCTCTCCAAATATGGAGAGATTTGAAAGGAATTCTTTTAAATTTACAATCTTAACCTTAAAATAAAAGTATACTTTAATGTTTCAGGAGGTTTTATGATATTTTACTATAATAAAAATACATATTATTAACTTTCCTTCCACTTTCCTTCTTTCTTTATACAAATAAGAGAACATTTAATTCTTTCCATCCATTTTCTTTCCTTTCAAATTCATTCTTCTCACTTTCTTTTCCTCCCAATTCCCTTCCTCTGCCCAAACATAGTGTAAAACTACACCAATTCCATTTAATAGCTTTTGTTATTGCTCTTTGACCAAGGGGCTTTGGTCATAACAATACGATCAAAACAATTACACATTTGTAAATTTCAAAGGTTCAATTCTGGGATACCATTTATCAACAAATGGGGCACACTGCACAATCAGAGCATACCAAGGTGATTCAATTGTCTAAAGTTTGCATTCAACTATTTGCATTTGGTTCCTTTGGGAGCTTTGTTTTAAGGGTGGGAGGGAAAAAAAAAAAAAAAGAAAAGAAAAGGGAAAAAGACAATATACAAAATGTGATCCCTGCTTGGCTTATCAAAATTTGACCGCAATATTTTGTCTGTAATAATACTCTTGTTTGTACACTCTAGTTACTTGTGCAATCTTGGAAAAAGAAAACACAACACAGTAACACCATAGGACAAAGGACCTACACTGTGCAAGAAGGAAAATTTTGCGCATGAAATGCCTAAGAGAAGATTTTTAGCAATGAAATGGGAAACAGCATTTGTTCCCCAAGGCCAAGCATATAGTTGCATAGAAAAGCAAAGCATCTGTACAGAGAAATACAAATATAATTAATCCAATTCTCAAGGAAACAATTTGAATAGTGAGTTTATCGACACTATTTCCCCTAATAAGTTACCACAATGGACATTTGAAAACAATACAAGCATTGACTTGACAAGGGCAATGAGATTACCTTATGTCAAGAAGGCATTCTATATATGGATCCTTGAAGCTGCTAATGAACGTTACGGTTGAGCAATCCCTGGAAGGACAAGTATAAATCCTTGTTCTCTGTTCCAAATATTTCTTCTGCTTTCCTTAGAGTTTCCTGAGAGCAATCACCAAAACAATCAACTCAAGAGTATCAGAGATGGAATATCAAATGTTACACATCCAAGTGCACCTCTCGAGTTTGCTTTTGAGCATTTAATTCCTTGATGTTAGCCAAGAAAGCACTAAACTGCTCATAAGATAGGCGGGTCCTGTATCAAAGAGGACAAGAAACAGATCACAAGAGCACCTCAGATACAATAGAAAAATAACACGAATAAACCAATGACAAGAGCCACTGTACCTAGCTTGACGGAAAAACTCTTTTCCATCAATCCGAGGCGTGCGGGCTAAAAGAAGTGGAAAAAACCAAGTTACAATTACAGAAGAATATAAGCTTTCTTCAACTTGCTAATTAAGGGAAAAGAAATCCTATTAAAATGGTAGTAGCAAGAGGATACAGCTATGGGAAAAGAGCACAATCTAGTTATTAAAAAGGTCCTTAGATTAATCGCAGGGAACAAACAGTAATTGAGGAGAAAATGGTCCCCTAATTGACATACATGGCAACGAGCGAGCACGGGAAGGGGAGTTTGCTGCTGATGACTGCTGACTTGATGAATACCATGAAGACAATGCCCGTCCTTCATACTGTGATTGTGAAGGTGATGCTGCACGCGAAGTTTTCTGTGGCGATCCAGCAGCAGAATATCGTCTAGGAGAGCCAGCTGTGGATATAACTTTTGGGGTCCCGGTTGGAGTGAGTCTTGGTGTAATGTATGGAGTGAGGGAAAACTTTTGCATGGCAAGCCGTGAGCCTGTTTAGAAATCAAGGGAAGTTGACATAAAGCATAGGAAGGTCAACCCAGAGGCAATGCAGCATATGGCACGTAATTGTTACTTTCATAAAAATGAGGAAACCAACAGAACTTGGAATTATTCTATAGGAATGATATTCACTTTATCTACTTTAATAAGAGATGCCAAGAAAGAAAGTCAATAATCTTGGACCGAAACTCTGGTTACCCCCAACATTCATTCATGATAAACTCCTTGATCCTTGCTGGAGGTCTTTGCAGTCTACCTTAATATGACTCTGGGATTTTCAAAGGTTTATCGACTTTGCATTGCCCAGTTGCCATCCGAAGCAATGACCAGCAATATTTCTTTCCAGATTGCCATATTCTACACATTTATATGCTGTCTATACAGTTGGACATCGGTGCCAAACTTCTACCCAACTAATTTCACAAAGTCACGAATCTTACAGCATTAAATTTCAAACTCAGTCAGAAAAATATGTAAGAAATGGATAAATTATTTACAGTACAAGAGCTTTTGAGGTGGTCAATCCAGGAAAAAGGACCAAAAATTTCATATAATCAAATATTAAATGCCTGAAGATGAATTCAAGTAATAGGTTTGTTTTATTGGTATTTAAAATCATAGGTTGTTACAGCACAGTTAACAAACAGAAGCAGCAGAATACCTTCATCACCATTCCCATTTTCTGTGGAGCCTCTGGAAGAATGTTGAGACACAAAGCCATTGGAATCATCATCTGTGAGGTATTAACAGTAAGTAAAAAGCAAATTCACCACTAGTCAAACTGTGAAAGCAGCAGTTTTCTGGTGAAGAACAAGAAAAAATACATATAATACAAAAGAAATACAACAAGATGCTCCAAGAAGCTCTGTCCAACCTTTGTCAGGATAGCATTTAGGAACTGACTGATCACATGTCCCAATATCAACAGTTTCAACGTGCTGGGAAAACAACCAAAAAATCAAAAGAACAATAAACTTAAAAAATAATGTAGTAGCTTTGAGTGGTGAAAACTTGATCAAATAAAATAGTCAGAATGACCAAGCTAATAGTGATGAATATAAGATCTTACAGTTGAGTTGTCATCATCAAGTGATTGCATCAATTGTCTCTTAAACGTCTCAAGCTGCCAAAATTCTAAATCAGTTGTAATGATCCATACAGAAAAACAAATAGTTAACATGTACTTCTAACGTTCGAGTCCGGATGTTTCGCACAAGCAGGAAAATGAGCATAGAATCTCTGTATGAGTTGCATTTTCTATCATAAATAGTGAAAGGGTTAAGTCCTGGGGAAAAGGGGAGGAAAAAGCCACTTCCATGTGTGCATTAAATTGGAACGAACATTAAGCCCTGCGTATTACAGAACAGGATGCAGCATTCACTTTAGAGTAGTATTGTGGTGTATGATTAAAAGAAAAGACATTAATAATGTCATGTGACTATGAAGGAACATAATATGGAAGCTAAAAGGCATAGGATTCATGGGAGTGACAAGAGAGAGACACACACACACAAGGAGCATAATGTAAAACTACCTCATCTGTAACCATGCCATATGGAAACAAAAGAAGATCCACAGAAAAACACAAACAAACCTCCCAGATAGAAAATTACATCAGGAACAAAGTAAAAACTTTTTCAGCCTCTTGTATCTCCTTTTAGTTACACTTTCCAACCCATCATAATGGGAATAGCTAACCATTCAATCTTTCAGCAAAATGAAAATATAGCTAAAGTATATGAGAGAAACCTGACACATAAGAACAATGATCAAAACTTTTCCCACAGCTGGAGGTAAATAAAATGTCATTTTCCAAGAGTTCCACAATAACATAATCCATGTCGTATCAACAAAAAGGATGGACATGATAGAACCTTTACCAGAAATAACCAAGTATTTTTCTACAGTATATTTAGGTGATGGAGGCCTAATGTAATTATACTTCTATGTAACAAAAGAAAATCACTTGACACCACTTTACACATAACATAGAGACATTACTTAAAACTGAACTGAAGCAGGTACCTTTGCCAAATCACGGTTAAGCTTCTTCACAGTCACAGACAGCAAATCACGCTCCTTCAAGAGTCTCATCTTCAAATGAGAATCAAAAACAATAATCAGCTATAATCTCCGGACAATCAGATATATTAACCAGAACTTTCAAATCAATATTTTGTATTATAACTAATACACAAAGTTCATAATAATACAAACCGGATTCCAGAATATTTGCTATCATATCATATTTTGGGGCTATTCCATACTTATCACTCAACCCTTCTTTCTTCATGTAACTCCTAAATCCTTAAATAATATTGACTTCCTCATTTAAAAGAAGAAAATAACAGCACATACTAACCCTAATATAGTGGGTGCCTCAAACTTAGACAATTTCCTAAAATAAATCTGAAATATCCTGCATGGATACTACACCGTTTGGGATTAATTACCTAGTAAAAATGGAACTAAGCCACCGTGGCTGCAGATAGCAAGCCTAAATACATCATGCCTTTCCAAAATTTATAAAGTATAATCCATTGACCAAACAAGCGAGGAACATGCATGCAAACGAACTCCAGTAATACACCTACTTGACATGCCCCTCGGCACGTAGAAATTGAATAATTCCCTTACAAGTTAGGCACATTCCTATCACATCTAATGCTAAACAATAACAATCCTGACTCAGATTTGTAGACTGAAAAGCAATTCAGAAACCCAAATAACTATATATCTAATCTCTTACATAAATAATTAGGGAAGCTTTGTGTGTTTTTCACGCATCCTTGGGTTAATGCCTGGTGTAAAAGTTGCAAACATGGCATTATTTCTGTCATTATAATATTTTCAAGCCGATACTCGCACAGTCTGAGTGCATTTATCCACTGCAATATATTTAACAGCTCCAAACAAAAAATGGAGCACAAAGCAATAAACTTGATCTCTTCTGATATAAAAAGGTACCGAATTATCCAAATTTAATTCAACTAGTTCACATAGGATCATCAAGCCCACCCTTCGAAACCCTTTTCACCTCAAAATTTCGCCTTAATCGACATAACCATACGCCGATTATTTCGTTTTAAACCTAATTAAGTAAACTAAGTAATTAACACAAAAATTTTACGAGTATTTGGAGGGGGAAGGAACGAAAAAAGAGCATACATTTTCATCAAGAGCGAGTTTTAATCTGGTCTCAGCTTCGTGGACAGTGCGTTCGAGGCGAGCAGCTTTCTCTTCAAGCTCGAAAACGACACGGTCCTTCTCATAAAGCTTCTGCCTCATGCGTCCAACGTCGGATTCGAGATTGGACACGCGGGAGGCGATTGCCATGGACGTGATCTTACGCGCCAGATCTAGCTGGTCATAGGGGTCCGTCGGTATGACAGACAGTATCTCGTCCGGTAGGTCAAAATCGGGTCCATCGTTGCCCATGCTGCTCGTCGACATACTTGATTAGAGAGAGAGATAGATGATAACAAGGTTTCTTTCTGTGTTTTGTTTGAAATTATGATGAAGAGAGTGAAATAAAAGGAGTTCGGAGAAATTTAATTAAAAAAAAAAGTTCAAAATTATATATTAAGAATTAAAAAAAAATATTGAATTAAGGATAAATTATTTGGATTTGGGATATAAATTGAGAATTCATTAATGTTCCTATATTTGGTGGGAAAGAGAGAGAAACCTAGTGTTTGGTTTTGGTTGGTGGAGGGGGTGATGCATGCGGTGGCGGTGGAATGAGATTTTTCCAATTAAGTAAAGTAAAATGCAATTTGAAATACAGAATGTTTCAGTGTTTTCCCTCCAAATGGAGTTTTTGTGGGAAAACGAAATATTTATTTATGGAATTAAGTGTGAGAAGTTGTCGAAATGTTTGATATTGACAAGATTTATATGTCCCACATTTTTGTGACGTCGCACCAAAATAGTTAAAGTGGTGATTTCCTACCATTCTTTTCGTTTTATTGCTTTCTATTTCCTCTTTCTTAGCATAAATAAAGTTAACAGTGATTTCAAATTTGACCAAAGAAAACAATTTTAAAGATTTCTATAAGGTTTGTTATTATTTTTTAAGTAGTGATCCAACTTTCTATCATATGAATGTAACTAAGTTAATTGTTATAGAGTATTTAATTCGTCTAACTCATTAAAAATCTTATGAGTTTTTTAAATCAGTTTTGAGATATGATAAAAACCTATTAGAATGTTTAAACAGGTTATGAGATTTTAGAAAAACCCAATAAAAAACTCGTTATCTATTATTTTTTAATAAATTAATAATATAATATTAACTAAAATTTTTATTATCTAAAATAATAAATAAATGGAACCAAAGATAATAACAATTATGATCACATTTACTATTTTCTATTAATATAAGTATTTATGAATATGTATTTATGTGAGTTTTTTTTTTTATCGACTAAAAGAAGGTGATTATGTATTTATTATATAGTTAAGATAAATAATTAAGTAAATAACAAATTTAATATAAATATTGACTTTATACTTAAAATCAAAACGCATAGAAAAGTCAAGGTCAAGTTTACATAAATCATTAAATTTATTATATAACAATATTGAAGAACGCTTGGCTAAACTTAAGAAGGGGATGAATTAAGTTTAAAGAAAAATTTCAAATATTTTTCAATATAAATGACTAAATGTAATAATAAGAGTAATTAAGATAACAATTAAACAATAATAAATGTGAAAATTAGAGAGATAGGAATAAAGAAGGTTAAGCTCGGATTTAACGTGAAGTTCGAACCACCTCCTAGTCTCTACGAACATACAATCCCTCCAACCAAGGACTTCACTTTTACTTTATTAATTTCACGATCCAATTGCTCTAAGAATTATAAAAGCTTACACAATCTCTTTTACCACAACTAATTCAAGAAAATCACTTTCTTCACTCAAAATTACAAATGTGAGGACTTTCAAACAAACAACTATATCTCTTTTTGTTTGATAGCAAATAAGTATATAAGAAACTAAGGAGAAGTAAAATGAGCTCAAGAATGTAAAAGAATGTATTTAAGTTAAAGTAAAATATTAGATCTTAAAAGTTTTTGGTCGAGTAGTTAAGCTTTTATAACAACTCCTTAGATTCTTCCCATTGCTACGTATTAAATACTCTAACGACTACTTAAAACTGACTTACCGGCATGCCAGTACTTTGAACAACCGGCAAGCCAATAAAAATTACTCTATCGGCAGGCCAGTTCATATAGGTCAGTAAGCTTTTCTTTGTTTTTTCCAAGAATTAATACCGTTAACCTGATTCTTCCTTGAGTCGTCAACTCAGTAGGCCAAAAGTCACCTGAAAATTCTTTTAATACACAACAAACGAATACTCTTTGCAATATAACTTCAAGATCATTTGATCACCACTTCAAAAAAGTAAATTTCTTGTAAAGATAATTGATATATTTAATCATTAAGCAAGCTAATTGAACCTATTTAATTATCTCGAAAATAATCAAGTAATACTTAGTATAATCATCCACTTGTTTTGTTTTCTTAAAAAACAATAAGTTTAATTATATAATTTTTATTTTGTTCTCATTAAAATCAAAAAATGAACCCTAAGTTCAATAATCTTGCCCTTTTTAGTGAGGACAAAACTCTTATACTTTAAATGTTCCCTTCAATTTAATGCTCCCCTCAATTTAGTACTCAATTTCAAGATATTTGACAATTGAATAAGATTAAGTGAGTGCTTGCAAAATGAAGGTATATTGATGTGCTAATGAACTAAGTCTCACTTTTTAATAATTTTACATAAAGAATATATTAAACTTTCAAAGAATCAAGATATGCCAAAGTTATAAGATTAATATTATCTTTGATGTAATACACGCTTTGATGCTCTAACAGCTTGAATATTTCTCCCCCTTTGGCCTCATCAAAAAAAGGAAGATCTAGGCAGTAAAGAGGGAAGAAGATTTAAGTTGAAAGTTCAGTAAAGCTCCAACTTATACAGGATAATATGCCCCTTGTAAGATTAGAATCAAGAGAAGAGAGAGCACAAAAAATAATTTAAAACAGCTAGCATAGAAGGTTAATTTGAGGGCAAAAGATCAGTAAACAGAACTTACAAAAGTAATCATAAACAACCAATATAAAGAGCATGCCCATAGAGGACTAAAGTTTACAAAACAACAACAAAATGAAAGAGTGGTCAAATACCAAGTTCTTTAAACAAAAAGAGCAAAGCAAGGATAAAAGGTTAAAGTGCATGACTAAGCGGTAGGAAGATCATCGTCTTGAGCTAGAGGAGGAAAAGGGTAAGAGGGGCAATGGTAGTCTAGCTGAAAATGATGATAAAGTCCTTGAAACTCGCTGTGTAAGTGATCATAAATGTCCTCCTAAAGCTGATTATAGTGTATTTCAAAGTGTTGATCGAAAGGATGCTGAGAGGTAAGAGGAGCAGCTAAATCAAAGGACGGAAACCCAAAATCTGGTGGAAGCGGATGAGAAGAGCCCACAAGTGGAGGAGTACCAGCATAGCAAGGAGCGACAGCTGAGTGAGCATGAGCACTGGGACTGCACGATTCATCAGAAAAAGTAATAGGCTCCTGTGGTCCACGTATAGAGGGAAGATCAAGAGAAGGAAGGTCTTTCTGCTTGACCCAATTGTTGCCGGATTTCTTCTAAATCCCCTGACAAACATCAATTAATTCTAAGTGCTTAACTCAAGCTACCAATAGGGGGAAAGGAAACTAAACACCTTTTTCTTATAAGCAACTGTGTAACCAAATGCCCAAAGCAAGGAAAAGCTTGAGATGGGTTGTTGGTTACATATTTAAAGCATTGGAGCACAATACTGAAGAAATCAATCCGCTTATTCATTATCAACTAATATAAAATCTATAAGTCTTGAAGGTTGACATTGGATTGATGGCCTCGACGAAGACAGTAGCTGTGAATGACAATATGGTAGAGGATCTTTGTCCTAAGGTCGAGGCGAATGGTAGCCAAATTTTTTGTTTTTCCCCAATCAGCTCTAATGCCTTTAAATCTAAAAACTCTCTCATAGAATTTTGCCCCATAGCAATTTACATTCACTTCCGTTCCACCAACAGCAGCACCAATAAGGCCACAAATTTCCTCAAGCGTAATAGTAATCAAAGTACTACAAACATAAGGATAGAGGAAACTACGACACAGCTCATCACTTGGATTCATTTTCAGTTTTGGCCTACCTTGATCATCTAGAGAGTCCGACATATTACAATAAAAATACTTAATGGCATCATCGTATACCTCATGAGGAAGCCGAAGGATATTGAAGACATGATTGGTGGTGACCTCGGGAAAGGCAGCAATGCGAAATTCCTCGAGCACCTCTGGTGGATAAATAATGTCGGTATTGACCTCTAAATCGATAAATTTCTCAAAGCGTTGAGAGTGTTGTCAAGAGGGAAAGAGGTAGTTGTTGTAGGTCGGGGGTGCAAAGCCACAAACAAGACACGGTACCATGGTTGTTATAGAGGTGAATGGAGATAGGTGATTGTAGGAAAGAGGATGAGAAAGAAGGAAGAAAGGGGATAAGATAATAAAGTAAGTGTAAGGGAAGCTGGCGTGACGGTGGAAGTGTATGGACGGTGTGTGGCAGCATAATGGTTGGTAGGTATGGGTAGAGAGAGGAAGTGAAGAAAGGAAGATGAAGAGGGAGAAGTTTAATGAAAGGTGAAGAGAAAAAGAAAGAGAAGAGAAGAGAGTGGGGAGTTGATTGAGAGAAGAAATTTTGGATTTCAATAGAAGAAAAGAGATGGACCGAAGAGAGAGAAAGGGTTTAGGGTTTGAGGAAGAGAAAAAGGGGTTTTAAAAGAAGGATGGAGGAGAGATTGAGCGACGTGATTTTAAGTCGTGCCTGAAAACAAATGAACCGACTTGTTGATATTTGGATGAGTTGGCATGTCGGTTAAGAGAATAGAAGCAAAACAGATTGCTTCAAGAGTGGAGTATACCAGCATGCCGGTGGTGAGATGGACCAGCTTGCTGGTTATAAGAATAGAACTGAATATAAATGAAAAACTAAAGCAATATACCGGCTTAACAGTACTTAGGTGAACCAATTTGTCGGTTAAGCGAACAGAAGCAAAAAGAAGTTGTTAAATACGTAAGTATACCGGCAAGTCGGTAAATTGTTTAACCAGCATGCTGGTTGTTTGCAAAATTGCAAAAAAACAATAAGGTCTTTTTATTGAGCAAGTTTGCCAATCCAAATTGATTTATAGAGATTCAAGCAACATCCTAACACTTCAAACAAGTTTATTTAAGTTCGTTAAGGCTTGAAAAACTCAATTTTTAACCAGAGAGCCAAGATTCATCTGAATCAAGTCCATAAAGCTAAGTAATTCATGATAAAGTGAAAGCATGCATGCATGAGCAAAATAGGTGCATAAACATTAAGTTTTTGCATACCAACAAGTTAAGCAAATTTCAAATGCATGTTTGAGCATGGTAGGCAGAAAATATAGCTTTAAGGCTTTATAAATTGTGAAATGACTACTTAAGTTCCTTAATCATGCAAGTGGCTAAAGAGTAAATGGAAATCCTTTCTCAATATTTTAAGAAAAGTTCATGCTTCAAATAAGTTAAAAGATATTGAGAGGCACAAAAGATACATGATCAAGCTAAGCAACCTCCATATGAGTAAGAAATGCTCTATTTGCACTTAGAACCTAAAAAGGGTCTAGAAATGTCAAATATGCACAAAATTCAAATTTAAGCTAATTTGACCACTCGAACATGATTTGGGGGTGAGAATAGATATGTAAGCCCCGGTTTTGGGCAAGAAAATCAATGCACGATAAATTTGTGCATATATGAACTTAGATAAGCATAAATGATTTCAAGTGTGGCCAAAATATATTAAAAGTGATATTTAATGCACAAAAGCCATATAATCATGTTTTTTGTATCTGGTAGTGTGATATTTTCTGATCAACTTACTCAGCAAGTTAATTTTATTTAAAAAGGCCATGTTAGTTCTCATGTGTCCAACACTCACCCTGCAAGATCATTCCTAATTCTCTTCTTAGAGTGCAAAATCTTTTCTCACTCAAGGGTTTTGTAAAGATATCAGCTATTTGATTATTAGTATCAACACATTTTAAGCAAATATCATTGTTTTGCACGTGATTACGAATAAAGTGATGTCTAATTTCTATATACTCAGTCCTAGAGTATTGAATTGGATTTTTTGTCAAGTTGATACCACTTGTATTGTCACATTTTATTGGAACATTTGTAAATTTCAAACCATAGTCAAGCAAAGTTTGCTTCATCCATAATATTTGAGCACAACAACTACCGACTGCTATATATTCAGCTTCAGCAGTAGAAAATGCTATTGAGTTTTGTTTTTTTAATGCCATGATACTAATGAATTACCAAGGAAGTGACATGCTCCACTAGTGCTTTTCCGATCAACTTTGCAGCGACAAAGTTGGCATCGGAATATCTTATAAGATCAAGTGAGATGAACTTAGGATACCATAAACCAATTTCAATAGTGCCCACAAGATACTTGAAAATGCGTTTAACTGCATTCAAGCGTAATTCTTTAGGGCAAGATTGAAACTATGCACATAGACACACAACAAATATGATATCTGACCTAGATGTTATGCTCCGAAATTACAGAATCGTAACTGTTTCACCGTGTAAACTATTCTATGATATTAACCGGCTTTACAGTACCTACCATAGATATGATCTATACAAGGCGTCGATGACTCGTTGCTTTAAAGTAAATAATCTTATTTAAGTGTTTAACTACAAATATAGTAATTATCACAAATTTTTAATAAACATACATAATTATATATAAAGTCCATAGAACTTCCCAAGAAACTCTATATAAATATAATGGTTTACTAATTTACATAATAACCACCAGTCTTTCAGTCTTAAACTACAAAGGACATATTAGCTACATATCCACTGTTAAGCAAATTGATCCTTATAGCCCTGGCTTCAAAATAACTAACCTCTAAATAATTGTAAGACGGCATAATACTTGAAGTAATAAAAAATTAGGACTTATAAAAGGATCTATAAAGGTATGAGCAACTACAGCTCAGTAAGTGAAATTGGAGACTCATGAAAGTATACAAACACAAACAAGATTATCAAGTAATTATTTTAATGCAATGCAACAATCGAGTCTCATCGCATAATGTAGTCCGGTCCATTGCAAAATCAGAGAAATTTCACCTACTCTAATCCGGGTTGAAGAGTTTTTATGTTATGGAACAATTCACAACCAAACTCAAGCTTTTGCAATAAAGATACCGCTCCTCCCGTAACTATCTTCGAAACATTGACTTCACTCTCACTGTGACCTCCTCTTCTGTCACTTAGTTCGACTAAGGATAAAAAAGGGACCATTATGTAATCCTGCGTTATCCCTTTCGAAATGGTCACTATTTGGTTGAAAAATCCTAAGGATCCCCTAACAGGTTACAATGTATGATATTTTTTGTCATTAGAGTCGAATAAGATTAAATTTCATTTAGGGTGTTTAAACAATTTCACACCAATTCAATCAATTACATTACAAATTTCAGCATGAATTTAGATACATCAAACACATGCGTAAACTACTTACAATCATAACCATATACAATCCTAAGTCTCCGAGTACCATAAAATAGCACTCTAATACAATAAGTAATAAGCCAACTTATTTGGAATTTCTCAATCGCCCGATCACTTAATTGCAAACCGATTCGTCTCTAGGTATCTTATAATACAAATAGGTCTTTTTAGTACTTATACTTTAATAATTCATATTCTAAATTATAATTTAGCTTATTTTTTCTATGTATATTTATTACTTACTAATGATTCATTCTACCCTATTTCAGGGTTCGGTTCCTAAATTAGATTCTAATTTTGATTCTGGAATCTTAAATATACTCGAATCTTAATGTGAAATTAATCATATTAAGTTCGAGTATTCTAATATCCTAGTGGGTCTTAATTTAATATTATAAACTGTTCGGTACACGCTAAACCTAATTGGGGTATCGAATTTATTCTCGATATGAGAAAATTTTACATTTTTTAATACAATTATCTAAAATTAAATTTTGTTTTGGATTTACTATATTATGATTTTTATTATTATATTATCTAATTAAACTTAAGTTTTCATATTTATTAATTTTCCAATTCTACATATTCCTAATTTTCTACAATTATCACATAATTCCTTCATTAATTACACTTAACACTCCAAATGCTAGGCTTAGGTATCCACATCAGAGATTAACATCCTTAACCCTCTAATTACTATCCAAATCTGTAATTAATGTCTTAATCACCTAATTAACCCAAAATTATCCAATTTTTCTATTATTTTAGGGCTAAAAATTTATATAAAAATTTTAAAAATTAAATTTAAAAAAATGGCTTCATAGCACTGTTATATATCACTTAAGCATTCTACAAAAAAAATTTGAGCTCTAAACTACACTCTTAAGTCTATTTATTTCTAATCCTAATCATGTTCCATTTTACTTAATTTCTTAAGAACCTTATATTTTCAGACGTTATTACACTTAATCATTATTTTTTCTTAAATCTACATATAATAAAACCTCAAAATAATAACTTTCATAATTTTTTGGGCAAAATTATACAAAATCGAAGCAAATGAGAGACTCACTCGGTCTAATGGCTTTTGGCCTTCCAATACTGGTCCAAGTATGTCGGTCGATCCAGGTAGTGGGTTTGGAGTGGGGTAGTGGTGGCTGCTCGGTTCCAGGTTGTCACGCCCCGAAGCGGCAGAGTCGTAATAGCCTCGTCGTGTAAACCATCCTAAGATAGAAGTTGGCCTTACAACCGCTATCTTAGACCTGATCTACACAAGGCGTCCACGACTAACCCGCTTTGAAGTAAACAGTTTGTAATTTAAATAAATCATTTACTTAAGAAAGTGAAGAAATATATATATATATATATATAATAGAATTCAATTATTACAATTAGCGTTTTCAACAATAATAGCTTAAACCTTAAAAATATATGTCTGTTCTTCAAATGTTTTTCCTCACTCCCCAGGATCTAGCAGTTGCTAGCTTTAGAGTAGTTGTTTGCCGCTTCTTAGCTAGCACCTACACGACGTCTATGGGAATGTAAGCAACCACAGCTCAGTAAGTTAGGATGAAGGACTTAAAACTATACCATAAACACAACAAGGTTCTCAATCAACTTGTTAGGAGCAATGTATGTGCAAGCAAATGCTATCACACGATGTTGTCTGGCCCATCATGAGATTAGAGAAATTGCGCCCGCTTTAATCCGGGTTGAGGAGTTGTCATTAATGCAACAGCTCACGACCAAATCTAGGCTTGTGCAATGGAGACCTCGCTCCTTTCGTTACTACCTTTGAACCACTGACTTCACCCTCGCTGCGACCTCCTCTCCTATCACTTAGTTCGGTTAAGGATGAAGAAAGGACCATTATGCAATCCTGCGCTATCCCTTTTGAAGGAGTCGGTATTTGGCCGGAGAGTCTTAAGTTCCCCTAATAAGTTGCCATGCATGTCCGATTATAATTACTGGTCGTATATTTGATTAAGTCCAGTTTATGACGATTAATCATTTCATACAAATCATATAATACATGTCAGAGCAATAAACAGAATCATAGCATCACCCATAATCAAGCACATGTACACATTCGACTATCTAACAAGCACAACCATGCATAATCTTAAGCCTCAAAAATACAACATCGTATTAATCCCAACGTACTTCGACCCTTCGCTTACTCACTTGAGGTCCGACTTGCTCAGGCCATCGCCGATCATCCCTATAACACAAACGTGGTTTCAGTTTTTCATATAACTGTTATAGGTTCGTTTTATCCTATAACGCATATTGTTATGTGTTGTTTAGGGTTTAATATACCTAATTATCTAAGTTTTAAGTCTTTTACAATTATTATAGGTTTGGGGTTAGGTTCGGGTTCTGTTTCCGCATCGATTTCTAAATTAAGTTGTAGTTCGATTTTTAAGTAGTGTTTTACACTTCAACCCTACAAATTCGTTTCAACCCATAATGTGAAATTAATCATATTATTTCCCAATCTCCTAAATATCATCATTACCCCTAGTAAGTATTTGATTTCACCCAGTACACTTAAATCCGTATTAATATACCGAATTCACTCCTGATGTGAGAAATTTTTTACATTTTTCATATAATTACATAAATTCAAGTTTCCTATCAGATTTATTATATATTTTTATTCTTAATATAATATCAATTTTTATTCTAATATTTTCTATTTATTATATTTCTAATAATTATGTATTATGTACATAATACACATCTAATATTTTTATTACTCTAATTACTATCTCCCAACATCAATTATTATTTCAAAATGTCTAAATTCATCCTAAATCAGATTTTACACCTAATTACCCTAATTTACAAAATTAACTTAAAATGTACTATTTTTCTATATTACTTATTTACTGCATAATTAACCTAATAATTACATCTAACACCTTAAATGCTACAAGTATCATACTCCATTAGATTTCAACATCCTAAAACACATACTTATTCACTCAATCAGTAATTAACCATTTAATTACTTAATTAACCCTAAATTACCCATTTTATGCCTCATTTTAGGGCTTAAAAATTATCTAAAAATTTCAAAAATTAATTTTTGAAACGGGCTTCATAGCACTGTTCTATATCATCTAAGTAATCTATATAAAAATTTTGGGTTCAAAACTACACTCCTAAGGTCATTTATTTATAAACCGAAATATGCACCTTTTTGCATAATTTCTTAAGAACCCTATATTATGAGATATATTTTCATCAAAATAATATTTTTCCTAAAAACTACATACAAAAATATTCCAGAATAACAAAATTCATAATTTTCTAATAATATTTACTATTTTTACAAAATTACACAAAATCAGGCTAGAAATCGAACTCACCGATTTGGGTGGCTCTAACCATCGCCGGTGGCCATGGGTGTATCGGCCCACCTAGGCGTTGCCACCATCGTGTGGTGGTGGTGGCTGTCTACTCCCAGCTTCCCGTTGGGTTTGCGTTTTCTTTTATGGCCCTAATTGCATAGTTTTCCTTTTCTTTTTTTTTTCTTTGGTTTTTCTCTCAATTTTCACCTCTCCCTAATTTTTTCTGATTTCTAACTGTCCAAATGAGTTTCTGAATTTTTCTTGCTATTTATAGGGCTTTAGGGAATTTATCGTGCATTAAATTTGACAAAATAATTGCCTTATCCCTTAATTTTTTGCTTTTGTGTTGTCTTAATTTAATTAGCTGATTTTTTTCTTATTTTTCCCAGCTACCACGACCTATATCTGGATCATTCCTTATTTTTATGATTTTTCTTTATTTTTCCTTAATTAATTATGAATTTTCTTTAATTATTTAATATAATTTTAGTACATTACGCGTATTTTAAGTAATTACGCGTATTTCTACATACATGTAAATTCATATATAGTACAAATAAATATCCCTAAATATTATTTAGGTTATTTTATGATTTTTAGTATACATATAATTTATCTCGAGCGATTCGTTAATTATCGGAATGCATTTTACGCATTTTCGATAAATAACAAGTTATACACTTAAAATTTAGAATTTTTATATCCTTTTATTTTATTGCTTATTTTCTTAAATTTAAACTTACGGGATCATTTTCCTAATATTTCTAGCTTTACTTTATAATTTAGGCTTGATCGGGTTTTTCAACCGATCAAAACCTCAAATTGCTAGTTTTGGGGCTTACACAGGTGATGATGACGTGTGGGTTTGGCTAGTTAGCTCCTACTGCACGAATTTCCTTCTCTTTTTTTACCCTAATTTTTCTCTCGAATTTTCGATGCTCTCTATTTTTTTTTTAATTCCTAACTGTCTAAAGGAGTTTTGTATTTTTTCCCTATTTATAGAGTTTTGTAGTAATTAATGTGTATTTAATTGGATAAGACATTGTCCAAATCTCTTAATTTTTGCCTTTTGTGTTGCTTGATTTTGATTGGGTAATTTTTATTCTTCACTTCCTGACTTGCCACGACCAAATCCACCTCATTCCTGATTCCTCTGATTTTTTTCTTAATTAATTAATAATTTTCTTTAATTATTTAATAAGTTTTTAGACAATTTAAGAAATTTTACGTATTTTTATCTACACATAAATACATGTGGAGTATATGTGAACATTCCTAATTATTATTTAGGTCATTTTATAATTTTTAGTATATATATAATCCATCTCTAATAATTTATTAGTTATTAGATTACACTTTTTACCTTTTCGATAATTAATAATTATTATACTTAAAATTAAAAAAATTTATACTCTTTTATTTTATTACTTATTTTCTTAAATTCAATTTTAAGGGGTCATTTTTACTAATATAGCTATACTTTATAATTTAGGTTTGATCAGATCCTTTAGCCGATCGCCCTAGACTTTGTGCTCTAAGTTCAATCCTACGGTCACTTGGATTAACTTTAGGGCTCATACTAGATGCAATTGAATATAGAAAACTTCTTATCATACCCCGATACATCTTTTTACAAATGTTCTTTCCATTCTCATCTTTGTTGAGTTTTAAGGTGGTGTTCATTGGAGTTAGCTTAGTTTTGCAATTTTCCATTTTGAACCTTTTTAAGAGTTCTCTCGTATATTTGCCTTAGTTAATGAAGGTTCCATCTTTGGTTTGCTTGACTTGAAGACCTAAGAAATAGCTGAGTTCTCCCATCATACTCATTTCAAATTCATTTTTCATTCATTGGACAAACTCATTAATTAAATCTATATGAGTAGCACCAAACATAATGTCATTAACATATATTTGAACAATTAGTATATGATTATTGTGTTGTTTAATGAATAGTATTATGTCATGTTTCCCTCTAATGAATTTATTATTTATCAAGAAACTACTCAATCTTTCATACCAAGCTTTAGGAGCTTGCTTTAGTCCATACAAGGCTTTATTAAGCTTATATGCACGGTTTGGGAATTCATTATCCTCAAAACCCGGTAGTTGCTCTACATAAACCTCTTCTTTGATGAAGCCATTTAGAAAGGCACTTTTAACATCCATTTGATATAGTTTAAAGTCTTTGTGAGCCACAAATGCCAAAAGCATCCTAATGGCTTATAGTCTTGCAACCAGGGCAAAAGTTTCATTAAAATCTATTCTTTCTTCTTGATTATAGCCTTTAGCAACTAACCTAGTCTTGTTTTTAGTTACTATATCGATTTCATAAAGTTTGTTTCTATAAACCCATTTTATTTCAATAACCGGTCTATCTTTTGGTTTAGATATTAAATTCCATACCTCATTTCTAGTAAATTGATTTAGCTCTTCATGTATAGCTTGAAACTAAAATTCATCTTTTAAAGCTTCATCCAAATTTTTGGTTCAAGTTAAGATAGGAACATTATGTTACTTAGATTTTTAAGTGAGGCTCTTGTTTGAACCCTATTGAATGGTTCTCCTATTATCTGA
Source organism: Lumnitzera racemosa (assembly GCA_024138005.1). NCBI lineage: Eukaryota > Viridiplantae > Streptophyta > Magnoliopsida > Myrtales > Combretaceae > Lumnitzera > Lumnitzera racemosa. The sequence goes on from JAMXBC010000001.1 coordinate 145,091,873, forward strand.
TCCTGAGGATGATTTTTCATGAACTTCCATTCTCTAAGAAAATCTAAATTAGAGTTGTTAATGATGTCATCTTGCTTAGAGAATTCCTTTTCAAGAAAGTTGGATTGATTCTTATTAAGACCAAGATTGTCCAAGTGAGCACCAATATTTTCTACTTCATCATTATACTTTTTATATATACAAGTATCATCAAAAGTAACATGAATCGACTCCTCTACAACAATTGTTCTTTTGTTATATAATCTATAAGCTTTACTAGTAAGAGAATAACCAAGAAAAATACCTTCATCCGCCTTTGAGTCGAATTTTCCTAATTGTTCCTTTTCATTATTGAGAATGTAACATTTCGTTCTAAAAGGATGAAAATATGATATGTTGGGCTTTTTGTCTTTCCAAAGCTCATAGAAGGTTTTCTTAAGAATTGATCTAATGAAAACACGATTTGATATGTAACAAGCCATATTGACAGCTTTGGCCTAAGAACACTTAGGTAGGTTATTGTCACAAAGCATAGTCTTATCCATTTCTATAAGAGTCCTATTTTTTCTTTCGACAACTCCATTTTGTTGTAGAGTTCTAAGTGCTGAATATGTATGTTTTATTTCATTTTTATTACAAAAATCTTCCATATCAAGATTTTTAAATTCTTTCCCATGGTCACTTCTTATAAAGACAATAGAAATACCTTTTTCATTTTGGACCTTCTTGCTATAGTTCAAGAACACATGATAACATCTTTGTTAGCAAGGAAGAAGGTCTAAGTGTATCTAGTAAAATCATTAACTATGATTAAGGTGTCTCTTTTCCCTCCCAAACTTAAAGTTTGGGTTGGACCAAATAAATCCATATGTAGTAGTTGGAGTGGCCTGGAAGTTAAGATGGCTTCTTTTGATTTGAAAGATGACTTGGTTTGTTTGCCATATTGACATACTTGACATGTTTTATCTTTATCAAAATTAATCTTAGGTAATCCTTTAACGGGATTCCTTTTGGCTAGTTTTGATAAGATATATATATTAGCATGTTCTAACTTTTATGCCATAACTAACTATCATCGTTTTGAATGGATAAATAAGTCTTAAGAGAGCATGAAAACATATTGAAGTCAATTTTGTAGATGTTTCCTCGTCTATACTCCTCAAAACGGATTTGGTCATTGTTAATGTTTTCAATAAAACACTTTAATGCATGAAAGATTACTTTATATCTTATGTCACCTGATTGACTAATACTAAGTAAGTCATGTTTTAAATTATCAACGAGCAACACATGCTTAATAGTATGATCATTATTAATGCAAATGTTATCTTCACCAATGACGTGAGCTTTTCGATTATCTCCGAAGGTCATGTTTCCTCCATCCTTTAAGTTTATAGATGTAAACTTGGATGCATCTCTGGTCATATGTCTTGAACAACCACTATCCAAGATCCACTTGTTTTTGCGCCTTGAAGGATCCTACAAAACAAACGATTATCTTTTTGGTAACTACTTTAGTTTGGGTCATTTGGAGTTAGTTGTTATAATGTAAATTTGTCCCTTAATGACCCAAACCATTTTATTTTTGTTGTATAAGGAGAAATTATGACGTAATATACATGTATAAGTAATATGACCGTGTCTTCCACAATAGTTACAAGTTTTATTTGATGCCTTAATAAAGTAACTTTTGTATGTTTTATACACATTCTCCTTAATAGAACATATTCTAATTTTATCTAATCTTAGCAGTTGTGTTCCAAGGATTTTATCCAAATTGTTTTATTCACTTATGAATTTTTCCATCATTTTTCTTGAGTAATCTAAGCTAGTTCTTATAATTGAATTTTCTTCACTTACGAATTTTCAATTTTGCCATTATCATACCTTCATCATTTTTTGCTTTAAGTTTTTATTTCCTTTTCAAAATTTTTCTTAACCTCTTTTATTTTGCTATTTTCATTTATTAATTCATTATTTCTAGTATTTATCTCTATATTTTCTTTTGTCAATCTCTCATTTTTAACTTTCAAATATTCATTGTCTTTTTCTAAGTTTTCTTTTGCATCAACTACCTTATTGTATTCACTTTTGATAGTATCAAAATCATCACCTACTTCACTCATCATTTGCTTCAATGCTTTATTCTTCTTTTGCACTTTTATGAATTCTTTCAATAAGTTATCATACATACTCCTAAGTTCATCAAAGAAAAAGTCATGTGAAGAAAAGCATACCTCATCATCATTGAAAGCTACGAAGCAAGTTTCATTATCGGAGTTGTTAGAGTCCCTATCACTCCACGTTGCTACCATAGCTTTCCTTTTTGACTCTTTATCGACCTTCTTAAGCAATGGACAATGTTGTTGAATATGTATCGGATTTTGATAATTATAGTACTTGATAACTTCTCTCTTTTTCTTCTTGAACTTAGAAGATGATCCATATCCATCTTTATCCTTCTTGATCCTTTTATTGAATTTCATGAACTTTCTAAACTTTTTTTGCCAATATTACGACCTCATCATTGTCTTCACTTTCTTCATCACTTGAGTTCTCCTCCATGACTTTTAGGGCAATTGTTTTCTTTCTGCACTCCTCTCCTTGTTTCTTCACCATCTTATGTATCTTAAGTGTTTCAAAGAGTTATTCTTTTGACATTTCATTATGATCATGAGCTTCCGCTATTACGGTTCTCTTAGCTTCCCAATCTCTTAGCAAAGACTTAAGGATTTTGAAATTTATTTCAAGGTTAGTAAATGTCTTTCTAAGAACACTCAAAGGATTGATGATATTAATGAATCTATTATGCATCTCATCAATTGTTTCATTTACATCCATCTTGAAGTTTTCAAATTGTCCACATAATAAACTTATTTTTGTATCTCTTACTTTACTGATTTCTTCATATGTGCTTTGTAATTCATCCCATATTCCTTTAGCACATTTACATGTACATATTCTATTGAAATAATTTTCATTTATGGTACAATGCAAAATATTCATGACAACTTCATTTAGGTCAAGTAATTTCCAATCATTGTCCGAGTAATTTTTTTCTTCTTTTACTTCTATCTTAAATGATCCTTGGTTAACCACATGCCATAGTAATTTATTTTGTACTTTCAAGAATATGGACGTCCTACATTTCCAATATGGATAATTGCTACCGGTTAAGAGAGGAGGCCTATGATTGCTTGTTCTTCCATGAAGCCTAATGCATTAGATGCCATTATCGTAACTTTAATATGTGATTAAGTAAGTGATTAGATACTAGCTCTGATACCAATTGAAAAACACTAGGCTAAACTCAAGAGGGGGGTGAATTGAGTTTAAGGATAAATTTCAAATCTTTTTCGATATAAATGACTAAATGCAATAATAAAAGTAATTAAAGCAACAATAAAACAATAATAAATGCGAAAACTAAAGAGATAGGGATAAAGAAAATCAAGTTCAGATTTAATGTGAAGTTCGGACCGCCTCTTAGTCTCCATAAACACACAATCCCTCAAACCGAGGACTTCATTTTCACTTTATTAATTTCACAATTCAATTGCTCCAAGAATTATATAAGCTTACACAATCTCTTTTACCATAACTAACTCAAGAAAATCACCTTCTTCACTCAAGATTAAAATATGAGAATTTTCAAATACACAATTATGTTTTTTTTTTTTGTTTGATAGCAAATAAGTGTACAAGAGACCAAAGAGAAGTGAAATGTGCTCAAGAATGTAAGAGAATGTTTTTAAGTTGCAATAGAATATTAGATTTTAAAAGCCTTTAGTCAGGTAGTTGAGCTTTTATAATAACTCCTTAAATTCTTTCCATTGCCGTGCATTAAATACTCCAACAGCTACTTCAAACTGACTTACTAGTATGCTGGTTCTTTGAACTACCGACAAGTTGGTAAAAATTATTTTACCGGTAAGCTGATTCTTCGAGGTCAGTGAGCTTTTCTTCGTGTTTTCTAGGGTTTTATATTGTCAGCCTAGTTCTTCCTTGAGCCGTTAACTTGATAAGCTAAAAATTACCTGGAAATTCTTTTAACACATAACAAACAAATATTCTTTGCAATATAACTTCAAGATCATTTGATCACCACTTTCAAAGATTAAATTTCTTGTAGAGATAATTAATATATGTAATCATTAAGCAAGCTAATTAAACTTATTCAATTATTTCAAAAATAATCAAGTAATACTTAGTTTAATCATCCACTTGTTTTGTTTTCTTAAAAAATAATAAGTTTAATTATATACTTTTTTGTTTTATTCTCATCAAAATTAAATAATGAACCCTAAGTTTAACAAATATTAATAAGTGATCCACTAATGCAATAATAAGACATATATGATAAAGATGGTATAATGAATTAATTGCTTAATCCCAATCATGTGACATGTTTTGAAAATAATGTAAATAAGTTTCTTATGTAATGATTAATGAAAGAAAAAATAGTAATTTGGCCAAAAAAAAACTACAAATAAGTCTTGTGGGTCAAGAAGAGAGTATTCTATTAGGGTATCAAGGTAGGTTATAAGGTATAAGGTTAAAAACCCTAAGGTTTTAGGAACCTTATTACTGTAGCAAGATGAGTTTCAAATTCTTATAATTAGTCTTATTTACGTCTCTACTCTATCTTGCTATTGGTTTACTTCCTTAAATATAGTATTATTAAACTTAGATCAACTCTTATGATTTAACCTAATTTAACCAGATCCAGTTATAAAATCGATTTGATCAAACCTTGATATAACTTTGGTTAAACTATAGTTGAACTTGGTTTTATGATTTTTTTATATGTTCAGATCAATTAACTAAGGTTAGGTTCGATAACATTATTTAAATTTGGATTATTAAACTAATTGTGAATTTAATAATTCAGATTTTAAAGAATGTAAATTAATGGTTAAAAAAAGGAATAAATTGGTCCCTTTAAAATGGTTAAGCTCCCTATTTTTAAATGTTTAGGTAAAATCAAAATCAAACTAATTTTGATGAAGATCTAAGACAGGAAAAACGAGAATGTATATTGCTTTTCCATAAATATCATTGTTTAGCATTTTATGATGGAAATAACAATAATAGATATTAGGAGATAATTATTAAAAGGTAAAATGGAAAGGATTTTTTTTTTTTTAACATTTTAAATTTTGAAAGGATTCGTTTTTCTTTTTCTATCTTTTACAAATGCTCAAGATAGATTCTTTTAAATCTATATTCATAATTAAAATTTTGACCTTTCTATTGTTGACTATCAAGCAGAAATTTATGAAACTTTACTAAGCCCAAGTACAAATTATGGATTGAATTACTTTAAGTAGCCGGTGTTTTTGGGACTTTATCATCTTTTATCGAGATACTTCTACTTCTACTTTTCTTCTGGTGGCAATCTTTTCTCCAAAATATAGCCTTATACCATACAAAAATTATAGCCATATTGTCTGCAATTAAAAAAAAAAAAAGAAAAAGAAAGAAAGGGGGAACCGTCAAAGGTTTATTTAGAGTGAAAATGATAACTTTTCACCAGTTTATATATTGATTACATATTTAACGGAAAATTTAGAACCGAAACATGCCTTTGATATTTTCTTATTGCTGTGTACAAATGCTCTAAGAAAAGATGACATCTTCTAGGAATGCCACTGAGGTGAGGTTGAAATTGAGGTCAACTATAACCCTTTCAGTAGAACAAGAAGCCATGGACCCGTTTGCTGTTCGAATAGCCAATTAGCCAATAGCCAATAGCCATAGGGTTTTCATAAATGTACATAGGCCTACAAAGCTAACAAACTTTCATGATCACAATAGCATCGCCAAGGGCAAAAAGAAGAGCACCAAAATGCACAATGTAAGACTGGTCCTCTCAAAAGCTTCATCATCTAAATATAATTAGCTTATAAAATAGCAAACCAGATAATGCAATACTATTTTCACAGCAGCCAGGGTTTACACTCCTTTCAATGGCTGAGTTATCAGCCACCCAGCATCATGCCATCATCTTTATGGATCAGACATTGGCTTGCCATTTTATGGTATCATCCGTCTAACGTGGACATACAGCTTGATAAAATTTCTGCACCCACGTCCAGTTCTTCCTCTGTAATGGTCAAAGGAGGCACAAGTCTCACGACATTTCCCTTTCCAGCAGTAAGAACGATAAGGCCTGAATTTCGACATGCATCCACAAGTGGTGAGGCGGACACATCCAACTCTACACCAATGATTAGTCCAAGACCTCGTATTTCTTTCACATGGGGATTTCCTCCAAGTTTCTGCTCCAATATTTGCTTGAAGTAGTTACCTTTCTTTCTAACACTGGCCAAGAAATCAGGTTTTGCGATTTTCTCCAGTACGGTTAAAGCAGCATGACAAACAAGAGGTGATCCAGCAAATGTGCTCCCATGGTCACCATAACTGATGGCAGAAGCAACTTTTTCTGTAACTAGAACAGCTCCAATGGGAAGCCCTCCAGCAAGAGGTTTTGCAAGAGTCATTATATCTGGAAAAACGCCATATGCTTCATGTGCCCAAAGATATCCAGTTCTACCCAAGCCACATTGAACCTACAGTGACCGTTACTAAGATTGAAATGATGCAAATGATGTATACTACATGTCTGGGCGAAAAGTCTAGGTCCATTATTTGATAATGAATGGAAAATGCAGACACATAAACAAAAACAAGCACAACCATCCATGGGATCTCTTTGTTTCATCTATTTTTGTCTTTTATCTTATCTATATCTCATCTATATCTATACTATATGCTGCATATCTTCTTCATCTGTCCTACATCTATTATATGCATTTGTCACATTATATTCTTAGCATCTTTGTGAACCAAAGATCCGGTCTCCAACTAATGCCAAATTGATAATGAAAGTGCTATTTATATTTCGTTATGCATATTATTCATAAGGAATGAGTAATTTTGATTTGACACTTGCATTTACCAAAATTTTCCCTTTTCCCTAAAAGAGAAAGAAATTAACTAGTTAACGATAATTTTCATGCTTTTATGCAATTTCGTAACTGAAAATCTCCAACAAGTAAGAAAAAATATTTAGTAATATTATTTGTACTCTTTTACTATTAAGAATTAAATACTTAACAAAGTTTCTGAATTTGATAATCATTTTTTATATTTTAGACACGCACATCACAGCATGTCACGTCTAGTTTAAATCCATATCCAGGAGAGTATAGGTTTTCATTACCTCATCAAAGACCAGAAGAGCCCCAGCGTCATTGCAAACACTTCGAAGAGATTGCAAAAATTCCCCGGTTGCACTGTATATGCCCCCTTCTCCTTGGATAGGTTCCACAAAAACAGCAGCAGTTTTCCCATGCTGAATTGTTTCCTTTGCAGCTTGTATGTTTCCATACTCAACAAAAGTGACCCCGGGCATGACAGGTTCAAAAGGTGATCTATAGTGCTCTTTGCTTGTCAAAGCAAGAGCTCCCATTGTCCTGCCATGGAAGCTATTAGTAAAGGATATGAACTCGGTCGCTGGCTCTTTTTCACCTGGATGTGAGTGTCTCTGAAACTTCCTCGCAAATTTGATGGCCGCTTCATTTGCTTCTGTCCCAGAATTTGAGAAAAATACTCTGTCGGCAAAAGAATTTGCCATAAGCTTCTTTGCAAGTTCTATCTGCAGCAACACTACAAAAATTTTGTAAGTCGCAGAAAGTACATGAAAACCAGACATAAGCAATATAGCATAATTTTGTTTATGCCCATCTTACACATCAAGTACTAGATACAAAGACTTCAATAATCACCATAACACTAAATTAGATGATTTATTGTCTCCAAAAGTCAAAATCAGGCAGAAATTTCAGATAATAAATATGATATTTCATGTTATCAGGGTGTTTCTTTGCAATGTATCGGCTCAACATAGTTGATTGTGTGAGACAACGAAAAAATAAAGGCAGTCTCAACAAAAATATTTCAAATAAGTGAATAACTGGTATATCAGGAAGTAGAGGATCAAAATGTCTATGAACCTGGGGGATAGAGTAGTACACATTGCTGACGTGAGTCAACATATTGGCTTGCTCGGTCACAGCTTTTACCCAGTCAGGATCTCCATGTCCCAGGGAGTTTACTGCAATACCAGAACTCATATCTAAATATTCCTGCCCTTCAACATCATACAACTTGCAATCTTTGCCTCTAGCAAAGACAATAGGTGTTCTCCCATAAGTTCCCACCAGAAATTTTGCTTCTGCCTCAATCAACTCCTTACTTTTATTAACCCCTAACTTCCCAGCGTAGTCGGGTGCTTTGATGTCCACATTAAGACAGGCAGTAACTGCTCGGCAGCATTTGGTTTTGACAACAGATGATCTCTCTCTCAATAGAACAAATTGTTGGCAGAAGTTGCGTGACTCAAGAACTGGTTGATTCGGTAATATCCTTATAGAGCTCATTGTTTTATAAAGAAATTGCCTAATCAGTCAACCAAGGGACTCCTCTTTACCAGATTCTGGTTGAAAGGGGTAATGTTTCACATGAGAAAACCAAAAGAAACATAATTCATGAAATTGGCAGAACATGAAGAATGGGAAAATTATAGGGATGTATAGAAACACACACACAAGCTACTTTTTGTATATCAAATCACAATTCCAGCTTCCAATTTTTCTGGGGGATTCCAACGCTAAAATGTTTGTTTACTCTCTATTTTGTTAATGGCCTATAATTTCTTCATCATGTCTTCATCTTCATCTAAAGCTTTGAAGTCCATGTAGTATGGTATGGAGTGGAATTTCCCACCGTACGCAAACACTTTCGGTCCATAGATAATGCAAGATGTAACTCACATGTACAAATTTCACTAGCATAGGTAGCATCTCTTGACTAAATTACAGTGCCTTTGTAGTATAGATTAGAATGCAGCATCTACCTGATGATACTTTTATGGTCATTCATTTAGCAAAACAAATAAATATTATGCTCGTTTATTTTGGTAATTAGATATTATATTTCTATGAAAAAAGAAGTGAAACTACAAGTACTACATGAGTACTAGGTAGACTAAAAGGTGACCCAATGTGTATCTTGCCCCATAAATGTAGTGACTGCAAATACCTACACATCATGAGAAAGTACTGTACTATATTACTGCCAGGTAGACCAGGCTCAGTCTGGTGATTTAATGTGTATTTTGCCCCATACATGGTTATATACTAGAAAGACCTGCACATCAGGTGTCCAATGACATACAGCGTGCTATTAGGCGCATAATGTGCCATGATTTATATCAAGGTTACCAGGATAGGAAATCTAGCCCCCTTCGTCTTTGCGCATGCATATTCAGCGCCCAATTCATTTTCTCCTCAGTGCTCATCTTGCAGCTTTCCATCATGAATGTTCTTTATTTTATTCTCCATTTGTTTCATAATCTTATTAAGAATAAAAAAGCTGATGACAAAAACACATATGGAGAAAAGGACAGGTTTTATCAACTGTAGTCTATCTGCCTAGAATATGCATGGTTTCGTCCAAGGTCGGATACTCTTTGTGATGATTTGGACATGTTTCAAAATCAGAGGTAGAGGAGCCTTTTAACTTTGAAAAAGTGGAAACCTCAAATAGCGCAAAGGCAATCTTCCCAGCTAGAACCCTAAATAATCAACATCAGCCAATACAAGCAGATAACCTTGATTCCCTGATGTTGTAAGTCACAAAGTTAAACTTTTTTTTTTAACCTTTAAAATTTAACCCTATAATCTTATTAAGCTCCCATAAAACAATATGAATATGGATGCTGGGGGATTACATTCCATCAAAACAAACCAAATAGGTCACGAATAACAAAGAAAGATCCCCATGGGAGAAATTGAAGACACCATTTTACCCATTTTTTTTCCTCTTAAAACAACGTAGGAAGACTGATTTCTATATCCTCCGTTGATCTTTTAACACGATTGAAAACGGAAGGAGATCCACATGCAATTTATGCACCGTCTCCAACATAAGATGTACCAAATTAATGGAATGTTAACCCTAAATATGCAAATGCATGTGATTTGTGAATCAAGTGTACGAGCCCTAAACAAGGTAAGGAAACAATAGCAGAGGTTGTTCGACCATTTGAGAGGAAGAAGGAGCTAGAGAAATGAAAAGCAATGTCAAACGTAAAGGATCTAGTAAAAGAAGAGGAAAAGGGTAGAAACTTTACCAGTTAGTTTGGGAAGAGGAAGGAGAAAAGTTGAGGCTTGAGGAGGTAGCTATTAATGACGACTGTCGAAAGAGACGAGTTTAGGTTAGAGTTTTGTCTGGCTGCGTTTTCCTTGTTGTCAAACTGAAACATATCAGATTTGGACAAAAAAAAAAAAAAAAGAAGAAAAAACTGAAATATATTAGACTAAAAAACAATTTCAATCAAACAAGAAAGAAGAAAAAGTTTAATAAAATAAAATTTAAAAAAGTTATTTATATTAGGAAAAACAAATCATCATAAATTATTGCGATCTTTTTAAAATATTAAAGGAAAAAAAATGAAATATATCAGATTTGGCAAAAAAAAAAAACAGAAATATATTTGACTAAAAAACATGTTCAATTAAAAAAGAAAGAAAAAATGTTTAATAAACTGAAATAAAAAAAGTAATTTATATTAGGGAAAACAAATCATCATAAATTATTAGAATCTTTTTCAAAAATTAAAGGAAAGAAATGAAAACAAGTATAAAAATCTATTCATTTAATATATTGTTATATTTTATTAGATGAATAAGATGCAACACACTTATTAAACACATATTGAAAACTTGTCACATAAAAATTCAGGAAAACAATTATAAGTCATCCCAACTATGATGTAATCGGATAAAAAAATTCAGGAAAAACATAAGAAAACAAAATATTAACTCTACTACGTGTATATATGATAATTTTCTAGAAAGATCCGCATAAAAATATTTAATGACATCTTATTTAATTTTCTAGGAAGATCCGCATAAAAATATTTAATGGCATCTTATTTAATTTTTTAGAAATATTTAATGGCAGCTTATTTAAAAATATTTAAATTAACTAGAAAATATTTAATTTTTTAGTTAATTTAAAAGTAGTAAAAATTGGAGTTTAGGGATAAACTCTTTTGTTTTAAGAAAAATCACATTTTAGCACAAAATATTTTCTTTTAAAAAATTATTTCTTTAAAAAGATATGTCAGGTCACTATTTATGGCCAGCAACTTTTACCTGTGGACTACAGTAATTTAATACAATAATTAGTAACACATATTGTAAACGACAAACTTAGCTAAATAATTTATCTATTGTATCTAAATAAGTTAATATTAGTATATTACTAGAAATGTATTATTTTAAACATTTTATTTAAAAGCAAAAAACACAAAAGTAAATTGTTTTTCAATAGAAAATACCGCAGCTTTTTAGTTGATTCTTTATCATATTTTAGCAAGTTATTCTTTTATCTAGGAAAACTTTCTCTTGTCTAAAAAGTAATTTATTAGTGGGTTATTCTAAGAATAAAATAAATATCATATTTTTAGAGCTAGATTGCTTTCGAAAACTATATCGGAAAGCGAAATTCTGTTGTAAAGAGCAAGGCGTTTTCTAAAAAATGGATAGAAAATTTTCTTTAGTGGAATAATGTTTTTCTTTATAAGGAAACTTAAAAACACATTTTTTTTTTAAATGTAAAACAAGCCAAGCAAAACGAAATAAAAAAAAAAGAATGTTTTCTAACAATAATTTTTCTTGATATAAATGAGGCCAATGATATATAAGTAGATTAAAAGTATTAATCCAATCCGACCTAATTTGACTCAAATTAAATGAGTCAGATTTTAATTACTTTGTTTTTTTAATGAAATAAAAAACTTTAATCCTAATTTATTAAGAAGCAAATTAAATGAGTTGATTTATGAAAAAAAATATAAATATATTAAATGGACGAATCCAAACTAACCCATTTTAGATTATGGATTAAATAAATCGTAATAATATTATTCGTACAAAAAAACCTTAATTTAAGTCGGCCCATAAATTAAAACCTATTTAAATACTTTAAACGGCTCCTTCCAGAAAAATGACTTCCCTTTTTCGTATTGAAATCGTTCTTCGGATCATTGTCTTAATAAGTAACAGAATAAAATGGATGTATTATCAAGGATGGAAACCCGAGTGTACGGGAAAGCACCAGCGCAAGCTCTGTATGGGGAAGAAATGTGCGTGTTCTTTTTATGCAATAGCCATGTAAGAATATATGAGATATCCTCTTAACTAGTCGATGCATGAATGGTTGTTAGGATGTGTGCTGATGCAGTTTATCACATCGGAACTATAATTATATGGTTTAATTTATAATTATTTTAAATTAAAAAAAAAGGTTTTATTGTTTGTTCAAACCATTTTCACAAATTAACAATATGTTATAAATTTACGGTTTAATTAATAATAGTCACTATAAGACGCGAGAACAATGATTCGATCCAGTTTGGATCAAATTCCTAAGGACTCAAACTTCTTTTACAAATTCAATGTATTAAACAAATGTGATTTAGCTCAAATTCCTAAAAAAATCTAATCGTTTCACCGTTTTATCATTGCAATTTCAATTTATACATTTTAATATTATATTTCAATCCGATATCACAATTGGATTGTAACTAATCGTCTTATTATGTTTCACCGTTTTATCATAATAATTTCAATTTATACATTTTGATATAATATTTCAATCCAATGTAACAATTGGATTGTAACTAATCATCTTATTATGTTTCATCGTTTTATCATAATAATTTTAATTTATACATTTTGATATAATATTTCAATCCGAAGTAACAATTGGATTGTAACTATATATTAGATAGATACAAAGACAAAAAATTATGAACAATGATTGTCGTCGTACTAGCTCAAATTGCTGCTCAAGATTATCCTATAAATTTCCTTATAGAAAATCAACAGTACATAATATCCAGGTTCAGTATAGAATAAATTAAAAACAAATGATACTCTAAATAACTTACCCTACCATTCCTTATCGCCTAATGCGATGCCACCAGACAACGCACCAATACTAGTAATGTATGACAAAACTAAAAATGAGATAAACATTAGTTGTCATGAAAACGTTCGAAAATAAAGTTTTAAGTCCAGCACAAGAAAAGAAAAATTATATACATATATATACAATCTCAACAATTTCAAGTGTATAACTTTGAGTAGATCTAGGCGAGGATCGATTTTGACTTGTCAACAGACTCGAAACTTGCTTGGGCCTGCTGAACTACCAGACAAATCGCTGAGCTTTTAAGGGTCTAGGTAATTTAAGAGAGTGGAACCGCCCGGCCCATAGGTTAAGAACCGTTGGATTAATTTGCCATTAAACTGGCGGGTCGGTCTAACTGATTTACTCTCTTAAAAAACATAAAAGAGAAAAGAGAAGTTACCAAGTCGAAAAAAATAATTTGATAATATTTAAAAAATCATTGTATATTAAAGTTATTTTATTTGTAACAATGAAGGACAATTTTTTTTAAAAATAATATTATCAAATTAATGATAGATAATTAATTATAACTTTAGGATAAATAGAAAATTCAATTTCAGTTAATATAAATCATTTTTGTAAAATTTATCAAATATTAAGGATTTAAAAATGAAAAAAAAAAGATTTGAGGGAAAAAAAATTAGAATTGCATTAAGTCGGAAATTAATAAAAAATAAAAAATTATTAGTAAACTTAAAAAAGAGAAAGAAAGAAGATTACATTATTAAAAATTAGTAATGTATTAAAAAAAGAAATTAATAAAAGATTAAATATTTAAAATAAAAAATAAACGGTTTAAGAGCCTCGAACTAACCCTTGAAACGCTGGACCTAATAAATCAATTTAAAACCACTAGCTTACGAGTCGATTATGGTTCACTATGACACCATTAGCTTTGCGCATGCTCATTATTTATTTCAAATATTCAAACATTTTGTACAAATTAGATGAAGAGAAAAAACAAATAATTCAGTACGTAATTATTACATGATCATATAAAAGTTAATTGAAAATAAAAATGAAGTGGTTCGATTTGGTTAGGTTAGATTTATAATATAGATTGAAATGTAAATTTTTTAAATCCTTTCTAAATCGAATGAAAACAAAAAAAAAAAATTGCCATTTGTTTAGTAAAAATGGTAGTTGATATATACTAATGTAAAAAATAAGATATTTGTGTGGTTATTTATAGAAAAATGCAATACAGACATGCTTGGAAAGAAATATATAATATAGCTAATTTGTTTTATTTATTTATTTATTAGCGCATTTAGCATGGATGGACATATGATCATCCGAGTGGACCACTAGATAAATTTACCTATTTTTAGTCCACTTTAATATTACTCATGAAAAAATATCTATTTCTTCTCGGAGTCTACTGTGCATAATTTTTAATATCAAAGCGAACAGGAGTATTCGGTGTTTGATGCAAATAAGTTATATTTGGTGATAATTATGCAGAGATAAGTTGTTTTATGTGATAGTAGAAACAGGTTATTTTGAGTAATGATTTAATTATTGACATTTTTAATATATTGTTAAGACAACTCTATTGACCAGATATTTACGTATTTATCATGAAAGGTAATAAATATTATATAAATATCAATTAAATTAAATTAATTATATATAAATAAAATCGCATGATATTGAATTTTATATTAATATCGTATTGTATTTATTACGTGCGATACTGATTAATACAAAGTGCAGATACGGACCCGACCCGCACAAGGATTTTGTTTTCCATCCCAAGAAGCGCGAGCATGTACTCCTACAGTTCTATTCCCATGATTTCACCAGCGGGGCATGTTGGTCATTCAACTGCCAGAACATACTATACTAGCCGTTGAAGTTGCCACCGACGTTGACGAGGTTGTCCCGAAACTCGACCGTTGTGGTAATTTAAAAACGAGCTTACCGTTACTTGATATTCAATTTCTTCCTCCTTCTCTCCCTTCAATCCCATCTCCCTCTCTGTCTCTCTCTCTCTATACAAGCACTTGTCTTTTCACTTCCATCGTCATATTCATGGCTCATAATTCCTTATCGACATCGATTATGGACCCAAAATCACCACACCCACTTCACCAAATTGCGGAAACCCCCACTCACAAACTCCTCCTCAAGCAATGGCTCAAAGAAGAAGAACTAATCCTAGGCAGAATCGCCCACAAAGAGATCCAAATCGATGCTGTCCGCAAAGAGATCACTCACCTCTACATCTTCTTCTTCCTCTTCCATTCCATATCCCTCATCCTCCTCTTTAACCACTCCTCCAATACTGCTGCTCCTCCTTCTTCCCTTTGCCGTAGGTCTTGGGTTCCATCCTCGTGCTCTCTCTTGTGCTCTTTGGGGATCATTTGGGCTATTCGGTATAAGACCGACGTGGAAGGACACTTGGAGAAGCTGTTGGAGAGGGAGAAGGAAGACGGTAAGCTGTTGGGGAAGTGTGTTGAGGAGTTGAAGAGGAAAGGTTTGGAATTTGATCTTCTCAAGGAGGTGGATGCGCTTAGGAGGGCGAAAAGTCTGCGCGTCGAGGCTAAGGTTGTTAGGAAATGGTCAGCTAGAGATTTTGTGACGCTGTTCTTCTTCACCATGTCTTGCCTTGTTCTGGGGTTGATGAGGGTAATACTTTGTGGTTAGGAAGTGTCTTTTTTTTTTTTTTTTTCTTGTTTAAAATATTTTTCTTTTGAGATTTATAAGTTTATGGGGCATAGATGATATTGATTGTTTCCGATTAGTTCAGATCATTTGGTAGAAATTAGCAGGTAAATTGGGGATTGAATTTGGCAAAATGCAGAATACACTGTTCTGCTTTTGTTATTTGGATTCAAAAATCATTTGATGAAATAAGAGTACCCAAATTTTTACCTTTTTAAAGAAGGTTGGCTGTTTCTGGAATTTCATCAAAGTATATAGCGATAGGCAATTGTTTTAATAAGAGAGACGATCTATTCAACATTTCAGCATGTTACGAACTTCAGATGTCCAAAATAGCAATTCTAGGAGGTTTTCCTTGAACTATAAAAGAAGATATCTCTATTTGTTATTTCATATATTGGTGAATTGAAATGAGATTGCGTTGATTCGAAAGACTCTGTTGGGATTTCTAAGGGGAAGTAATGGACTTGGGTTCAAATTGAAAAACAAATGCCATATATTCAAAAACAAGATGTATGAATCTTCATTCTGTGTGTTTTGATTATGCTTACAATCTACTTGGTGTTTGATAATCATAAAGTATGGCATTTGTTCAATAAGGTGTCGAGGAAAAAACCCCTCAATGCCCTAATCTTTTGAAATCGAAAATAGTCCCCTTTCAAGAGTTACCGAAGTTTCCGTAAAATTAAGGACATTATCAGTCTTTGGTTTCCTGTGGTTTTCTGGAAGTATAAAACATTTCAATGGCGCACTATTTATGTAGAGTAGGAGGAGCTTCAAGGAGTTACATGCAAGATCCTTATAATAAAATCTTTCTCAATAATATTATATGTAAGATAAGCACTTGGATGAATAAATACATCACTTTAAATGAACAAGAGAGAGGATAAAAAAGAAAAAGAGAGAAAAAGGTAATTAAGTGTGCACTAGATTGTTGAATGCATATTACTCGCCACACTGAGGCATAACCATCGACTAGTCACATACTCATCTACCCTCGCCAATTACCTCATGAATCATCGTCTCACTGGCATTTGTTGGTGAAAGGATAGCACTACCACCAGCTGTGCTTGAACCGAGAGATGTATAGTCACTTTTCTCAGCATTTTTGGGTGATCTCTCACTCATGAAGCTAGTAGTTTGATCAGTGAACTTCCAGTCAGTCAAATAACCTGGCCTTGTAGCTACGCTGCTTACTTCAATATCTCCTGAGAGCATTGCTACCACACGAGACATGGATGGTCTTATTGCTGGTGACGTCTGTGTGCACAAAAGAGCTACCCCAACCATGCGTTTTGCTTCTTCCTCGTTGAATGATGATAGCCTTGAGTCAACCAGATTGACTTCTCGGTTGGTTTCATGCAGATGCCAAGCCTAAACAGCCAAATGAGGGAAAACAAAAAAAAAGGTCAAGTGATACATGGAAAATGGGGGAATTTCTACCGTTCAATCGCTTGGTCTAGTCATTCATCTGGCCAAGAAATAGTGTGCATATTTAATCCAGATCATAAGATGATTGGAGTGGAAACAGTTGAAGAAAAGAGTAAAACTTACTAGTGACTAGAAAATGTAAGAACTTCGGAATGTATCGGAAAACAGCGACATCTTTAAGTAAAAAAACTAATAAGAATTGCCGCATACTGCCGGTAGTGCTTTTCTTTTTGTAATGCTTTGTGGCAGATGATCCAAGCAAAATTTATATCAACAGGCAATATGCTGTTCCATCTAACGAGTAGATAATTAAACCTAAGCTAGTTATAGCTAACTTTTAATTTGTGGAGGTCCAAAAGCTAGATAGTGAAGATAAACACCATTATCATCTAGAAAATTAGTGTACATGTTAAGCAAAGCTTTCCACACAGATTCTGAGAAGGCCATTTCGTTCTTCACACAATAAGATGTGGATTTCCTCAAAGTGCCAAGAAAATGTAAAAGCCATGATCATACATATCTTGACAACATTGGACTCCTGTGATGCACTTGAACATAATTAACATTTTCCGTTTTGCATAGAAAGGGAGATTTTTTTTCCTTTTCTAGTTTTTCCAATTTTCTGCAAGTGATATGTATTTTACAAAATAGAGCACATGAAATTGCCATACGTAATAACTAGTGTCAATAATCTTTTGAAAGAAGTTTACCCAAAATATGACATACCAATTCCAGAAGATACACCTTGTCTTCTTCCAAGCTCGGGTCTGAATTCGGCCTCCCGCTTACGATTTCCAAAGTCACAACACCAAAGGCAAAGACATCTGCTTTCTCTGTGAGGTGACCCCGCATTGCATACTCCGGAGCAAGATAACCACTACAAAAGATAAGAAAAGTAATGTAAAGCGTGTACAACAGGCTAATATTCTTCTCAAGCAACATGAAGAAGATTGGGAAGGAAAGACTTACATTGTCCCAGCTACACGGGTGCTGATGTGGGTCTTCTTATCGTCGTAAAGTTTGGCCAAACCAAAGTCAGAAATTTTAGGTATGAGATCTGAGTCCAACAGTATATTACTAGCCTTTACATCTCTATGCACAATGCGGAGCCTTGATTCCTCATGGAGATAAACTAAACCCCTGGCTATGCCGAGACAAATCTCATAACGAGTTGGCCATTCAAGAACTAAACTTCTTTCTCCTGTCTCATGCAAAGATGTAATGAGTTTTAACTTTTTTACCATCACATCATAGAAAGAGGTACTTTCAAACAACATTATGTACCGAATAATGCTTGATCAAGACTCTTTTTCTCTAGATACTCGTACACTAGAAGTCGTTGGTCGCCCTCAATGCAGCAGCCATATAATTTGACAAGGTTACGATGTTGCACAGCAGAAATTGTTGCAATCTCTGTAAGGAATTGGTTTTTCCCTTGGTGAGATGCTTGAGATAACTGCTTCACAGCGATTACTCTCCCATCATTGAGCATCCCCTATTATGTATACAAAGTCAGAACTACTATAATATCGTTATCTTCATTTCATTGGTCAGACTGCATGACTATATTTTTCCTTAACTCTTTTGGCATATGGAAGAGTAACGTACCTTAAAAACTGGGCCAAATCCTCCCTCACCAAGCTTGTTTATGGGATTAAAGTCTTCTGTAGCAGCCTTTAGTTCGCCATAACTGAAAGTGTAAGGCTTTACATCCATTCCAAGGAGCTCTGCAGGCCAGAGAATTTTCTGTCAGATTTGTCTATTTAATTTGTATAGATTCACTTTTTACATTTCAAATCTCAAAATATTCTATCAAGTACTCTCTAAATACAAGAACAGCTTACAATCTACACATAACACTCATCCTTTTCTTCCCTAACAACATACTCTCTACATATATTGGCAATCTAATTTTATTTCTAGGTTTTTTGGTTCTGTTAACAGGACATACAAACTGTATGAATGCCTTTTACACAAGATACAATTTGGATTGTCATTGTTGCCCTATGAAAATTACCAAGAAACATAAAGCAAGACTTTTTTCTACTATCTAAAACTTTAATTGCCATTATTAACTTACCTTCATCCCTCTCAGCTTGTGCTTTTCTTCTTTGACGAACAATATAGAGCATTAAGAGAAGCGCCAATAAACATGCAACTCCAACTCCTACTACTATCCCAACAATCATGCCTGTCCGGTCCTCCTTATTGCTTAGAGTCGGAGGGTTGTTACTGACAGTAGGTACAAAGTCTGTTTAAAGTCTCACTGTCACTAACTTCATCAAAGAGTGACATGCAATTTTAGTGAATTTTGGTGGTAAGAATACCTGGGGTAGCACTGATTGCTGAAATCAGGGGACCATAAGTAGCTTGAGCAGGCACACAGCAAGTCCCTTTCCCAGCCCAAAAGAAATGAATTTCGAGGTAGTTTTGTGTGACTTGAGCAGTGAACTCCCTTTCAACAGCTACGAAGGAGGATCCACCTGCTTCTTTTCGTATGTCGAAATCTTTTTCTGCTAGAGTACCCTGAATTCAACACATACAGGATAATTAAAAGAAGTGGGAACAATTAAACTCTGACATGGATGACATAGAGAACTATTACGTAGAAAGATAGACGGGGATTAAGATTTTTAAAGGAATATCCATATGTAGTAACCGGGAATGATAACATAAAAGCTTCCGAGCCTTCCAGCAAAAAGAATGGTAAAGAAGAGCCAACCTGAATGTATATATCAAAAATTCGTCTTCCTAGGCTTTTCCATTCGGAATTTTGGATTGAGATCTCAGCAAATTGGAGGGTCACGGTGTAGTTTCCATTCTCAAGTCCCAAGCCATAGTATCGAAGAGATGAAGCAGATATCCTTGCTGTCTGGAACAGCTCCGTATCTAAAGTACTTGTGAATTGGGACAACGTAGAAACTGTATATGTTGGATTGCTGCTGTCAGTGAAATACCCCACATTGCTCACTGCCCACCTTTGCGTGTCAGTTACATAGTATGTCGCTGGACCTAGAGTTTCGTTATCCCTCTCAAACACTATACCGTTAGAAGATTTGATCTGTGGGCCGCCACATTTGACTGAAAAGTTGTAATCTGTATGATAAGGCAACTATAATCATACTTCATTCTATCTGCTTAAATGCACATACATGCTTTCTTGATATACAAGCCATTAACTTGAAAAAGAACATGGCTATTTGACCAAAGAAAAGCCTAAAATGCGTGTCCATAATGTAGAATTTTCAAATGCACATACATGCTTTCTTGATATACATTTTCCCAGCTCAGTAATAAAACATGGAAAAACAACACCAGCAACATGAAGAGGGGAACTATCTGTGTCCATAATGTAGAATTTTCAAATTTGCAATATAATCTGTCCTTCTCATTGCGTTACATGCATTATACTGTTAGAAGCTACAGGAGACCAAAAGCTGTAGAGATAAAGTTAATTTTCGATTGAAAAAAATGATATCACTGCACAAGTCAATATTCAATTCTTGCTTTGACAATGAGGAGATACACAGATACAATTCCTCGTGAGCTATGAGACTCAGATGAATTATCGGAGAAGTTACAGAAATGGTCACTAATTTTGGGAATGGAAAACCAAAAAATAGAAAACCTGTAGAGAAAGATGATTCCCCAATTCTGTCAGAAATCTTCTATTTGGATTAATATCAGCTACTCAGCTAACATATAAAAGAGTTATGATATTTACAAGAACAAGATTATGTAATGAAAATATGATTAAAGCTTCATGTAAATAAATATATGAACATGGCAAAGTAAATTAACAATGGATTCCTAGTCCAAGTTGCAAATTACCAACCATCTACCCCAGCTATTTTCAGGAACTATACATAAAAAGATGCATGATGCTCAGACTGTTGTTGATTTTGGTAAAGGCATTTGACTGTACCTCACGAACAAGAGACTGAGTTTTGGACACCCAGTTGCAGAACAGAACATATTGCTTAGTGTAATTAGTACATTGGTTGTGCACTGTATTTAGTGTAATTAGTACATCGGTTGTGCACTGTATTCAATGAAAAAAATATATTTGGAAAATGACATTGGAAATTAAATTTATGCACAACTGAATAAATAAAGTTCAAAAGTAAGGTGTTATGGAACAGGATGCTCTTGTGCCAATAATTGTTAGATATTCCCTACCAACACTAAACAAATTCTCTGGGGCTTACTCAATTTTCAATAGAACACTCAAAAAATCCATTCTGAAAAAGAAAATGTTCAACTTCAAATAATTTTATCAGTTTGATTTGCCATTTCGTTCAGAAACCACTTTTGCATTGAGAATGAAGAGGTTCCCACTTACATATCCCGGCCCCACTATTACAAGGAAAGTTTCGTTGCAAACAGTTAAGTCCTGTAGGCAGAGAGCTGAAAAGGGAAAAGAAAAGAATTACATAGAAAGCAATACGACGATGATTCATGGACGCCAGAAAAATATTACAGAGGATAATTCTTATGACCATGATACAAGCGGTTGCAGCAATTGAGAGAATGACATCGTTAGTGATAAAGCAATGCTGAAGTTCCACATTCAAAGCCTTCAAATCAAGTGGAACAAGCCATGCAAATGTACTACAATCTATACCCTTGTAGTGAAAGCATATTCGAGCAATCTGTCTCGGCAGCTGCATGGCCAACATAACCAGTTGACAGGTCCACTCACCACATTTCCGTATTTTTCCGATTTGTTTTCTTCTTCTATGTTCTTGAAAGAGCTATTAAATATATTAGAAAGCTTAATATATACACGAAACTAATTTAATCACTACATTAGGAGGATTTTACATTGTTAATTTTTATTTGTAAAATAAAATTTCTAAAATGTTCTACTTTTCATTTGTATCATTGGCTATATTCTTTGCTTCATCTGAATTTATCTTGTCACATTCATGGACATCATATGACATGAAAAGGTTTGAGGAGAAAATAGTTGAGAAGAATGGGAATAGATGGTAATCTCTCCAAAAGCGAACATTTGCATGAACAAAGGGTAAACCATTATTGAAGTGAAAGAAACTATTCACCTTAAGATTTATGCATTAAAAGTAAAACTAGAATGAAGAGATTACCTGATATTATTGCTGTCTATTGTAAAGTTATTTCCGACTAGATTACTGCAAAATCAGACAAAAATTTTTGTCATTCGAAATCTACAGGTATTTATCTTTGAAATTGAGAGGTCAATTGGTCTTACAGCTGCATGGTTTTTTCATTGACCCAGGTGGGCAAACTTCCCGTTAAATCATTGTAAGATACATCTCTGTGAGCAATAAAATTATTAGAAGCAAACCCTAAATAGGTAAAAGCATCCATTTCTGAAATCATTATCATTTTCGTTTCTCAAAGGGATCTAAGCCCAAAGGGCTGATCTTGGTTGTGAATCATTAATCGGTAATAAACTAGAATTGAGAAATGTCATCTAATTTTTAGTGGAAACCATCACTTGGAAAATTCGTCGACTTACAAAGTGCTTAGAGATGTACTTATTTGTGTGGGAAGGGTACCGTTCAAACTGTTGTTACTTAAGAACCTGTAGTAGGGAGCAAAAGTTAATTCTTCATAATTCTAATGACTATATTAGGGCACATGTAGCAAAAGGGGTATATTACAAGAATCTGAGATTAGTCAAATCGAAAAGCGCATCAGGAATTGGCCCAACTAAGTTGTTAAAGCTCAAGTCTCTGCACGAAAATATAAATGTTAACAATCAGTTCAGCAGTTGAGGCTGACCAGTATACGAGAAATGAATGGAAAACCAAGTTTCAAAAAGAGCTCTTTTGTAGGAAATTTCTGCCTTTGCAATGCATATAACCCTTGAATCTAAGCAATAGTCATAATTTGTTAAGCCATTCACAGGGTTTCCTATCAAAATCCAGCAGCAAGTCTCCCTTCAAGATTGTGCACTCACATATAACACATTCATGTAGGATCCACAAATTCAATATTCACATTACTTTATTCATTTCTTGGATACACAGTGCATAAACATGGTGCAGTCATTTGTCGAGCATAGACCACAAGCACAATTAAACATAGTAATGATTTTTTAAGCACATTTAGGTCTCTCTTCTTTCATTACATGGTATTAAGTATGCACTCTTCCTTATGGTGTCATATTCCCTTCACTGGAAGTGAACAAGTTTGGATGCAACTCCAATCAAATAGGGGTTCTATGCACGTGACTGAAACATTTTCTAGAAAAGCATAATTAAGTGTAGGTTGAAAGTTGCAAAATGGAATATCTTGAGATACCAAGAACCCGACACCTAGTCCCGTTAAACTTTTTCACAAATCTCTAATAAAAAATTGACTTACAGATGAGACAAATTTCGATTGTCTCCAATATCTGATGGAATAGAGTTTGAAATATTGTTATTTCTCAATATCCTGCAAAAGGGAATGAATTTTGTATTTATAAATGTAGAAGGAAGAAATCACAAACCGAATCTCTTTGACTTACAAGGTTTTTAGGTCTGTTAAACCCTTAATAAATTCCAATGAAGAGCTCCCATCAGTTACATCACTTATTCGTCTGCAATGTGTAACATATAGTACTGTCAGCTGTTTGAACTTATAGCAGTTAACAGTTGATAGTCAAAGAGCTAGACACTCACAAATCAGTCAGCAAACTCAAATTGGAAATTGCCGATGGAATTGGACCTTCAAAAGAATTCCCTCGGAGCACCCTATGAAATATCTAACAAATGTCAGAGTGAACTCGACACCTAATATTTAGTGTGTGGTTAGATATAAATTTTTGGTTTACTACCAAATTAACAATCTTCAGAAACAAAATAATTTGGCAACTAGAGGTTAGAATTTCTACTTTAAGGGCTGAAAGAAACTTACAGTTGATCAAGGTTTGGCCAACTTCCTATGAAGTCAGGTATTTTGCCAGTAAGAGCATTATCTGATGCCCAACTGTGGACATAGAAGCTAAAGATCAATACAAACTATAAAGAGGATATAACAAACTAAATCTAAGAACCAAATTCCTTTTCGAACTGCTTCTATTTAATTGAATCTTTTATCAGTCCATCCATGTAAGTCTATATGATGTGCTGCTATAAATGTATAATATTATTTCCTTGAAAACTTTATTTGCCAATTGACAGCTAACAAAAAAAAAAAAAATAATGATAGACAGATTGAAATGCTTACACTTTTTTCAACTTTTGAAGATTGGCAAATGTTTCAGGAATCTCGCCGCTAAGTCCTGAACTGTCAAAGTAACTGCAACCATTATATCAATTTGTGACTCTCAAGCCTTGGCAGTTAAAAAGTGGCACAAATTTTGAAGACACTGACGATTTTCATTCTGAGATATTTTGTTAGAAGCAGCCTATGCCAGAAGGGCAACAAAGAAAAGGGCCTCGTGTACAAAGAGATGTTGTATACGATAAAGACGGTTGCACTGAAATAGGCACATATCCCACCATATATGCCAATCTCAAAAGCAAGGGCAAAATTTCACGATGTGCGGTGTGGAGTGCAAGCCAATCTAATGAAGAAAAGACTTCTAAAAAAGGATGGAAATTGGGGATAAAACGAGTCTTCCCTTAGTGAACATATGAATACAGAAAGTTGGTTTTCTTTATGCTCGTAGAACGAATTTACCATATTTATATTTTTATGTCATTTCACTATATTCTACCAAAAGAAGAAATATTTGAATACCAAGAAACATAAGAGGACATACATTTGCTCCAGATTTAGTAAGTTACCGATCTCAGATGGCAGGGGACCAGAAAAGTTGTTCGTCCCAAAAGCCCTGCGATATAATCAGTTGTCAACTTTTTTGTTTCTTGAAGGCTTTCCAAGAGCACTAGTAAGCAGATGAATTGCTCTTCATCAATATTTTCCAGAGGCAAATCTCTTTATCACATATTGAAGTGGCAATAAATAATGCATGAAAAATTATGACCAACAAGAATAATGACAAATATAATGAAGAGAAACTACCTCATTAAGTAAAAAAGAAATTACACGCGCACAACACAAAGAATTCCAATTGAACAGACACGAAATACCAGTTTCTCTTTAACTTTATCTCTATCTTCATGCTGTGTGATACATAATATATGTAATTAATCAAACATATATGTATATTATTAAAGTAAATGAGATTTTAAGTAACCGTTTTTCTTAAAATTACATATTTACCCTCTATTTATCATTATTTAACAAAAAAACTAATAATAAAATAAACTATTAAAATTATATTTATCCAGGATAAATGTATTCACGAACTTTTTTTCTCTCTTTCATTATTTTACTCTTTTTAACTTTTTCTACTCTTTCACTAATTATACTTATATCTCTCTTTTCTGTTTCTCACTTTTACACACTCTCCTACTAACTGTACCTATATCTTTCTCTCTCTCTCTCTCTTTCTCGTTTTGTATATTTTACACACATAATCCGGGTGCATTGACTATTAGTATATATATATATATATATGCTCTTATTCCATTTTATCCTTATCACCTTTACCTCTAAATGTAGATATATCTTTAGTTAATTTGCAAAACTTTTTTACTAAATCAAAATTCAAATCAAGGGTCGATACCAAAAAGTTCTTTGCATTTCAATTTTGCAAGATAAAAACCAATTTATTGAACAGGCACTATCTTGATTAATCACTATCTTAGAGGAAAGGTATAACTTACAAGGAAATCAACTCGGTAAGCTGACCAATTTCTGCTGGAAACTCTCCTGACAATGCATTGATGCCCACGGTGCTAGAGAATATATAATTGATTTCATTAGCAAAGGAATAAAAGACAAGGAAAATTATCAAACACCAACGGAAATGAGGCCATGGAAAATATTAGCTCACAAGTATTGCATTCGAGTTAGATTACCAACAGCTGGTGATAAGGAACCTGTTAATAGATTTTGAGCTAAGTTCCTGTAAAAAACAAAGCCATGAGTGTAGGACATGAGAAAACCACTTATCTAACTTAGGAAGGTAGAAAAAGCTTCTACCTATGTATTTGACAATAGAGAAAGATAATTCAACAACAACATAAACAACATTTAAGCCTAATTCATACTAGTAGGTCGGCTAGTCAATAACATTTTGACATCTCGCATTGTTGCAAACCATATCTTTATCATTATTGTAGAGGGTTAAATTTGATTCTTAGGCTTCGAGCCAATTAATGATATGGATTTGATTGTTTGGCTAAAGTGACCAAGCTTAAATAATGAAACCATAGATTTTGGGATGATTAAGGAAGATTTGGTACGATGAATTTGGAGTAAGGAACTTTAAACTACCCATGTGTTTTCAACCTTTTTCAAGAAGGCTTTCATAGACCTGGAATCGAGAGGATTTAAGGATCCATTAAGTGGGGGATTCATTTTATCCGTCAATTGTTCATGCTATATAATGGACCATGTTAATAATTTCTTACATGTCATTTCATGTCACTCCCCTATAGTCACGTGCTGTGGAAGATGTATGTTGCACTGTAGTGATTGTCGCGACGAGATACCATACTTAAGGACGTTTGTTGCAATTACTTATTAGCTTATACAAGATCAAATGAATATGAGATACTCCCATTCAAACATGTCCACCCAAGAAGAAGAAGCTCCAGTAATTGTCTGTTGTCTAATCTGTGTCTTAAGAATGTTGTATGGTAAATATTATGTGACTGGTGTATGTCTAGATATTAGGTGCGCTGTTTTTATTTTAAATATTTCCATGTTAGTGGTCATTCTCACATGTTTACGGCAGTTATTTTTAATAGTTTCGGTTGTTGTTTGTGTTTAGAATATAAAAACTAGGAGGAAATTCTGGATGTTACTGCCAGCTATGTAATGCACTCGTGGAAAAAAATGATGGAGGAAACTAAGTCCTATTTTCCAAAAAATTCAGAATTCCTATGAAATTGTTAAGTTCTTTTAGGTATCAACCCTAAATTCGATTGATTATATCCGTAAGGAAGGGGAAAAAACCAATAAACATAAACTAGAACTAGATTTTATATTAAGTAGATCTACGATTAGGACTTAATTTTGATCTTGTAACAACATCTTATCATTTTTAATTGTTTCTCTCCATCTTTCTTGGTCTTCCTTATCATTGTGTATAAGTAGTCTCTGAAGTGTAGCGATGCTTAATTGGTTTTGATGTGCTTCCCTCATTTTCTCATCGATGTGTTATTCCCATTTTTTTTCTAATATATTCAATTTTTTTTTTCTTTTTTTTTATCCATAGTTGTGCACTGCCACATATAGTTTAGCATTCTCATCTCCATTACTAAAACTTTTTGCTTATGTCATGATTTATCTTTCTTTCTTTCTTTCTTATTTTATTTTATTTATAGGTAGATAAAGTATGTGGAGGAGGTAACATAAGATATTATGGTTGTCATCTTCTCAACCACAATTTGAGGAGAAGATCTCATCCATAAATAGGAGCATATTCCTCCTATTTTGTGTACCAAAAGGAACACAATATTGAGCGTTTGAGAGGATTAGAAGAAAAGCTGAGGAGTATAGAGAGTAAATTAGGCGAAGTAAAAAAATGAGTCATTTTTACTCATTTATAAGATAAGAGTGTAAATTGTAGATCAAAGTTGTTTTATAAGTGTCCTCTTATAGGATTATAAACTAGTCAAGCCAAGAGGAAGTGAACTCAACTCGAAATTTTAAAACTCTAACTCGACAAGTTCAAGCTCAACTTGATTGAGCTTATTTTGACTCAATAACTTTTAAAAAAATATTATCAATTTAATTTAAATTATATTGATATCTAAACTTGATTAATATTTAAACTTGATTTGAGTTCAATTAGATTTGCAAGTTAATCAAGTTAAACATCGTAAAGCTCAAGCTCAATTCCATAAGCTAATAGTTGATGCTTGAGCTTGAATCAATTGTACCCAAGTTAAAGATTTCGAAATATTTTTTAGCTAATCATTGAGTATTAGTTGAGCAAATGGTAGAAGTTTAAAAAATGAAGAAGAAGCACTCTATAGTATAAAGAAAAATGGCATTTGAAAATTAAGAAATTTGGTACTAATGAAGAGGGGGAAAAAAATTCACAAACCAATAGATGTAAACTATGAGGGTAACAATGTTTGCATCAAGAAAAGAGACCATGCAAGAAAACACTACAATAGGATGAACAGTGCTTCACTTGTGGGAAAAAAAAAGAAGGTTATTACGCACAAGACTACTAATGAGTTCTCAATTACATATATTTTATATGGTGATTTTTGATGATTTTCCTTAATGTTTGAGTTTATTTGTAGATAATAATACTTAATTGAGTAAAATTTTGTTTTCTAAGTTTTGAAACAATCTATGTGAAAAAACAAGAAGATAGAAACAAATTTTACTCAAATTAGAGTTAAAATGAGCAAGTTATAAAGGTTTGAAGATCAATACAACTAAATAATATGACCGTATCGTTTTTAAGTGAATTTGAAGCTTATTTTCAACTGTCACAGTCTAAAACAAGACCAAAAGAGATGGTTGTATCCCCGGTCGTATTTTTTCTAGTAGAGTTTTTGTTTTCTTCACTTCCCATATAGAGGCCTTGTTAGGGTTTGTTAAGAGAACATATTAGACATGAATTTTTAAAGAGTTTTTCAAGAAAAGACGACTTAAGCGAGTAAGGAAAACAGAAGACTTAAGATTTAACCTTTGTGAATTTTCATGATCTTTTCTTTTACTCTTTTTTATTCTTTGGTTTTGGTTTGCTATTTTACAATGTGTAGATAATAGATTTATAGTATTTAGATCTTGTGAACCTTGATCTTACATGTGACGATTGATTTTATTTAAATTTAATAAAGATCTTTATTTCTCTTGAATCAATTATGTGTTCTTATATGTTTAGGTAAATAATTCTGTAGGTTATTAATTTAAATTTGATATTATATGAGAAGATCGGGAGATTTATTGTATAATTAGGTATATCATCATTGATGAAAGTTTACGCAATATTAGAGATAAATTGCAAGACTTTTCCGGAAGTATAATATTATTTTTAAGAGAATTCACCACACAGTTAATATAATCTTGAACTATATTATAGGAAAGAGCTTCTATTAGGTAATCTATAGATTAGAGTTAATAAAGAGTTCTCCCAATTACGAAGAAGTTAAAGATTTAATTAAATTATTTTTATGAAAGTTGCATGTATAGATCTACTTTCTTGTTTAATTCTTAATATTAAATTAATTAGTTGCTGCAAATTTTAGTTTAAAGAATTAAATTTATTTGATTAAATAATAGAGTTAAGGTTAATATTAGTATTCGAGATTCCTAAAGAATTGATATTCAAACTTATAATACATTTTAGTATAATTTGATACGTGCACTTACCTCGTATCAAGTATTAAATTAGGTAAAGGAATGTTCAAGGAAATGCGGCTACATCAAAGGAAATACAATTACGAAGAGGAGTGGAATCTCGATGCATCATTTGCCAACGAAAGCAGGGGCAAAAAAACTGGTCAAAATGAACTAGAACTAGATTTTACCTTACCTTCGATCCCATAACAACGTCATATCATTTTTAATCGTTTCTCTCTATGTCTTTTCTGGACTCCCCTACTCCCATTGTATGATGAGTAGTCCCTGAAGTGTGGCAATGATTATTTGGTGCGTTTGAAACAAGTCTTAGCACGCGGCAAAACCATTGCAGTCTTGCTTCCCTCATTTTAGTCCATCTTAGTATTCCCATTTCAGTCGGCACATACATCTTAGTATTCTCATCTCCATTACCCTAATCTTTTAGGAATGTCGTATTTTTATCCCCCAACATTAAAGCATCTGCAGTCTCATAGCCGTTTTGATAGAGCTCACCTTTAGATTTTATGGGAACACAGATAGTTTGTTTCACATCCCTGCTTTGTCCACCCTACTTGAATTCTATGTATCATATTTTTATCCATGCCTTCATTTTTTTTTTTTTTTTTTTTAAGCAAGATACTTAAAAACTCTCACTGTTTCCCTACCATCACAAATGATGAACAATTCTCTTCTTCTTTGAATAAAAAAAGGTTAAATATGCCTTTTCAGAAAAAGAAACAGAAATCATATCCAATCAGCTACTACTATGGAAAAAAAGAGAAGTAAGAAGAGGGAAAGGAAATGTACAGATTAAAGAGGTAAGTGAGATTCCAGAGCTCATCAGGGATAGTTCCACTAACACTCATTGCATAAACCTTCCTGGAATAATGCCCACAAAACACGACTCACTAACCATCGAAACAAAAATGATGATGATATACACATATGAAGAGATGTCACTAAGGAATTGCTTTCTGAGAGTCAAAGAAGAAGAAGACATACAGTTGGGTAATGTGGCAAGTGGTGCTGTTGTCGTAGGAACACTCGCATTTGATGAAAGGGTTATATCCTCCATCGTCGAAAGATGTGGAGTCGATGGCTGCTCCGCTGCAGGGCTCGCCGCTTATATTCCATTGACCTCCGGCGGAAATCCCCCATTTCTGGAATATCGAATTTATTATTTCCACTGCATTTATGCCATTAAAAAGACAATATTAATATGGTCCCTTCAACTCTCCAAGCAAAACAAGCTTCAAATGGTAAAAAATTTTCCATGCATCATTAAAACCCACTCAGACACATTTACACACAAACCCTTCAGCGGATTAATGTTTGCTGTGTTTAAAATAGTGGCTTAATCGTGTTTCCACCAACATAATTAAAAACATAAGCATACTGTATAGATTCCAATACTTACTTATCGTTTCTATCATATATGTGCTTAATTGTGATTCATGAGGATATCATGGAAACAGCATTTTTAAGACAGCAAAATATCCATCCCAAGCAAACAATATTAGACATTCCAATAGAAAGTTATTCACTTATTACAACAATTATAGTGTGACTTATGTGCAATAATTTAGTACGTCCACAATATACTTGTAAAATATTTTCTCATATATGATAAGAAGTAATATATCTATAAAAATATTAATTGAAAAAAATATGATTTTAGTACATATATGATTGTTATTTACTAATACTCTGTACAATAAAATTGAACCTTTGTAGCATTAGTAATGTAATTATATGATACATAACTATCAATAAATATATAATATTTTAGTTAACATTTGTTTTTTAACAAATATAATTTACTTTCATTAGTTTTTATTAAAATAATATAGTTATAAAGATGATGGCATAATGGTGGTATCCGATAGTAATGATGGTATTGGAGTTATTAAAGTAGTGATGAAGGTAGTTGTTTTGGTAGATTGTAAAAGCGATGATAAGATTGTACTTCAATATGGGTGTTTTAGGTCTTGTGGAGAGAAATTCATGTAATGAGAAAGAGGTGCTTAAAGATGCAAGAAACTCTTATAGATCCTTTTATTGATTATCTAATCCAATCAAATTGGATATTTATCCAAAGATTTCCTAAAGGTTTGGAATGGTTTTTTTGGATAAATTTCCTTACAAAGAATTTTTTTTTTTTTTTTAGATAACTAAAGAAGAGGTATTTGGATCTTAGTTTATCCTGATGAAAAACAATAGCAATACCACTAAATTACGATGACTTTAGCGTTTGATAAAGAACTTGAATTTACTAAATCGTAACTATATATATATATTTACAGATAAAGTTTTGATAAGTTTCCTATTCATATTCATACATATTGGTATTCAAATATTACTCGTCTAAAACTCTTATAATTAAGTGACATGAATATTAATTTTTTAATAATACAAATTAGGTTCAATTGATGGTTCAAGTTAATGATATATATACTTCATATCAAATTGTTCTTGACAAATATTTGAAGAAAAACTTGATAATATAAAACATTAAACAAGTTAAATTGGAATTATACAACTCCGATTTTGACAGTATAAAGCATGTCCGGTGTACAATTCCAATTTTGACGATATAAAGCATGTCCAGTGTACATGGAGGAATCTCTGAAGAAGAAACAAAAGAGTTTCGAAAAGAATGGGTATAATATGATTTTATAGTGGCTTAAGATCTTGAAATAACCAATCCTAGCCATCTTCTAGTGCTTTTTCTTTCGTAATTTGTTTCTCCCTCCTCTTTCTTCAAATCATTATGATTTAGGCTCTATTCCACATAAAGATCTACTTTTTAAGCTGCATACGCATTTGATTCCAATTTGAATGGATGAATTTTGATAAAATTTTATTAATTTATTGGAGTTTATGTTTAACTTGTTAGATTATCTTAAGATTTCTACGTATACGGTGAAAAATCATAAAATTCGATATGGATTTTAACTGTCGAGACATTTAATGGGATATTAAAACGAATTTAGATTTTATATTATCCACTCCGATCATTTCTCTATACTTTTTAACTGTTAAAATAACAAAGTAACTGTTAGCGTACTCGATGCTACAGTGACCGGCCCACATCTACGTTCGACCAACCTAATTTTCTCAATAAGCTGATATAGAGAATGGTAACTTATATATGTTGATAAAATCTACTTTCTTCTCTTATAATCGGAGATAAAGCCTTTAAGAAAATGACTTTTTTTTTTTTTCTCTTTCACTCTTTTTCTCACCTAGAGTTTTTGTCATCTAAAGCACCACATTGACTTAAATATTAGAATAGTGGTGCTGGAATAAACTTTGATATACCAAGGTATTTTGTTTTCCAGGAAGCTAAATCTGAGTAATATTTATCGATAAATTTATACACCTTGACTTGCAGGAAATAAAGGTCTAAAATTGGCATTGAAGATCGTGGTTCTAACAATTTTTAAAAGATGGTAGCAGTTGTAGATGAAAGCAAGTTGGTTGATAGTGGAGTGAAAGCTCAGAAAGGAAAGCGACAAATGAATTTTCTATTTTATTTTTCAATTCAATTTTTGCTAAGCCCGATCTGGAGTACATTTTAAATTGAACGGCTATTATGTTAGAAGAATAAAATACGAATATTATGTTATATATATATATATATATATATGCCGGTAACATATGTATCCACATGGCCAAACCCTTCAAAAGGCATAAATGTCAACGTCAGCAGTTAACCACCGTAAAGCGGGTCGTGATATGCAATATACATAATATATTTATCCGAATCGATTTCTCGACCACCGAATAACCCTACACTACACTACACGTACCAAAAGGTCTTTAATAATAATTACAGCTGTGGTGGTGCATGTTGTACCAAATTAATATAAGTATGGGATTTTTTTTTTCCATTTTCCAAAAAAATTGATTATACGTAAAAATCAATTATATCAAGAGTTGAGATTTAAACATCTTTTTTTTTTATAAAAGATACATCTCTTGTAAATCTAAGCGTTAACATATTTTTTTAATCAAATTTTTACAGAGAAATAGTGAATCATCATCTATCCTTAAAGGGTATTATCATGCTCATATATATATATATATATATATATATAGATAATTGATAATTAATAAAATAGATAATAACACCATAAGACAATATTTATGTGTGGGAATTCGTAATGTACATTTAGGTAACAGTAGTAACTGCTCAAGAGGACTAAAAAAAAGGCAGCGGTTAGATTTGAACTCGAATACTTCTACCAAGACGACTAATCTCCAGCTTGTCTCACTCCTAGTTAGATTAGAACTTAAATACTTTAATATTTTATGTCAAGCTTTATTACCAAATCAATAGCAACGTCACGATGAATCAAAGTAAAGCTATAATTTTCCTTAAATATTATAACTCATATTATTGATGAGTAACTTGAATTAAACTTTTTATGTTTCAGTGTGTATGATAAGAAAAAAAAAAAAAAGGAAAATCAAAGATATATATATATAGAGAATAATTAAGATATAAACCTTCAGAGGGATCGGTGGTGGCATTAGTGGTAGTTTGAGCTTGAACTTGACATGTGAACCCCAATAAGTAAACAGCAGCAGCAGCAACAACAACAACATGGTGAATATTAGGAAACGGAACAACTGATGAAGTCGTCCACATGATCGATCCAAGTCTTTATTTCAAAAAAGGATCTGCCAACTACAGTAGATCAAACAAAAAGATGAAGAGAGAGAGAGAGAGAGGGGGGAAGAGAGAATTTCCTTAAAACTCCATAGGGGGAGAGAGAAAAGGGTGTTAATATTATCAACTGCCAAGGTCAAATATTAAGTTCCTCTTATCTTAATATTAAAAAAAAAGTTTCCTCGTATGTTACGTCTGCAATTTGACTTTAATAAATGTGAATTGTGAAGGTACAGACACATGAGCATGTGCCGCTTCCAATATCGACTGGACTACCCAACCGTAAGATTAAAAGACATTTTCTTTTGTCTAGGAATAGAATACATGTAAATATTTCGTTTAATTGAAAAATAGGAGCCAGCGGCCATTGCCCTGCGGCCCCCTTTTTGAATCTTGACCAATTCACTCGCAATAAGAGCTCAGTAGGTGGCACTTGCAATGTGGACCTGTACGTATCCAATGGGTTTGGAAAGAAATAAAAGAAAATTAAAAATGATAGGAACTGCTCACCCCACCCCCTACGACACGCGGATTTTTCTACGTACTCTCCAAACATTTAAATGAATGTCCCGGTTGACTTGAGACCGTGTTAATTGGAGCCACAAACTTCAATTCACGAAAGGAACGGTTTGTGATGTGCACTTAGCATGCCCAATTCTTCTATTTTTATATATATTAAAATTTATTATTTGAAAATTATATTTTATTTATCGTTGAAAATTTATGGGTACATTTTATATAAAAGTGGTAAAAAAAAAAAGACTTTCTCAATCACAATAGAAAAATATCTGAAGATGTATGAATTATAAATTATGAATTTAGAATCATTTAAGCAAGTGTTTAGATGAATCTATCATGAAAGCATGTGAGGGATGCCGATCACACTATCACGAGGGCTTTTTCACTAAATAATTGCAAAAAGGGCCACCATTTCCACTTATTAATTTGACTTTATTGACCATTTTTTGAATGACAAAATTATAATCTTCACTATGTAAATAAGTAATTAAAATCCAAAAAAGGGTTGAGGTGTAGTTATCATAGGGGTTAAACTTTTAAAAATCATCCCTTTTTTAATTAATTTGTGGATAGAAAAAATACATACATAAAGGTTATTGTTGTAATTTGCATAAAAAAAATCCCATTAACACCTAAAACACCAAAGAAGCCTTAGCCACTTTAATAATATATAAAAGAAAAATATAATAAAGTATGTTGATATGAGACTTTAGATTTGGATCCCTTAGACCAATGTCAACATGAAAAGGCCTTGGGCCGACTTATTCAAATCCATAGCCAAGGTGTTTCCCTCTAAACTATCCTATCCTAGCTAATCAATGCCCAACTTAATAGGACCAATAACTGCCTCAAGATCGATCTCCTTAGGCCAAGGACAAGCAAAAGAAAATTCTGGACAAGGCTCCTTAACTTCTCAACTATACAACTCCTAAAATTTTGGGTTATTCCTATGAACACAATGCTTACTCTCTGCACTTAGTGATTACACCATCATGGGAACATGCAACTTACATTTTCTTTGGCTTCTCTCTATCGGAACTCCATCAACGAAATAGCAGCTTCACTCACTCAAACTCTCTAGCTCTCTAAAACACTCTTGCTCACCCACGCTTTAATTCTTTCTCCTTACACATTATTTGAAACATCCCAATCAAATTAAAAATAATAATTAAGTAATAATTTATTTAGATTGTATCGATTTAAAATGCATCTTAATATGGAAAGTTTCAATTTATAATCTTCAAGTGACTTTCAAGCTTATTTTAAATTTTATCTTATAGTATAAATGTCTAATTTAAGGTTTCAATAATATTTTTTTATAACTTTTATTTTACGTATGCATTAAATAAATTAATTTTATTTTACAAATAAAGTATATGTATTTTTATTAGTATTCTATATTTTAATACATATCTTGTTGTTAGGTGATTTTAGGTTAAGATTTTAATCCTGTAAAGAAAGAAAAGCTTTAATATATTGAGGCCAGTCTAGTGCAGCCACTCCAATTAGTAAGTAAATGTTGGGGAAAGACTAAATGAGTATTAGTGAGTTATTAGATATCTCTTACAATGCTTTTTCTCCATATTTACAGGCAAATGTTAAGTGTCTGAAACTGCAGTTAATCATATGATTATTTGGACA
Organism: Lumnitzera racemosa; assembly: GCA_024138005.1. Taxonomy (NCBI): domain Eukaryota; kingdom Viridiplantae; phylum Streptophyta; class Magnoliopsida; order Myrtales; family Combretaceae; genus Lumnitzera; species Lumnitzera racemosa. The sequence continues at coordinate 145,128,186 of JAMXBC010000001.1, forward strand.
CATGGAGACCTCTTGATTAGGTATACTCCCGAAATGATGGAATAGTAGGTAATTATGTAATATAACCGTGCCAAACAATAACTGCTTGCGCCACTTTCCTTAAATTCATATCAAATACAAATCTATGTTACTTGACATTAACTGAGAATTGAATTACTTAGCATGTTAACAATCGAGTGATCGAGTGAATGAAAATTCAATTATCAACATTTGCCCCCTAACTTCCATGGTTAAGAATTTGATTAAGGGAGTAAATATTTTAACACTCTTTTGTAGTATCGAAAGGGGAATAATTTCCCAAATGTCAAGTAATGTGAGAAGTTCCTTGATTTCAATTTAGAAAGATGGATTGTATCTTATCTAAAAGGTCGCAACTTTTCAATTTTTCCTTCCTATCAAAAGACTAAATGATGGCACGTACGACAGCTGTCACCTTAGCCATAATTACACCGCAGGTACTAATATTGTTAGAGCTTTGACAACTGTTGGATTTTTGTCTCAAAACACATGTCAATAATCCATACCATAATCTAAGCAGCGCATTAACGAGGCTAGTTCAGTGCAGCTATTCCAATACTTAAGTCAGTAAGTGAATGTTGGAAAAGACTGAATGAGTATTAATGAATTATCAAATACCTCTTTTAGTGCTTCTTCTCCATATTTATAGGTAAATATTGAGTGTCTAAAACTGTAATTAATCACATGATTATTAGAATATATAGAGACCTCTCGATCAAGTACATTCCCAAAATATAGGAATAGTAAGCAGATATATAATATAACCGTACTAAGTGATAACTATTCACACCACTTTTCTTAAGTTCAAATCAAATACAGATCTATGTTATTCGGTGTTAATCAAGAATTGAATCACTCAGCATGTTAGTAGTTGAGTGGTCGAGTGAATGAAAATTCGACCATCAACATATCCTAATTTCTAAAAATTATTTTTTCTCATTTTAATTAATTTTTTTATTTTTTTTATTTTAATCGAAGACGCATCCTACATTCTAAAATATTATGGAATCATCTACAATTTACATGAACCTTACCTTATCTTTCTTTTTTCTATACCACTACAATCATCACTTTTTCTACTCTCAGAATCTTTTTTTTTTTCCTCTCTCTCTTACTCCTTCAATTCCCCTAACCCACTCGTCCCTCATATTCTTTTTCTCATCAATGTCGCACCTACCTCCCAAACTTCACTTGCCCGGTCTCATACCACATGACATGCATGGACTCACCTCCTTCAATTTCTTCAATCCCACTTACCCCATCATTAACTTACTCACCCCTACCCAACAACAACACCCCCCTCCCCAACTACTACCCAACTTCAATTCCCTTCCCTTGATTCACTCGCTTCCATCCCATTACTCCTTAACCCCAAGCACTAGAGCACCCCTCCACCCATCTAAAGCTCCCTTGCTTGACTCAATTCCTTTCCCACATCCCATGCTCATCGAACCCCACTTCAACACCCCTCCCCCCCTCCCCGCCCAATTTCACTCTATACTAAATTTGATTAGTTGGATTCCGATGACATACCATTTTAAGCCATATTTAACTCAAATTGTCATTACAACAATTGCTGAGCAATCTTTGCCGTAAGCTACTTCTACAAAAGTCAACACCTCTTAATTCCCTTATCCGAAGCTTTTGGCCGTCGATCAATTTTATTCTCTTGCTATATATTTTGCCTTCGTCTCTACTTCCACACTTTTCGAGCCATTTCGATAAATTATTATTCATTAATTATTTAGACATGTTATTAAACAAAACATAATTTCTGTATTTTTTAATAGTATGTTAATAATCAACATCAATTTAGTGTTTATCTAATATTCCCATTTCAGCTTTATTTCATGAGTCAATTCATTATAGTATTTCTATATTATTGTGAAAAGTAATTATTTTGTTAGTGTAAAAGGCTGAAAATTACTATTTAATTATTGGGCTAAGCCTATTATTTATTTAGACTTGACTCCCTAAGCTAGGCGACAGAGCTTAAGGAGTCCAGTTCATATATTAAGATAATTTAGGGATATTTGGCTTGATGGGCTCGGAACAAAGGCCACTGGATCAGTTTGTCTGCCTTCAACCTTTCCTAGGCAGGCTCATATACCGTGAGGAAGGTTATTGGCCTTGGGCCCTTACAAAACTCATTCTAGATAATTATGAAATGAGTAAAGATCCATCTCGGCTATCAATCATCAAGATGATCCAATGAATGTCATTAAGCCCAAGAGCCTAAAAATACTTTGTCATTTCTCCTCATTTGATACAACTCCAGAGATAAAAGAAATACTGTTCCACTATGAAACCTTTGCTCTCTAAAATTAAACATTTAGGCAAAAGAACTGATCTTAGTTTGCTCAAGAATTGCAAGGTTGATGTCCCGGGTCCCCTAGTCTCCCTTGTCTGTCACTTGTGCATTCGAGACTTTAAGATTGCCTATTCCTCCTCCCTATCATTCTCTCTCCAATCATCCCATCGAGTGTCATCTCCACATCACGACTCTATGGCTATGTATAATACGATACATAATCGATCTAATCAAAACTCTTCATCTACATTTTAGCAAGTCTACTAGGGAAAGAATGTGATATCAAAGTGATGGCACCCTTAGGAAGAGAATGGCTATAATAAGTGAAGCTACCTCTCAAGAGCAAGATACCAATGTTGAATAAGTTGAGCAAGATCCACCTCTACCACCTCAAGACACTAATCAAGATAATCTAATCCTTGAGCCTACTAAAGATATTACAGAGGTGATACGAGCTATGCAAGAAGCAACAAGAGCATTAAACCAGTTCATGGCTATGTTCGCTCCCCTTATGACAGGGTTAACCGCTTCTACTACTACGTAACATGGAGCAGCTTTGCCAAACTTTGCTATTGCTGTGTAAATAGGTGTTACCCCCTCTACTCAAACATCTAACACTCTTGTTACTACATAGGGCATACTCCAAAGAAGGCATGAGCACATTCCCTTACTATAGCCTATAGTTGGACAAAATCTTATATCTGAAATAGAGAATACAAGAGTCCAAATCAGTGGCTCTTCATCCTCTCGAGTTCCCATTCATTTGGCTGTTGGTGGATCTACAAACCACCTGGTCCCTGCTCCTACGTCTACATTATTTGCCCTAAGGACTTTCTTTGTAACAAAGGAAAACTTAGATCAATATATGAAGGAAATTTAGGCCAAGTCATCTATAGGAGTGCTAGAATTGATGCTTCCTTATCATTTGCGAATTGCTATAAAACCCTATCCTAAAGACTACATAAGTCTTAAGTTTATGTTATTCAATGGCAAAAAGGGTAGTGCTAAAGAGCACTTATTAAAGTTCATTAAAACCTTTGAGCTATATAGGCTTGAAGATGACTTGAAATTGAAAGAGTTCTCTATGTCATTGACTAAGAAGGCATACACCTAATATGTTAACCTCCCTTTAGGGTCAGTCGATTCACGGGGGACTATGTGCAAGTTGTTTCTAGAAAAATTGTTCTCTACACAAGAAAGAGTTACAATCATTGACATGGGATGAACAAGACAAAACCCAAAGGAAGATTTGATGGATTATATAGAGTGCTTTCGAGAGCGCACTTTAGATATCCAAGATGTATGTAATGAAGGCGAATTAGTGAAGACTTGCATCTAATGAATGTTCACAAAGTATGTTGTTTACCTAGAAAATCTTAACTTAAGTTTTTTTCTACACTTGTTGAGACTGCAAGAAGAACTAACAATTCCTTTACAAGGCAACGAGGAGAAGGCGGGAGATTTGGGAAATGGACAACATCTGTTAACTCAGCCTATGGCAAGAGCTCTAGGAATAGTAAAAAGCCAAGGGATGAAAGACTAAGAAACTCCATATTATCTCTCTCATTCCCCTGCCTAATGGACAAGGTACATGTTGTACTTGATTAATGGCTATGGGATGGGAATATAAGCTTCCAAAAGTAGATCATTTACCTAATGCAAGTGAGAAGAATGATTTTAAGTTTTGTAGATTTCATAGGACTGTAGGCCACCTTACTAAAGAATGTTAGACCTTAAAGAAAACATTTAATGATAGGCTCCATAATAGGGAACTTGTTATTGAAAATAGCGATGTCTGTAACAATCCATTACCTACACATGATAACCAGCGAAATGCTGTGAATGCTGCTAACCATGATCTAAGGAGAGAAGATGAAGACATTCCATAGATAAAGACACAAGAAGGAAAGGAGTTGATGGTAAAAACTAACAAGGATGAATACCCACCAGAGGTAGTTGCTTTAATGAAGACTTCCAATTTTAGGAAGTTCTTTGATTTGTTAGGATTTGATGAAGATTCACAGCTTGCAACAACAGTTGCACTCACTTAGATCTCCAAAAGAAAATATGGGGAATGTAATATAGCACAGCCTGTTCAAAGAATGGCTAGCATGCATGGGAATGCAACACTTTTCACAGATGTAGATATGTACGCAAAGAATCCTAATCACATTCACCCACTCTATGTAGAAAGCATTATCAATGGTTACCCTATTAAGAGGACATTCATAGACAATGGTTTCTCAATAAACATCATGCCCATGTCCACATTCAAAGCTAAAAAAATAAACAATCAACAATTTGTGAGACAACCCATTTCAATCAATAGCTTCATTAAATCATCCATTGATATAACAGGATATGTTAATGTAAACTTTAAGGTTGGGCTCTACTCGATTCCATGTGATTAATACGCCTATATCCTACCACTTACTCATTGGAAGGAAGTAGCTGTACAATTACAATCTCATATCGTTAACATGGCACTGGTATATTAAGGGCTACTAGAAAGGAAAAGATATATTTATACCTACTATAAAGAACCCCTTCAAACATAATGAAGCATATCTTTCTAAGGCTGGCTTCTTTGATGAATACGCTGAGGAAGGGGAAACAACTGTTACAAAACCCTCTGGAATACCATTACCTACTTAGGAAGAAACTCAAGAGAACTAGCAAAGGAAAAAAAGAATGTGTGGCTCTCAAGGAGGTAAGAAAAAGAGAAGAGAGACCAATGAGATCGAAAATTTTGTTAGGGCAAACAGACAAAGGGTTTATTACTTATGACGATATCCAGGATCTGAAGAAACTTGTTTGTCTTCTTTAGATCCCGTTCTATTATAAGAAACCCAACTTGTACCTCTACAAATGCAAGATCAACTTAAGCCTTAAGCTGAAGAGATTGAAGAACTCGACCTCACCGGACTAAGAGAATGTTCGTAACCTATCTTCATTAGTAAAAACCTCTTACAAAAGATTAAGGTCTACATAATAGATTTGTTGAAGGAATATGAGGACGTGTTTGCTTGGACGTATGATAAAATGCTAGGATTGACCTTAGTTTAGTTGTGCATAGATTGAGCATTGCCTTTGGGATCAAACCAATGAAGCAAGGATCGAGAATCTTTCGTTCAAAAATTGAAGTCCAGATAAAAGAAGAGATTGAAAAACTGCTCTAAGCCAACTTCATTAAGCCAATCAAACATCCTACCTGGCTAGCTAATATTGTGCTAGTTAAAAAGAAGAATGGGAAGATACGCGTTTGCATAGACTTTTGTGATCTTAACAAGACTTGCCTAAAGGATAATTTTCCATTGCCAAACATTGACAAATTGGTGAACACTACAGCTGGACATGAATTATTCTCATTTATGGATGGCTTCAGTGGCTATAACCAGATAAAGATGGCTATTGGAGATGCTAAGCATACCACTTTCAAGACTCCAGTGGGGAACTTTTATTATATTGTCATGCCTTTCGGGCTAAAAAATGTAGGAGCTACTTATCAAAGGGAGATGATCGCTATATTCTATGACATGATGCATGAATTCATGGAAGACTATGTTAATGACATGGTCATCAAATTGAGGTAGGCACTTGGCCACTTAATACATTTGAAGAAAGTTTTTGAGTGATGTCAACTGTATACGTTGCGTATGAACCCATTAAAGTGTATATTTGGGGTAGCATCTGGCGATGACCCTTTACTTAACATCTACTATTTGAGTGGGGGCAACCACAAAAAGAGGCTATCCAAAGGATAAAGGAGATGCTTACTTCTCCATAAACAATGACAATGCCTATTAAAGATTTACCGATGACCCTCTACCTGACATCCACTAACAGGTCCATCGAGGCCTTACTAGCACAAGATTTGGATGGTGAAGAGTGACCAGTTTACTACTTAAGTCAATCCTTCCAAGGAAGTGAGACTAATTACTCAGCTTGCGAGAAGCAATTTCTTGCACTGTTATTTGCTGTGCAAAAATTATGCCATTACTTCTTGGCACGTAAGGTTAACCTTATCACTTACTTAGATCCATTGAAGTACTTATTATCATGACTAACTCTCTCAAGCAAAAATGCAATATAGTTACTGCTCGTGTCAAAATTTGACATTATGGTTGTACCACTTAACGCTATCAAGTCTCAGGCTTTGGTAGATCTCCTAGCTCAATTTCTTATAACAATGGGATCCATGCCTAAGATACGATTCCCATAGAATTTCATGAAGACTCCATGAGAGTAGAAGCAAATAAAGAATGGCAAGTGCAGTTTGACAACTCTTCAAGTAATACTTGGTAAGGAGCTAAAGTAATATTGACATCTCTTAAAGGCCAAGAGATACGTCTAGCTTTCAAGTTGGACTTTCACTGTACCAATAATGAAGCTGAGTATGAAGCCCTCTTGCTTAGACTCATTTTTGTACAAAATGTTGGAGCATCTCACTTATGTGATTCAAATTTGATCATTAGACAAGCTAATGGAGAATTTTCTCTGAAAGAGCTAACACTTGTGCCTTATAGGGCTGCAGTGCAAGCTTTAGTTGGAAAATTCACTTTAGTAAGATACGAGCATACTAAACGATCCACTAATCGCTATACGAACGTACTAGCAACATTAGCCGTCAAAGTTCCCATTCAAACTACAGAAAACAATTTGAATGTCTAAGTCATTAGAAAGTCCATCCCTTATACATCCCTATAACTATTGGATGAAGAGGAGGAAGCATAAGATGATTGGCACACTCCCATTAAGGCACAATTGGCGCATCTCAATGCAGCTTTTGTTGCAAACTTAAAGAATTTTACTAGCATCAATGGCGTCTTGTACTTTAAGGGACTAGAGGGTATTCTTTCTCGATATATCTGCATAAATCAAGCTCATTTAAAGCTGGACAAGTACCACAAGATTTGGTGTGGAGAAGAAGGGCTTCCCTTGTATCATTGCATTCAACGCGTGGGATATTACTAGCCAACAACGTCCAAAGATACTTCTCAACAACAAATGAGTTGCCTAAAATGCTATAAACTTCCCGATTGGGGAGAATGCAACTTTGTAGTGAATGTCGGCAACCACTCATCACAAGCATTGTTTACATTGATGCTGCTAAGTGAAGGCTATGCCTCCAAAGCGCACGCTGATTTCTACAATGAGAGGGCAATATAAGTTTATTGATTCAGGATGTCTTGCTATAAAGCACTTAAAATAGTTCCAAAAAAAAAAAAACACTGAAAGAAGAAGAACTATAAACGAACTAAAAAGTACTCTGCTAAGATAACACTTCTAAGGCTACTTTGGACTCTAAGTCCATATCCTCTTACATTGCCTTTGCTTCAAGATTTGCTGTTTCAATTGCCTCTTGTATCTCTTGTAACTTCATTTTTAGTTTATCTTGTCATCTTATAGCAGTATTGTAACTTAATATTCGCCTAACTTTGTCAGCAATAGGGTCTAAGTTGTTAACTCTAAACTTTAAAAGACAAGCTCCCTCGATAGACTTAATAGTTATGTCAGTTGAACATCTGATAAAGAAATCTAAGGCCTATTTAGCAATAGCATGGCTTCTCCTAGCATCTTCACCATGGTATTAGTTAATTCTGTCTCCATCATAGGGGACTTAGTCTAAAAGTTTCTATCTATAGCATTAAGTCTCTCTAAAGATTCTAACAAATGAGGAGGTATAGTAAACCCTCGGAAGAACATAATCTCCAGCACAACAATAACATTTGAAGTTCCTACTATGTCTCAAGAAGACATGCCATCCACTGGGGGAGGACAAATATTAGCAAGTGTTGAATAAAACTTGTCTCCATAAAGTCCTGTGTGAAGCAATGCATTAACATGACTATCACCAATTCCCTTTGCCTTTGCAACTGATGCATTAGTATCATGAATTACTTCACCAGCCTCTAAGGAGTTGTTGAACTCCTCGATATGGTTATCACCATCCTCACTACCTTCAAATTAGGTTGGTGATTGCCCATAATCCACCATGTCCTGTCCATCATCTTCTTCTTCTAGAACCATTATTAGAGTTGTAAGATGGCTCAAATGAAGTTCAGGGTTTGAAATAACAACACCCTTCCTCACAATAGCTAATGGGAGAGAGTTAGTCTTAGCCTATAACAGTTAAAGAAAGAAAGTTATATGAAGAAAAGCAATAGCTTAAGGAAAAAAATATGCACATAATAGGAACAAGATACAAGTAAGAATGTTACCTTCTAGTAAATGCATGCTTGGTTTCTCTAGGAGTTTCTAATTTAAGTAGTACATGTATCCCCTTCGATTTTCAAGGTGACCCTACTACTCTTACAATATTACAAGGATCTGACTGTTGAGATGCCTGTTCAGTAACTTCGTAAACATCTCCATCTAACTTGTGCATAGGCCTTAGTAACTTGAGGTAAAATTCACAACGATATATACGAGGAGCTAGAAGTACATCACCTATTGAAGCAAAACTATAGGATCGAAAGACGTCTAAGCAATTTGACTAGTGAGTTAGCTAGCTTATAGAGGTAACTCCGTAACGACTCAAAGAAGGAAAAAAATTTGTTGTACCCCTAGGCAAATTTTCCTCAAATCACTCGGAAAGAGCGATTGACAACATGAATCGAAGTTCTCAGTAATAGTGCTGAGGTAAGGAACTCGCTAGTCAAAGCCAAATTGGTGTGTAACTCTATCAGGAAAGCATGTCATAACTCTGTTCTCTAGAAAGCACTTAGAGAAGTCTTTACTATCAAGAAGGGAAGGCATACCCTCAGGAGTACACCACAGAAGGAACCTTGCTTCAGAACTATAAAGACTCTCACGTCTTCCCACTAAGGTTACCTCATCCTATGAGCCAAGAGGATAGAATCTACTACTATCATCATATTTGGCTATCTGTTTCACATAAGGATGAAATGTAAACTCGTCTTCTATGTCAATGAGTTGCAATAGTGGTTGTTTAATGTTTCCCTCAACCTAAGCCCATGCTCTAGGAAGAGTAGTACTTGTTTCATCATTAACAGCAGGAAGAGTAAAATGGTTTCGATATCACTTACAAAAAACAAGCTAAAGGAACTAGAGGTTTATGTGGGATATGTTCACATAATGACCTTTCAAGCGTATAGAAGCCTTATGATATAGGTCCAAACGTCGATATAATGAACCTAGGTAAAAAAGAGCTAGTGCAAAGCATTCACTTTAGGCAATGTTTATGGCTAAAGAGAAGAGTCGTAGGGTCATACCTTCTTCAAGACCTCCAGGAAACACAAATAGGGAAAGCCAATACGCTACGAAAGCTGCAAGTACATACTTGCAAGAATAAGTCAAAAGGCATGAGTACGGAATATCAATAATATATATATATATATATATATATATAAACAAGAATGAAAATACTTACTCTTGACCATGACCTGGGCTCGATACTCGAGGCCTACCTTTCTTGTGCTCATAAAAAAAGTATGTAAGCTAAGTAGAGAAGTATGGCTTCCTCTTTCTATCGTAGGCAACTTTCAAAGCTTCTTGTAAAGATATTGCAAAGCTATGCTCATTGTGAGAAATTAAGGAGGTCGTGATATTAGTTCTACCAATACAACATAAGTCCAAAAGTATAACCACATCTTCTAAAGTTGGCGTGATCTATCTCCATGAAGTAATAAATGTGTAGGTTTGAGTATTCCATCAAGAAACAATAGCCTACCACACTTCCATCCCACTTATTTATAGGAACCATAGTGGAGTGGAAGTGATGATAGCTTTCAGCACCTTAGCTTTTTTCAAGAGGGCAATGTTGTTTAGTCTTATGGTAATGTAATCTTACCAAGACTTCCATCCCAATGGTGGTTGTCTAAGAAAAGCAAATTGAGTTTTGGAAAGAGACAACTCTTTCCTCTAGTTTCTAAACCACAACACAAAATCCCCACTAATAAGCCCCCTAGAATTAGCACGAGACTCCTGTTCGATAAAGTGAAGTTTGCCATCAATAAGAGATGTTTTGAGCAATTCGCGGCATTTGGTCTTGTCCCAAAATGTGTCTTTGGAGATGGTCTCATCTAGCCAATTTTCCCTAGGGTGCGAGATTGATGGTGGACGCTTATCCGAATGCACCAGTAAATCTTTTTGCTTGACCGGTCCATTGTTCTGAGTCTAGTTATTCTTGGAATCCTTTCCCATCTATCGAAAATATTATTGGAAGTAATGTTGATTATGAGGTAGAACCTATAAGTTAAAAGAAAAAAAGAAGAAGAAGAAAAAGAAGATCAATCCAATTGCATGAGGTAGAGGATTTCAAATTGCAAGTGTCAATGTACACACATAACGAAGTCAGAATAGAAGACAATGAGATATGAAATCAAGAGACTATAAGCATGTAAGCATAACATGAGATATACACAATATAGGTTAAGGATAAAATATCAAAAGTAGCTCTCTTTAAAGGAATTTCAATTAAAAAGAAAGGAAAAAAAGAAGAAGGAAATTTGAAATGATATCATGAGATTCTTATATTATTTTTGAAGATAGGATATATTGAATATTGGTACAATTTCTTTTATGAGAAGACATTATGAATGGGGAGGATTTTTTTTTTCAATTTCAGTTCAATGTCAAGAGACTCAATCTGAAATAATGGAAGAGGATCGTTTCTACCTAATATGGCTAGTAGATTTTGACTTGTCAAGGACATACATAGTGGAGGTAATTAATGCCTAAAGGCAAGAACAACGGTACAAGAAAATAAATGAGGAAAGTATACAACTTTTTTTTTTAGTAAATAAACAAGAAAGAATTGAACGTTTTGTGATCAACAAGTGCTACCGCTATCAAATATTGTCCGAGATTGAGATGTCTGGGATTTACGTTCACAATGATTATGAGAAAAGTGCAAAAGTTATAATAGTCATGAGCATTTACGAGTTGGCACTTGTATTTTACAATCTAAGAAAAAGGGAAAGAAGTATGCCTCTCGATTCCTTGAGTCTTGATGGGTATTGAAGTAACTCGGTGCTTTCCTTAAAAGGATTATCGCAATACAAGCATAACTCTATTCAAACTCATAAGTCGAAGATTGGAGTTCAAATGATGTAAGTATGGAATACATGGAAAAAAAGAAAAATTAATGATTGTTGTATGTATATATATAGTAACTACAAGCAAGAAATGAAAAGATATGGACATGGCTTAATCTTGGAAGTTGATAGATATGAAAGATACATTGGTATCTAAAAAGGGATATGATATTGATCTGAATTTCTTGGAAAGAGAAAATATTATGGGTAAAGTTTTAGGCAATATTTAAAGAAGAGATTTAAAGCCATATTATTTATAGTATTTACAAAAAAAAAAAAGAAAAAAAAGAAGAAGAAGAGGAAGATTTGAGAAGATTTGTTTTGATACGATGAGCATGAAGAGTAAGGAAACGAATCTACAAAATACATAACTTTATTTTCTATTCGTTGACCTGGACACGCAAAGAACAATGACTCCATGTCATGTTGCCCTTTGTATGGATTAAAAAAAAAAACCGTATCGTACCATAGGAGCGTTGCCCCTCGTACCCCCACATTATCTCTATGAAGCGTAACGTAACTTTTGCAATCTTCACTCTAGAGCTCCTCTCCACTTCATGACAGCACTACCCTGTTTAGTAGTATGAATGAGATATGTAACATGGTTGAATAAAACAGTACTAATGTTTTGATGGTTTTATTTTTTCTACCAATGATCGCAAAATGAGGAAAAAATATTAAGAAGAGCCACCATACATTATTTAGCGAATCAATATCATGGTAACAATAAGTCAATAGTGTGATATAAGAACATATCAAAAATATGTGTTCCATAACGGCAAAATAAATACCAGCATATCATGCTCAGCTCGTCGATGATCTGAAAGGAGTGTCAATTCTATAGATATTGGAAGTAGTTAAGCAAATGAAGTCAACATTTAGTATGCCTACATAACAGTTGAAGAAACAACTTCTAGAAATACTTAAAACCCCCTTGAATGTGTCCAAGGGACTCTTGGTCAATGAGCAAAATGTAGAAGGCTGAAATTACTATATGAATTATTGGACTAAACCCATTATGTATTTAGACTTAACTCCTTGAGTTAGGTAATAGGCCTAAGGAATCCATTCCATATATTGGGATGATTTAAGGAGATTTGGTTTGGTAGGCTCGGAATAGGGATCATTAGATTGGTCCATCCGCCTCCAACCTTTCCTAGGTAGGCTTATGCACCGTGAGAAAGGTTATCGGCCTTAAGCCCTTGCAAAACTCATTTTAGATAATTATGGAATGAGTAAAGAGCCATCTCATCCGTCAATCATCAAAACCATCCAACGGATGTTATCAAGCCCAAGAATCTATAAATACTTAGTCATTTTTCCTCATTTAACATAACTCTAGAGATTAGAGAAATAGTATTCTACTGTGAAACCTTTGCTCTCTAAGATTAAACATTCAAGTAAAAGAATTGATCTTAGTTTGCTCAAGAACTGAAAGTTTGATGTCATGGGTCTCCTGGACTCCTTGTCTGTCACTTGTGCATTTGAGACTCTAGGATAACCTATTCCTCTTCTTTTTCATTCTCTCTCCAATCATCTAATTGTGTGTCATGTCTACATCACTACTTTATGGCTATGTGTAATGTGATACTCGCGTGGCTCGCACGTAATCAATCCAGTTGAAACTCTTCATCTACAGTTAGTAATTGATTTCTGTTATAAATTGATTTATTTATCATAATTGTAGTATTGTTTTATATAAAAGTTGTTATAAATTATGTCATATGTCAAATTATTTATATGTGTAATCATGGAGTAGGAATGCCATTTTCTATTAGATATGGAGTTTGGTTTCTATTTTCTGATTGGGTGTAGAGTTACATGAATACTTGGATCATATATGTATGATTTCAAGTATTGATTTGATTTACGATGATTCTATCTTACTATAATTATATATTAAAATTACCATTGATGATACTATTATTCAATTATTTTTATTTCAATTGTTATTATGATTATATAGTATATGATATTAATTGTAAAGTATGTCTGTTTCAGATTTCAATTATTAATATGTCTTTCTTGTATCTATCCACAAAATGCAAAAAAGAAAAAAAAAAGAAGAAGAAAGAAATCACGTTAGCTATGCCAAGAATATTGTTTTATTATGATCATCACCATTTATTTTTGAAGGTTAAAACAAGAAATGTTTGTGGTATACTTTACCACGTTTCACTAAATCATGCAGTAAAGGATTATAAAAAAAAAAGGGAAAATTTGATACGATTGCATATACTAAAACTCCTTGTGTGCTATACTTATTTTTAAAGTTTATGATGATCAATTGCAAAGTAAACTAAGATTAACAAATATCTATATTGCATGGATATTTAAGTAATTATAATATTCTCATTAAATTTTCATATTTGCAAATGAAAAATATTTCCTCTTCCTATCTTCTCCTCGAAATGTTACATATCAATAAGGCCACATTGTCATTCTCCTTGACATGCATAGCTGCTTATTAAATTTTTGTTCTTACATTTCAACATGTTTTGTCAAATCAGAGTCCTAATTTCAATGAGGATGTTTAATTATTCTTTTTCAATTGCTTGTAGGGCCCAAGCACGTGAAAGTATCATTCACAACTGGGGTTTTAGTAAGTAAGCTATAAGGCAACTACTTACAATTATTTCAATTTGCACAAACTCTTGCTCCTCCCCTTTTTGAAGGAAATGTAATATAACAAATGTAATGTATTTGAAATTGGTTCTTTACTATATGTCATTACTTTTAAGCATTACTAAATTCAAGCAAATAACTCAAAATCATATTTGGTTCATTTTTATGCCTATTTATAAGCACTAATACCATCTTTGTCTCTATAATTAGTTTTATGAAAAAAGAAACAACTTTAAAATGTAAATCATTTGATTATATTTTGCGAATTGGCAATAAATATTTGGGCAGCGTTTGGTTTACAACTTTTAAGATATTAGATAGAAAAAACCATTTGTATCATATATGATTTATAAAATAAGTTAAGTGCTTCATGAAACTCCCTTCATACTAGGCAAATCTCATGGTTTATTCTTTCATATATTTCTTAGTATGAATAATATTGAGATGAGACAACATAAAATCTCCTAATTAAAATACTAAACTATCACTTTTTTTCGTTTTTCAATTACCACCTTACCATTACTACCTTAATCTTACAACCCCTACCATTATAACTGCCAGTATGGCTGCTACATTCATTATTGTCACCATTATAAATACAACATTACCACTAGTCCAAAGTTACAATCAATATTACCACATGATTTCTACCATACCATCATTACTAACTTGTACAACCATTGTTATCGTGTTCACCGTCACTATTACCACCCCAAAAACCATATACACCACTGTTATCATTACTATCATGTCCAATATTACTATAACTTTAGCATCTCTACTATCATAATTGCTATAATCACTAAAATTCTAACATCTACACAACATTATACCATTATTGTCACCATCACCCCCATATAGCTACTAGCCTAACTACTATCAATAAACCGATGCGTATTACTATCGTTGTAATAGTGCTACATAGGTGATGAGGTGTAACACCTATAACTCAAAATGCTATAACTTACTACATATTAATACTAGAAACTGATATGCAAAAGCTGAGAACCTATCTAAAACCACCATTAATAAACAATTCATATATCACACATAATAATCAATCTCTTGATAGTAAGATTAACTTGTTATAAAATATAGATCTCCTCCTATAATTTTGAAATCCTCAGTGAATCCCCCTACTAAAAACGAGCATGAAGATCCTTCGACACTTCATAAGCAATTTCGATTCAAATAATATATTATGCTATCGACTTGGACAGTATATTGGCAATCCATGAAAGAACCATAGTGTTGCAACGTTCCCATACATGATACAAAGCATTAGTCTTATCAGGTAGTTTAATATCATCCACAAAATTTAACTTGTTCTTCGAAAGCAAAGCCACCTTCATTGTATGTCAACAAGAATGGTAATTAAATCTACTTAGAACACTAGTGATAGATTTTCGTTACGATGTAATAAGGATTAGAAAGTTCTTCTTCTTCCTTCGCCATTGATAAAATCTCAAGAAGAATAAATGAGCTCTTATACAGTAACGAAGCAGCTAAACATCTATATAGTAATGGTGGAAATAGAAAATTAGAAGAAAATGTCAGTGATCTGTGTATGCCAAAATGAAAGTAATGTGTTAATTACTACAAATAGCAACTATGCAAATAAATAAAGGTAATACAGCTGTCAATTATTCAGCTATAACTAAAAATAAATATCTTCTAGTTACTCTTAACTACTTTTAATTGTCATTAACTAACTCTAATAATATTCATGATACCACATTTTAACTTATAGAGTTTTCTACCTTAATAATAATATTTGCTCATTAGGTAGATAATTTTAGTTAATTAGCCGCTTCGGCATAACATTTTAACAGCCTATTTAAGAAAAAAAAAATTGAAATAATCTAGTATTTATCATCTTATCTTCAAGTATAACATGATTTTCATCGGCTTCTATTACTATAGTACAGGATCTATTAGTTTTAACAATGTTTAAAAAGAAATTATGCATGTGTAAACATTTTCCTCACAACGACAAGTAAGAGAATAAGTATTTATAAACGCTTACCTTTAAAAAGCATATTCCCATTCATAAAGTTTTCAATCTATAAGCTCGTTCGTGAACTTCTGAAGATGTAGAAACGTTTTAGATCATGAATTCACATAGTTATTATTTAATGTTGATTTTTTGTAATTCAATATTGCTATACAATATTTTAATATAAACTTATAACAACAAATGAGATATTAATCCGCAACGCTGGAATTATTTGATATCCTTTATATATGCAACAATGACTTTGTATCACATAAGAGATGATGCAAGAACGCGACTCCAAAAAAAAAAAAAAAAAAAAAAACCTTTACTTATGCCGCAAATATAGTGCACTTTGGCAATAGATAAATAGATAGATCAAGAGTAATACTTTTTTTTTTTTAATACTTTATCCTATTTCATGAAATGGGGTAGACGATTTAATATATGGGAAACTTCATGTACTAATGATCAATTAGATTAATATAAGACTAATATATATTTGTACGTTATTGCATGATTACGTAAATAATTGTGATATTTTGATTTAATTTTCATATGTGCACATAGGCCATATGCCCTAGGATAACGACATGAGTTATTAAATTTTTGTCTTTTTTACATTTCACCATGCCCCGTCACATATAGCCAATCTGAATAACACTTCCTTTTGAGGATGTTCATGTTGAATTATTGTTGTGAGATTCAATTAGAAAAACTCCAATCCGGATATTTTCAATGCTTGGGGATTGGGGTTTTAATGGGTAAAATTTGGGTATCGAGTAAATCGATCTTGAATTGCTAATTTACATATCGATAATATGATGAATCGTGACTGATTCATGAGTTGACAGTTTCGAACCAATTATTTTACTTTATTTTTTCTTGACTAATGTTAAACTGAGTTTAAGTAAAAGTAAAAAAATAGTCATCCCACCCTGCAATTCACATTATTTATATATGCATATATATATATATATATATAATAGCATTTTAAGGGAGGATGGGTTTCAACAATGAATGTAATTACACATCAACTTTCTAACATGTGAATAAGATTAAGATTTCTCCTAACAATACTACAATAAAAAAATAACATCAAGTGAAAGAGTACGTAATAGTGTTCGAGAATATAAAATAACAATGACCAATTGGTATTCCACTTGGGCTAAATATAGCTGCATACAATCAGTGTCAATCTCATCTATCTCCTTTACCAGCTTTGCTCTGATCCTATGACAAAAACCTCTACACGTCGAGACAAATAATTGATAAGCCCTCTCCTGCCAAGTAGAATAAACTAAACTCAATCCTATCTTTTGTGCCCCCACCACGACTGTAGGTGTGAGCTGGGTCGGAAGCTCATTAGTAGGGCACTATAATTGGCCTAGTGTACATGGGTTGAAACTGCGCTTGGGTTCATCGGTTCAATAGGTTCAAAATGGGTGAGGGTTCTAGACTGTAACACCTGATGGGTTTTGACACGTTCGAAAAATAAATAAGAAAAGGCAGAGTAAAACAAAAAATAAAACTGAAAATTGAAAATAACATTAAAAATTTAAATTAATTCCATATTGATTGCAAAATTATTTCTTATTCACTACTATATTTGGTATGTAGGAGTTAATTGGAATAAAATTAAATAGAATGGAATTAAGATAGGAAACATAAATTCATTTCCATATTTGGAAATGCTCATAGAATGGACTGAAATTGAAATAATATATAGTAAAAATTTTTACAAAAAACCCTTAAGATTAAATAAATAATTTTAATAAGTAATAATTAAAGAGGATAAAATAGAATGGGATTTTACCTTCTTAAAAGTAGGAGCAAAGTTTTTCATAAAGCTAGAATCACAATAATGTCATCTAAAAGTACTTCTACAGGAAATGGAATCATTCTTGATATATTCCCACATTCAACAAGTGACATTAATATATCGTTAATAAATATATAAATTAAAAGTATATCTTATTCAGTATATATAGATTTTTACTAAAAAAAAATCTCGTTTTTAGTAATATTGAACTAAATTTTGTTTGTTGAACTTCTTTGTGGCTTTATATTTTTGTTCCGTATTGCTAATATTACAAGCAAGTTTGATCTAATTATACGTAAATAAGTGAACATCCTTAATAACTACACACAATCGGTTAAAGATCATACCGCCCTTAGTCTCGACTTTTATAGTTTAAAATTTAATTTTTTTAATTTATAATTTAAAATATATGTCATGGTTTATAGGTTTATGAATGGGACCCATAAACCGACCGGTGTAAGAAACAGGTTGGACCTTCGCAGGGGTTTGCCTACACCTTTCCTGTTATCGTGGTAATGCACTTATTCAAATGATAAGAAATCAAATTTGATGGGTGACAGTTTCTTCTTTTCTTTATTTTTTTCCTTATTTTTTTTTAATATTCATGCATTATGTATTATATTTATTAATTAATTATTATGAACAAATTATAAGTTTAATAAAACACATATCATGATTATTGGATAAAAACACCATATATTTTTACTAATTTTCCAAAAAATTTAAATACTTTCCATAAATAAAACTATATCGATCCCGTTTAGATTTTTGAGGATGGAAATGCTACAAACTTTGGGTTCAATTGTATACATCTAGAACCAAGATGTATCAATATTTAATTCATACCAAGATATAATTTGTGTCTCGCACCTTTTATTCCAAAATAATATCTTTATCAATGCATTTTTTATTGAGTCTTGATTAGGATTTTCTCTTTCTTGTAAGCTATTATATATATAATACATTTATAGAGATAGAATTGAATCTCATCCATTCTATTGGAAATTAGTACCATTTCATTGGACTATAATGGTTTTGATATATTTTTAATTTGTTTGATAATAGGTTAAGGAAATAACCCTTCATGTCCCTACCTTTTAGTTCTTTTTTTTTTTTTTTTTCTATTTGAAATCGATAGTCCCTACCGTGGGGAACTCAAACTCAAGAAGTTAACAGTGTTATCATAGTATTTGGTTTCCTCTTCTTACATTAATACAAAGTAGTCATGTAGTAAAGTAGGACCTTCATGAATTTATATGCAACATCCTTATCTAATGTTTTTCCCTAATATTAAGAACACTAAGATCAAAGTTATTTGATGGGTCCATTCTATATATGAAATAAAGGGAACCACATCCCTCTTAACATAAGTTTGCCCTATAACTTAACTTGGAAAATATGTTCATGCGTAAATCATTTTTGTTAATATTAAATATGTAAGATAAGAATCTGAACAATGTAAATGATTTTCCTGATACACCACTAATTACTTGGAAACCACCCCCCCAACCCCCCCAAAAAAAAAATAAAAATTGTCTTAGATAAAATGGGCAAAGAGATTGACAAAAAGAAAAAGAAATCTAAGTTCTTTACTTGCTGCATTGAGGCATAACCATCAACTGTAAATATTCTATTAGAATAAAGAGATCCAAATCCTATACTATATGGATTCACCTTCCCTTGCCAATCATCTCATTAAGTATTGGCTTGCTGTCATTTATTGGGGAAAGGTCAGCACAATCTGTTCCACTTAAACTCAGTGTTGTATTATAGTCGCTTTTCTCAGCTCCTTTAGTTGTTGATATCTCACTCATGAAGTTAGTCTGATCACGGAATTTCCAGTCAACCAAATAGCCTGGCTTTGTAGCTATACTACTCACTTCAATATCTCCAGAGAGCATTGCTATCACACGAGACATAGATGGTCTTATTGCTGGTGATGTTTGTGTACATAGAAGAGCTACTCTAACCATACGCTTCACTTCTTTCTCATTGAATGTTGACAGTCTTGAGTCAACCAAATCAACTTCTCGGTTGATTTCATGTAGATGCCAAGCCTAAACAGCCAAGGGAAAAATTATCAAGATGCCATATAGTATTCCATCTAAAGCAAATAATTAAAGGTGTCGTGGAGGTCGAAAAGCTCTATAGTGGAAGATGAACACCTTAGTCATTCATAAAACTTGTTTACAAACAAAAATTCCCTTAAACAACAAGTGGATATATGTTGGCTAAATCTTTCCATATAGCTTTTGAAAAGGCCATTTCATTTTTCACATGATAGATGTAGATTTCTCTAAAAGCTCAACAAATCTAAAAGCCATGATAATATCATATAGAACCTAACAACATTTTTAAAACATTCTTCCCTTCATCAATAAAAAGGAGACTTTTCTTTTTATAAATTTTCCATTTTTTACTTCTTATAATTATTACAAGGTTGGACATAAAAAATTATCACACAAAATAATCAATATAAAAAATCATTTGAAACGAGTTTAACCAACACTGGGTATACATACCAATTCTAGAAGATACACCTTGTCTTCTTCCGAGCTAGGATCTGAATTTGGCCTCCCACTTATGATTTCTAGAGCCACAACACCAAAGGCAAAGACATCTACTTTCTCTGTGAGGTGACCACGCATTTCATACTCTGGAGCAAGATAACCACTACAAAAGAATGATAAAAAGGTAATCAAAGTGCACTATAATTAATGTGCACAATTAAGCTAGTAGTCTTCTCAATCTCAAGGAACATAAAGAAGATTAGGAGATTTAGACTTACATTGTCCCAGCTACACGGGTGCTGATGTGAGTCTTCTTATCATCGTAAAGTTTGGCCAAACCAAAGTCAGAAATTTTAGGTACAAGATTTGAGTCCAATAATATATTGCTAGCTTTTACATCTCTGTGCACAATGCGGAGCCTTGATTCCTCGTGGAGATAAGCTAAGCCCCTAGCTACGCCAAGACAAATATCATAACGAGTTGTCCATTCAAGAACTAAATTTCTTTCTCCTGTCTCATGAAAATAAGTATAATGAGTTTTATTTTTTCTACCATCACTTGATAGAAAGAAGCATTATCGAATAATATTATGTACCAAATAATGCCTGATCAAGACTCTTGTTTTCTAGATACTCATATACTAGAAGTCTCTTGTCACCATCGATACAACAACCATACAACTTGATAAGGTTACGATGTTGTACAGCAGAAATTGTTGCAATCTCTGTGATGAATTCATTCTTTCCTTGGTGAGATGCCAAAGATAAATACTTGGCGGCGATTAACCTCTCATCATTGAGCATTCCCTATTATGTGTACATAGTTAGAACTACTATAACATTGTTATCCTTACTTCATTGGTTCATGAAAATGTAGCATGCCTTAAAAACTGGGTCAAACCCCCCTTCACCAAGCTTATTGATGGGATTAAAGTCCTCTGTAGCAGCCTTTAGTTCGCCATAACTAAAAGTGTAAGGCTTTACATCGATTCCTAAGAGCTCTGCAAACCAAAGAATTTTTCCTTAAACTTGTTTAATCCATTTACTTTTTATATTTCTAAAGACGAAATACTCTATCAATAAGAATAGCTTATGATCAACATTGCAAAACCCATCCATCTATTTCTTAACAACACAATCTTTTCATATATTAGCAATCCATTATTTCTAGGTTTTTTAGTCTTGTCAGCAAGGCATATTAGCATAGTAGTGTGAAAGCCTCAAAGTTACACAAGATATAACTTGGATTTTGATCATTGGCTTATGAAAATTAACATGAAACATAAAGCAAAACTTAATCCACTATCTTGAACTTTTGTTTGTCATTGTTAACTTACCTCCATCCCTCTCAGCTTGTGCTTTTCTTCTTTGATAAATGACATAGAACATCAAGAGAAGCGCAAGTAAACAAGCAACTCCAACTCCCACTGCTAGCCCAACAATCATGCCTGTCTGCTCCTTTTTATTAGTTGGAGGTTTGTTATTAATAGTAGGTATGAAGTCTGTCCAAAGTCTCAATGTCATTAACTCCATCAAAGAGTGGCATGGAATTTTTGTAAGTTTGGTTTTAACAATACCTGGGGTAGCACTGATCGCCGAAATCAAAGGACCATAAGTAACTTCCTTAGGCACACAACAATTCCCTTTTCCAGCCCAAAAGAGATGAACTTCAATGTAGTTTTTTGAGACTTGAGCATTGAAACTCCTTTCAATAGCTAGGAAGGACCCACCTGCCTCTTCTCGTATATTGAAATCTTTTTCTACACGAGTACCCTAAATTCAACATATGCAAGATAATCAAAAGAAACTGTCAAAAGATTTATATACTCACGTGGATGACATAAAGAGCTATAAATGAGCATGATAGAAGAGGTTTGAGATATTTGAAAAGGAAAATCCATAAGTAGTGCCCAAGAGTGATAACATAAAAGCTTCCAACAATTATAGAAAAATTGACCTGAATATATATATCAAAAATACGTCTTCCAAGGCTTTCCCATCCAGAATTTAGGATCAAGATTTCAGCAAATTGTAGGTTAACGGTGTAGTTTCCATTATGAAGTCCTAAGCCATAATATTCAAAGCGTGACTCATTTCAATGTAGTAATTTCATCTCCTCAAATTAAAGGTTTATTTTCTCAAAATTAGACTTATTTTACCAAACTATCATTCTTTTCACCATAGATATATAAATATTCAATTCTTCAAACTTAAGCTCATTTCACCATAATAATATTGTTATTTCCATCTTTATGCTTATTTTTGTGAAAATTAAAGCTCATCCTATACAAAAAAAAAAGAAGATATTTTCTCTCCATAATGAGGGATTTTACTATTTTAAAGTTCATTTCATTGATAAAAAAATTCATCTCACCATATTAGCATTATTTCACTGTTTTGGAGCTCATTTTCACAAATTAAGATTCATTTCACTATATTAATATTGTTATCATCATTTTCAAACAAATCCCCAATCTACCGTCATGGAGAAATAAGTATTAACATATTGAATGTCTCCATAAGGGGTTTTATATGTATGATATATAAATATATATCTTCTGCTTCTTCTAAATTTAATACCTTATAAATCTCTCGAATTTTATGAAATACTTAGTAATATTGCTTTTTATACTTTCTAAATGATTTTTGTATTGCCTTTAGAGAAGTTCAACAATTATTACGGTAAAATTTAGAGAGTTAAAATTGAAATTGATAGACAACTACTTAAGACATATACAAAATGAAATTGATTGACAAATTTCATGTAAATGATTACAACTAAGATTAGTAATAATATACAAGAAGTTTTCTTTTATAAAATATTGACCGGATATATGATTAATTACTTGTGTATAATAACATTCATTTTAATGAGATTAGGTACATATTTTTTTGGTATATTCATATTTTTATTTTTATCTTTTTCCATGGGTGTATATTTTTTTTATATCAAAAAAGGTGATTTTGCTTTCAAGTTATTGCTCCAATAATTACTTTATGATTATTTAATTATATTACTAATATAATTACATATAGACATAAATTTATTTTTAATATAATACAAATACCATTTTTTTTTCATCAATTTCAACACAACATTAGGTAATATAATAAAAAAACACAGTTTCATGACAGAAGGAGGGTAACAAATATGCGAGAGGTTAGTCGTAAAAAAATTCCTTTTAATTACATTTTATATGAAAAACCATAAACATTTTTTTAGTACGCTTATATAAACATATTAAAAGCTTTTCGATGGAAACTTTCTGGGCTATCAAACACAGAAATATGAATCGAACGTCCAACAATCTGGGCCAGTACGACAATTATAAATTAAAATTAAAAGAAAAAAAAAAGTTTAACCAGATACAAAAGCAATTTGTCAAATGTTGGACCTCAAAATGCAGGCCTTTTCGTTCGGAAATCTACATAATTCCATTGGAAATTTAATTGTGATGAAGCCCGTAAAACAGGATTGTGGATTTGATCTACCTATATGGGCCTCTGGCTTTCTACACGGTAACACCTTACTATTGATGTCTTCTTTGAATTTTGTTTTGACACAATTTAAAAAAAAAAAAGAAAAAAAAAATTGTTTCCTTTGGATAAATTATGGTCGCATTTCTTCGTATTATCAAAATTATATAAAGATCCTGCATTTCTAAATTATAGCGCACTTTTGCCACTTGAAATGTTGATATGGCAAATTTTTTTATTTTTTATTTTTTATTTTGATTCAATCCCCAGTTAAGCTTTTGAATTTATGTACTTAATTAATCACTTGATTTGACTACTTCTTGATGAATTTAATATTTTAACAGTTAATACAAATCAAATCAAGTAGTAAATCAGCCTATAAAATAGTTAAAACTTGTACATTCTTTCTTACGTAGATTTGTTCATGAGTTCATTCAAAGTTGGAATCAGCTCGAATCTTCAGCTCCATGAAACTAACTTTGCAAAACCAGAATTAAGAGTTTTGTGATTCTTTAATTATGGAACCACAAAAGACTGAACCAAATTATAGGAAGAAAAATTTATCGTACAAAATCGTGATAAAACTCAGTAAGGATTCTACTCGTGAGAAGCACCCACCTTCAGAATAGCAGCCTATTCTCCCCAACATTATAGAGGTTTGGGGTGTGAGATCCATCATCAACATGAGATGCTGAACCTTGTCAAATTATTCAAATTTCTTTCATATTTATGCCTACAATTTATTTTCAATGAGTTGACGCTTTCTTGCATTCGGTCTCGTTTGCGAATAAATTGATTTGCCTTTGATCCAAGTAAAGAAGGGATCATAAAAATAATAATAATAAATAATAAGGAAGGGATCATAAGCTAAAGAGTTTTTTGTCTTTTTTTTTTTTTTTTATATGAATGCCCAACCCAACTCGATCAATTGCCCCAGCAAACAATTCTCCATCGATTTTATCTAATCTTGAGTCTCACTGTTCAAATCAATACACTTCCAATCAAGCTGTTTATCCTCTTAATGAAATGAGCCTATAATCCATCTTTTCTTCGATTCCTTAAATCTTTTCTTACCGAGAAAAGTGAAAACAAGTCAAATAAAAACAAATGATCACTAGAAATCATTTTGCTCCTTGATATGATGGTATAAAAACAATTTACTTAGGCATAATTCAATCATTGACGATATAGATTCTCTAAAATTCCATTTCCCTAAAGTTTTTAAAGTTAGTCTTCCTAGACCCATATTAAAAATAAACGATCCAGAAACCCCTCTTAAAATAAATTTAAACTACCCGTCCTCTTCCTTATTTAATAATTGTAGCATTATGATATATTAGTTAAGGTTTGAATATGTTGTATTATTTAGATGACACCCCACATAGTCTCCATATGTTAAAAGATTCTTGTTTGTAAATGTCACGAGGAATCGGAAGTTCAATTTAAACATTTAGGTACAAGTAGATAAATGGATATATTTGCATTTTACTCTTATGCTTTTTGTTTTATTTTCCGTTTACCGTTCTCTTCACACGTCCGCCACGATTTCAACCGTTCTACAGTTAGGTCGAGAAAGTGGTATGTACGGTTGGGAGTAGCTATTATTGACGTTAGCTGTAGCCGGTAGGTACACGTTATTTGTGCTCCACTAAAAAGAAAAAAAAAAAAAAAAAAAATCTTTTAGAAGGTAAACACACGTTGCTTTGTAGTCCGTAGCATGGGGCCTTGTACGGTTTGACTGATATCATTAAATTGATGTTGGTTTTGCGTGGTGTGGGGAGTCTAAATTTTCGACATTTCTCAGAAACGAGTACGAAATTTCAACACTGCACACTGATTACTGATTTTACTTGTGGTAGAGACGACTTTTCAATCCATGCAAAACGCCAATTATGCCATTCACAATTGAAATTAACAGGCCCCACGTTGGAAAGATATCGATGAAGTCGGCCCCATTCGCTTACAGTTTCTAGGGATCTGGTGAAATAAATTGATTAATTACCCACAATTTGGTTTCTAGAAAGTTTCTCAACGTCCCCACTCTAGTCAGTCAAACGCTATCGTCATTCTTTGTGTAATTTATTCATCATCAAAGTGATTGCAATATGAAATAACGAAGAAAGAAACTTTCTATTCCAATTTTATTTTTTTATCCCTTGAGTCACCTGCTACCGTGTACAATTGCAAAGTAAAACTTACATATACAACACAAATCTAATCATCTAGAACATCACAATAAAAAATAATAAATCAAATTATACCGACATCCCCAAAAGTATTAAAACGATAAAAGCATCCTGAATTTAAAAAAAAAAAAATTGAGAGGTGATGAAGATATAAATAAATAAGGTAATCTAGTGTACTTTGGTGAAATTATCAAACAAATGATATAACAAATAACATTTAGTCATTTACATTTTATTATCAATATATTCTTACTTGCTTTTTTATCTAGCTGAATAATGTAATAGACCATTATAACCTTATTTCATTTATAATGAATTAGAATTCAATTTCCCCTATATTTCATTTAGTAAAATAAACAGCTTACGAAAGTTTACAAATTGCATGGATGAGAGTAGCACCTATTGTGTTTGAGGAGACGCTATTGAGATTTGTTGTGTTTATGCTTGGTAGTTGGTGAGTAGATGCCCAACAATGCAATAAGAGTAGTTGAGGGTTGTGCAACAACAGTTGGTTAGTTTGTACACTTGATTGGAGTGTAGAAAGGGGCAGCTCTAGCTCTAGTATGTGTTGTTTATGTAACTAGGGAGTGCGTGTTGTTGTGTTAGGGTTACAAGTGTTGTAAGTGACAATGTGTACAGCAGTCTAAGGTGAACTATAATAGGTATTAGGTAGCTAGGTATGCTATGATTGTATTGCTGGTATGACATACAATCGTGGAATATGCGAGGATGAGGCAATGGGGGTGCCTATGATTGATGTATGAGCAGTTGTGTCCAAAGCTAGAAATTCAGGACATAACCTTTGAACTTAGATACGATATGATATGGTTATAAAAGGGAAATCAACCAACATGAAATACAAACAACTCAAACTAATTTAAACATGATGAACTCTGTATCTATGTTTAGATTTAATTAGAAAACCTGTTTGTGAACTTATTTATTAGATAAGTATAGCAAACAGGTTTTAAGGTACCCATGAACTATTCAATACTAAAATTAGCTAATATTTTAACTTGAATACTTTATTCAAATTTATTTCTTTTGATACGATACTTATAATCTTTTATTTTTTGTAAGAATTTCGATCTACTAAAAGTATGCAAACACCGAGGGATGCCAATAATTTTGAGTCGAACCTAAATTTGGATGAGGCACGACATACAATGGTGGAATTAAATGTACATAGTTATTTGAAAACTAATCAATATTGATATTCTCAAGTTGTAAGAGTGATATGCGATATCTCAAGTATACCAACATTTTTTATAGCTTCAAAGTCCGTGTTTAGGATTAAAGGTCAAATCCTTAGTAAATACTTTAGCTTATTAAAGCCAATAACTATACAAGTTCTTTTATGTATAAAGGAATGGCTATGGGGAGATGCTACATAACTAATCAATGTTCAGATCTATTATATTTGATTAGATTTAGCTTTATTGAATCATTATTAAATTACAATTTTATATTTAAGTACTAAAACCATGTCATTTTTATTTATAGACATTAATCTTATTATCTCCCTTTTCCCTCTGTATTTATAATTATTTTATAGATATACAACTTTTTAATTGTATCTAACCCAGATGCAAAATAAGTTTATCAAAAGATTGAGGTATGGGTTTCAGTTTTAACACACGATTATAAAACAAATCATATTTCATATGAGATTTTCAAAAAATGAATTGATTTAGATATATCGAGACAAGACACAACAAGTCAACACAAATTATCAACTCTAATTGTGTTATTGTATGCACGCTCACACATTATGGACGAGTGTATAAAAAGAGGGATGAAGTTATATATGCATGCAGGACCATGTTCTAGCACCAGTAAGAGAGTGAAGTGTCAACATTGTACATCAGTAAGGTTCCATGTTGTGTGTGTGCAAGGGCACTCACTTGGTTATAGGCACACATACTATCATCTTCTATATCCTTTCTTTTACTTCTTATCCATCAATAAAACCCTAAAAATCTAAAAACCAAATAATTTCAACTCGTAGGTTGTTTTAAATTTCTATATGCAAATTCAACATTACTTTAAAATGGTTTACTAATTAAGTAATGAAGTCTTTTGTTAGGTTTCTCTCATTTTTTCCCCCCTGTTTCTTATATATGGTCAATACCTCTTTTATTGGCATGATCCCTACTCAGTGCAAACTTATTGACTGAAGTTTAAGGTTACAATTAAGAATTAAGAATTATTCAATTCTTCTATATACTATATGTGAGACTTGTATTAACGCAATTAAGTTCGGTAGCCAAATTAGAGCATTCAGAAAGGTAACAGGATTCAACTAAAAACTTATGAGGGATTTCGTGATTTTAGTCAAAGAGTTTCTATAGGTTGAGAATTTAAAAATATAATAAAATATTATAAATATAGCTAAAATGGTATCAATTTACTATATTATTATATTATTGGTAACGCACAAATTAAATCTCAATAATTAGCCAATACTTAGTGATAAATTATAGGAGTAATATAATTAATATATACGTAAAATAATATATAAAGGACACATATATATATCAAATATAATTAATATGAAAATATATGTACTCTTATTTATTGAAAATAACTGAAATTAGGTAAAATTTATTAAGTAAATATATAAAATATACAAAAAATTATAAAAAAATTTCCAAACAAGCAAGTGCACATGTTGTACGTGGCAAAGGAAGAAGTGTATAAGGAATTATGAAAACTTAACTTTTGGATATATAGTATAATTTACAAACACATGTTGATGATGGATAAATAAAAATAAATAAATAAAGACCTCTTAAGATTATATAAAATGTAACCCATACTTTTGGATAAAACTTTTGCTCATTTGGAGCTTGAGAAAAATCCTGAAAGAGAGGGATTGAAAGAGGAAGTGATAAAGGAAAATTAGAAAAATAAAAGGGTAAAATAAGAGGTTATGGAGTTCTCAAAAATTTTCACAATCTACAAATGGAAAAAGGGTGACACCTGAAGGAATAGGCTAAGCCACAATTAGTCGATAACCTTGCTCCTCTCACGGTAGCCGAAGCTTGAACTTTTGGTGAGTTGCTACAATTCTTGATTTTAACTAAAATTAAGGGAAAAAATAGTAAACATTCACCAAAATTTTTTAAATTTGGTTTTCTTAAGTATTTTTACATAAGGAATTCAAATCTTCAATCAAATTTTCAAAATTTTGAGTATATATATATACATATATATATGGCCCTATGCAACAATTATCGATCAGGTTTTTGAAAGATTTATTTTTGTAATTTCGACTTAAATTTTTGTAGTTATTCTCCTAATATGCTAAACTTTGATGCTATGTGGTTGGATTTTCAAAGTTTGGTAGTTGGATTTTAGGGAAATTTTGTTTTTAACGATGCACTACAAGTGGGTTTCTCTAAAAGAGCTAGGTTGGATTTTTATAAAATTATATTTCAATCTATATTAGCCAACATGCAGTAACTATAAGTAAGTGAATAGGAGCTTTAAAATGTTGATTTTCAATTTTAGGTGGATATTTGGTGGTTTAGGAGTTTAATTGTGAAAGTTCCAATGAATTGTATTAAGTGAAGGCTTAAGAGAAAAGTACATATATGATGGTGTCACGACCTGAAGCGGTAGAGTCGTAACAGCCCCGCCGTGTAAGCCATCCTAAGATAGAAATTGGCCTTACAACCGCTATCTTAGACTTGATCTACACAAAGCATCCATAATTAACCCGCTTTGAAGTAAACGGTTTGTAATTTAAATAATTCATTTACCTAAGAAAGTGAGAAAAGTTATATATAATTTAGAAATGAAAAGTAATAACATATGTGTTGATTCTTCAATGTTTTTCCTCACTTCCCAGGATCCAGTAGTTGCTAGCTTCAGAGTAGTTGTTGCCGCTTCTTAGCCAGCACCTGCACGACGTTTATAGGGATGTGAGCAACCACAGCTCAGTAAGTTAGGACGGAGGACTTAAAACTATACCATACACACAACAAGGTTTCAAATCACTTATTAGGTGCCATGCATGTGCAAGCAAATGCCATCACACGACGTTGTCTGGCCCGTCCTGAGATTAGAGAAATTGCGCCCGCTCTAATCCGGGTTGAGGAGTTGCCGTTAATGCAACAGCTCACGACCAAACCTAGCCTTGTGTAATGAAGACCTTACTCCTCCCGCGACTAACTTCGAACCACTCTCTTCACCCTCGCCGCGACCTCTTCTCCTATCACTTAGTTCGACTGAGGATAAAGAAGGGACCATTTTGCAATCCTGCGCTATCCCTTTCGAAGGGGTCGGTATTTGGCCGGAGAGTCCTAAGTTCCCCTAATGGGTTGCCATGCATATCTGATTATGATTACTGGTCATATATTTGCTTAAGTCCAGTTTAGGGTGTTCAATCATTTCATGCAAATCATACAATACATACTAAAGCAACAAACAGAATCATAGCATCACCCATAATTAAGCACATGCACACATCCAACTATCTAACAACCATAACCAAGTATAATCTTAAGCCTCCAAAATACAGTATCATATGAATCCCAATTTACCTCGACTCCTCGCTCGCTCACTCGAGGTTCAATTTACTCAGGCCATCGCCGATCATCCCTATAACACAAACGTGGTTTCAGTTTTTCATATAACTATTATAAGTTCGTTTTATCCTATAACGCTTATTGTTATGTTTTATTTAGGGTTTAAGATACCTAATTATCTAGGTCTTAAATCTTTTACAATTATTCTAGGTTTAGGATTAGATTCGGGTTCGGTTTCTGCATCGATTTCTAAATTAGGTTCTGGTTCGATTTTCTAAGTAGTGTTTTATATTCTAACCCTAGAAATTCGTTTCAACCTATAATGTGAAATTAATCACATTATTTTCCGATTTCCTAAATACCATCATTAGCCCTAATCAGTATTTTATTTCACCCGGTACACTTATATCCTTATTAGTATATCGAATTCACTCTTAATGTGAGAAATTTTTATATTTTTCATATAATTACATAAATTCAAATTTCTTATCAGATTTATTGTACATTTTTATTATCATCACAATATCAATTTTTATTATAATATTTCTTATTTATTATATTTCCAATAATTACCTATTATGTATTATTACCTTTTATGTATATATTACACTTCTAATATTTATATCACTCTAATTATCATCTCTAAACATCAATTATCATTTCAAAATGTCTAAATTCATCCTAAATCAGATTTTACTCCTAATTACTCTAATTTACAAAATTAACTTAAAATGTACTATTTTTCCATATTACTTATTTACTACATAATTAACCTAATAATTACATCTAACACCCTAAATGTTATAAGTATCATTCTCCATCAAATTTCAATATCCCTAAACATCTACTGATTCACTAAGTTAGTAATTAATAATTTAATTACTTAATTAACCTTAAATTACCAATTTTATGCCTCATTTTAATGCCTAAAAATTATCTAAAAATTTAGAAAATTAATTTTTGAAAACGGGCTTCATAGCACTATTCTATATCATCTAAGTAATCTACACAAAGTTTTTAAGCTTGAAACTACACTCTTAAGGTCATTTATTTCTAAACCGAAACATGCTCGGTTTTGCACGATTTCTTAAGGATCCTATATCATGAGACATATTTTCATCAAAATAATATTTTTACTAAAAACTAGATGCAAAAATATTCTAAAATAAAAAATTTCATAATTTTCTAATAATATTTACTATTTTTACAAAATTACACAAAATCGGGATGGAAATCGAACTTACCGATTTGGGTGGCTCCGGCCACCGTTGGTGGCCATGGGTGTATCGGACCACCTAGGCATTGCCACCACCATGTGGTGGTCGTTCACTCCTAGCTGCCCGTCTGGTCTGGGTTTTCTTTTGTGGCCCTAACTGCACAGTTTTCCTTTTCTTTTTTTTCTTGGTTTTTCTCTCAATTTTCGAGTCTCTCTATTTTTATCAAATCCATAACTGTCCAAAGGAGTTCTCTGAATTTTTTTCCTATTTATAGACGCTTAGGGAATTTATTGTGCATTAAATTGGACAAGACAATTACCTTATCCCTTAATTTTTGGCTTTTGTATTGTCTTAATTTAATTGGTCAATTTTTTTCTATTTTTTCCCAGCTGCCACGACCTAATTCTGGATCATTCCTTATTTTTCTTTATTTTTTTCTTAATTAATTATGAATTTTCTTTAATTATTTAGTATTATTTTGGCACATTAAGCGTATTTTAAGTAATTACGCGTATTTCTACATACATGTAAATTCATATATAGTATAAATAAATATTCCTAAATATTATTTAGGTTATTTTATGATTTTTAGTATACATATAATTTATCTCTAGTGATTCGTTAATTATCGAAATGCATTTTACACATTTTTGATAAATAACGAGTTATACACTTAAAATTTGAAATTTTTATATTCTTTTATTTTATTGCTTATTTTTTTAAATTCAAACTTACGGGATCGGTTTACTAATATTTCTAATTTTATTTTATAATTTAGGCTCGATCGGGTCTTTCAATCGATCTAAACCTCAGATTGCTTAGTTATGGGGCTTACATGATGGTATCACTAAATTGTTGTTTTCTACATTTGCAAGTTTATTAAGACTCTCAAACTTAGGGTAAGTTAAATTTTATATGAAATAATTAAATATACTAGTAGCAATAGGATCAAAAAGTAAGTTAGAATGTGATATAGTGTGAATATATCGAATACACTAGGAAAATAGAATCCGCACCAAAAAGTAGCTTATATTTAGACTCTATCCTATTTCTTGAGACAAACTATAAGTCGAAACCTCCTAAATTAGAATCTAACTTTAGGCTAAGGTCAGAAACTGGGTCAAAATGTTGTTTAGTAATGGATATCATTGACCACACTAGAAGTTCAATAATAAATTAGCTAATAATTTATATATGAATTTCATACCTTTATCAGAGTCAAAATATGAATTAAAAGTCACTTAAATAATAGCCTATATCATAAAGCTGGGTCAAAACCTAAGTTAGAACTTTAGTCAGAAAGTAGTTTTATGGAAGATGCAAAATATAAGAACAATTGGAAGTTTGAAGATGGTTGGTACTAAATATTGGACCATTAGGAGTTGGAGAATAGATCAGAAAGTCACTTGATTATACTTTCTAAGAATTTATTGAAATTAAAACCTGTATTAAAAACTACTGGGCAGCAATTTGTACCAAGCTAGAACCTTAGTTAGAATGTATTACTAATATCTAATAAATACCTTAGAAAACTCACTTAACATAATTAAGAAACATATTCAAATGTCAAACTGAACTCATATATTATATATATTATAGAAACTAAAGATGTTACATTAATTTTAGGGAAAATAAAGGAAGATAAGAACAATGCAGGAAAAGAATGAGTATCGGTTTTTAAGTAAGTAAGATCAATACTTCGCTATACTTTGGAGTATTACTTAAGAATATTTGAAGACTTTAGTATGTGTCTTGTTCATATTTGTAAGTAATTAGCTTGTATATGTGTAGTGCTTGTGTTTGAATTTTGTACTGCTGTTATGGAGTGCTAGATTATATGTATTGGATGTGTTATGGTATTACTTGCTTTGAATTGTATGAAATTACTTAATCATTCCAAAAGTAATCTAACACAAACTCAACTTAACTACTAATCTAACCTGCATCACAACTCACTAAAAGAAACAATTAAGATTCTCAAGCCAAATACAAACCCTTCAATAAAGATAGTAAAAATGGTAATTTCCACCCTTAATCAAACTAAGTAACAGGAGAGGAGACCACGATAAAGTTAAGGATCGTGGTTCGAAGTTAGTTTCTAGTAGAGCATATTTTTCCATTGTACAAGTCTCGATTTGATTCAGATTCATGATATGCACAGTGTTAAACTTCTCTAAACCCAGACTAAAACGGGTACAATTTTTCTGATCTCTCAATAACCGGTCAATGTCTTGCAATAGTATTTACTTAAATATACATTGCATCTAATTAAACTTGTTTCAAAAACCCTACTTACTTTGTGTCAGATATGTGCTTAGCCTCCATGCCACTTATTAAGCAAATTGTCGCTCAATTCCCTATAATTGTTTTATAGGTTTTTCTAGTAAATTCACCAGTACTACTTCAATTTCCAAAAGATTAGAGAACAAGGCTAGGGAGTGAGATTGAAGATTACTTAACTGAATTTCTACTTAGTCTATCGACTGTACTATCTTATAGGAAAACTAATAAGGTCTCCTTAAGTGACCCTTAGTTTTCAATTAATGAAATTTGATCCATACTCTATAAACTTGTAGATTTTATTAAAATTTTAATAGACACTTTATCTTTTCTTAACAACGTAGTTGTTGAGACTTTTATTAAATTTAAGATTTCATTTTTCATATTATTTACAAAACTTGACTTTTCTTTGGATGTTTAAGTTATAAAACTATTTTCAATGGTTTTTTCTAAAAAGTTAACAGAGGTTGATTCATATCAATTATTGAATTGGTCGCTTCCAAACAAAGGAATGGTGAATATCTTTTATAAATTATATCTATGTTAACAGGTAAAACGACTAGCTTCTAGTATAGGTTAATTTATATGGTAAAACTATTACGATTCTTTAGTTTTGGACGTGATACTATATATGTTCTTTATTTATTAACATAGTTTTTAAGACTTTACGAAAGAATTTAGGCATGATGCTACCCTTTTTTTACCTCCCCAATACTTTCTTTATTTGTGGGGTCTCTTTCATAAAAAAATTTGATGCTCTTAAACTTTTTTCTTTGTACTCTTTTGATCATTGGTAGATCAAGCCCTCTTTCCGTCCCTTGCCGTCCCTTTTTTTTTTTTTTTTCACCTCTAATTAAGGGTTTTCCCATTAAATTGTCTGTGGCGATTCTTCTTTATTATCACTATTCATTTATTTATTTTTGCGTTTTGCTTTATTCGAATTTTGTATATTTTTTTGTGTACCCCTAACTTGACCATTGCTCTTGCCTTTACCATCGGAATACAACTAGATCATCCCTCTTCTTGTGAAATATCGTATGGACACATAAGGACAATAACCATTAATACAAGATATGTTGTCATGCGTTTAACGAGTTACGTATATCTTTAAAAGTTCTAAACACGAGCTTTTTGTGTTTGGGACACATAATCGCAGTACGACAAAACAAGGAGTGTGAGTGAGTGAATAACGGTCCAAACTTACGAATTCACGGCCTGATTGCTTGCTTTTTCAGGCGGTAATCGGTTTGCATCAACAAGCCTCTGGCCATCCACCCTTTTTGCTTACATAGGAAAAGGGTATAGACGAAGGATTAAAAAAGCACTCGTACAAACAATATTATCTTGAAAGATTTTGCCGATCTGTACTTAGACCCTATGACCTATGCTTGGTACGTAATTACCATGTTCTTGCCATCTGATTCAGAATTTTGGTCCAACCAAATTCAGTTGCTGTTGTCATCTGCTTTCTTCAACTGCAAGTGCTTTGTATATATTATATATAAAAAGAGCCAATGAGCTCTTGACAGAGCTTCCTTGGACCAAAAAAAAAAAAACAAAAAGGAGCCGACCATTGTCATCATGCCCGACAAGCGAAAGCACATCAGCTACCTACCGTATTCAAATGGGAACGGCCGCATTTCACCTTGACTCCCTGGTGAGGGTTTTTTCCAAGGCGGTAAAATACAAATTGCACCTTCATATCTCGACGCCTTAAAACAATTAGAATGAAAATTTTTGTGATTCCTCCTCCCATTTGTTTCATTTTTTCAATAGCGGAGACAATCATTTTTGCTTAGATTTATCAATTTTTTTCAACAGAATTATTTATTTACTCTAAATAACATCGATCGAAATACTTATTGAAAACATGAAATAATAAATAATTTCATGTTTTCAGGATTTGAATATCTAAAAATTTTCTTTGTCTTAACTAGTGCACGAATATAACTTTTATCATCTTTGATATTAAAAAAAAAAAAAAAGAAAAATTAGACAAGAAAACTTGCCGTGTAAAACCTTAAATCAGCTAGTAGCTCCTAGGGCTCACCCTTTGGAATTCATCGAGATCAATTTGATTGGGTTTAAAGTGATTTGCCATGCCCAGCAAGTCATTAAACAAGAAATCAAATGGCATTCTCTTTGTAAGAGATATTATATTAAATTTTCACTTTATCGCATGAAGGGCTTGGTGGATGGTGGGAATGGGAAAAGTAGATCCATTTTTCTTACGAAATTAACAGAAAAAAAAAAAAAAAAACAATCTTAAAAAGTAGATCGATACTCTGATAAAACAAAGGGGAATAGATAGTACAGGAGATATGTGAGATGGAATTCCACTCATGCACAGTCACGTTCCATCACTTTTTGATTTTTGCTTTTGCTTTGATGAGGATGAGAGTACTGGAGAAACGGGGTTAGGTGGCCTACTTTTGGTAATTGGTACGATTGTACGGCATTACGGAAAGTAACTACCGGCTGCTGTATGATTGCATCTCGCGGGACCCAATTTATATACCTCATGAAAACCATTTTACCATTTTCCCTCATGTATAGCTTCAAATATCATGACCAAATATTTGCCACAGGACAAGGAAGAAAGAATTACATGAAATACAAATAACAGTAAATATATTTTGTAATTTAGCGGTTAAGAAATAGATATATACATATCATAGAATAATCCTTTAACATTGTGTTTGGATTTTGAGGAAGGAAGGAAGGAAGGAATTTAAAGGAAAAAAAGTATATTTCTTTTGTTTCGAAGGGAGGAAAGGAGGAAGAGAATTTGTAAGGAAATTAATTCTCTTGAGTCTCAAGATTGGAGAGGTTAAGAAGGAAATATCTTAAATTACTTTGTTACTCTTGTAATTAAAACATGATTCAAACTTAATGGGCTTTTATGACTGATAACTCAGATTTTAAACATATTTCATACGGTGATTTTATAGTATTTTCCTTACATTTTTTGTTTTTTTTTTTTAAGAAATTGATACTTAATTGAGTAAAATTTTGATTTCAAGGTTTGAACGCGTTCTATGATCGAAAACGAAGAAAAGGAATCAAATTTCACTCAAATCGGAGTTCAAATGAAGAAGTTATGAAATTTTGAAGTTGTGCAGAAAATTTTGCCTTAGTGCAAAAAGTTACACAACTTGAGGACACGGTCATGTCTCAGACCGTGTCTGGTGATGAAAAGAGAATCTTTGTAATACACATATAAAAGGATATATTAGGGTTTTAAAAGACATGAGAGACATTACAGAAACGGAGAGACACAAGAGAAGAGAAAGAGATTTAACGAAAATATCAAGAAAGAGACGGAACAACATCAAGAAAGAGGGAAACAACATCAACTTCAAGATTAGAGAGATTGTTCATCAATCAAAAGGGATTTCCATGTTTTATTTTATATTATTGATGAAACTCGTTTTTAGATTCATTATGATAGCTTAAAATTTGAGTATTTAGGATTATGGAACTTAGGGTTTCATGTGATTCTTTGATTGATTTAGAAATTTCAATAAAGTTTCTATTTTTACTTGATTCGATTATATCGTTTAATTATTGATTGATATTTTTATAATATCAATATATGATATTATGCATGTTGATTGAGAAATTACATGTATAATTAGATCTTTACATAATTGAAGAGAATTATATGTATATTTAGAGATAAGATACATGTTTATTCCGGAAAGTTAATTATTTGTATGGGAATTCATTATACATTAATGCAATTCTAGATTATATTACTAAGTGAAGAGATTCCGGTGAATAATTTAGGATTACGGTTAATATGCTTGAGAAAGATATTAACTTTAGTTATGAATCCCTCCGATCAAGAATAATAGAAACCGAATTGAATATATTTTAAGCGATCACATGATTAACTCTAGGGGAAATAATTCCTAAATACGTTATTACTTTCTTGAAGTCGTTCTTGATTTTATCACTTTTTCAATTGCTTAATTAAGTCTTTTAATTAAAGTAGTTTGTTAATTTTAGTATTTTTAATTAATTCAAACTTTCATAATTTTCCGGTTAGATAATAAAGTTAAGGTTAATATTAGTACTCGAAGTATCTGAGGGATCGACTCGGACTCACATCCGCTATATTAAAACTGATAGGTACACTTGCCTCATATCAGTGACATTTTAATAAAATAAACAATTTTATTATTGACTTTCTCTTTATTTTCATTCCTTCCTTTTTATTTTTTTCTTCTTCTCAATTTCTTTCCTCTCTAATTATTTCCTTCCA
Source organism: Lumnitzera racemosa (assembly GCA_024138005.1). Classification (NCBI taxonomy): domain Eukaryota; kingdom Viridiplantae; phylum Streptophyta; class Magnoliopsida; order Myrtales; family Combretaceae; genus Lumnitzera; species Lumnitzera racemosa. The sequence goes on from JAMXBC010000001.1 coordinate 145,166,482, forward strand.
CTTTGATTCCTTTCTAATTCTTTCCCTCTTCCAAAACATAGTGCAAATTTTATAATAGTGTAAAAATCGATTCATATCAATAATTTTGACTTTTTCTAAAATGATGGGGAAAAAAAGCCCCATATCATAGAGCAAGAGTCATAAATCGTAATGCAATCCCAAGTGTGAAATTTTCTACAATCTTATTTTGTATTTTAGGTAACTAATCTAACTCTCTATCACATCTTTGATTTACATTTTTAGAATCTAAATAATTGAACTAATTATAAATTGAACATTACAGATTTAAAGGAATGTATGCATCTTTTGCAAATAATAAAACAAGTGAAGCAAACATAAAAGCAAATCACAAAGTGTTACCTTTTTGAACATAGTATGCATCTTTTGCAAATAATAACTTAGTACAAATGCTACACAGAACATTACCGTAAAATTTGTTCTGTGCCATTATTAAATAATAAATAGTGGAAAGAATTCACAATTCAAGAATAACCTTAACATGTTATGAATGGCAGGAAGAGTTTGGTTTAGTTGATGGGTTGAAATAAGCTAGGTTGAAAAATAGTATGCATTTCAATTTGATTATTCGAAGCAAATAATGAATCGACTAAATTTTTAGTTGGGTTATCGTATGCTTACTTTAAATAGTAAACTAAACCAAACCATAGATTACTATAACCCGTTTATGTCCGACTACCTAAGCCGAACGATGAACCACAAAACCCAATAACAAACGGGAATTGGTTGAAACTGAAAAAAATCAATAAATAATTAAAGAAAGATTGTATGTGGTTTAATTAATTCATAATGATATACTCATCACTACTTTTCAAATCCTTCCTTTTTGCCATGTTCTTTATTGACTTTTTTTTATATAGCCTTCATAAAATTTGTTCTTCTTTTAATTTTATTAAATAAGCCCTATATATGATAGAGGGAGCATCTGAAACGGGCAAATCTAAGTAAGTTAAGTTATTGCTTATTGTAATAGAGTACTAGTTTTGTAGTACTCGGAGACTTAGGCTTGTATATGATTGTGATTGTAAGTAGTTTACGCATGTGTTTGATGTATCTGAATTTGTATTGTGAGTGATTTTGTGACTGATTGAATTGGTATGAAATTGTTTGAATACCCTAAACGGAATTTAATATTAGTCGAACCCTATTAATTAATAATGTCATGCATTGCAACCCGTTAGGGGATTATAGGATTCTCCAACGAAATACCGACCCTTTCGAAAGGGATAGCACAGGATTGTAAAATGGTCCCATCTTCATCCTTAGTCGAACTAAGTGACAGAAGAGGAGGTCGCAGTGAGGGTGAAGTCAATGGTTCGAAGGTAGTCGCGGGAGGAGTGAGGTCTCCACTGCACAAGCCTGGGTTTGGTTGTGAGTTGCTGCATAACATGGAAACTCCTTAACCTGGATGAGAATGGGTGAAATTTCTCTGATTTCACAACAGACCGGACTACGTTGTGCGATGACACTTGATTGTTGCATTGCATAAAAATAATTGTTTGTTAACCTTGTTTGTGCTTGTATGCATTCATGAGTCTCCAATTCAACTTACTGAGCTGTAGTTGCTCATACCCTTATAGATCCTTTTGCAGGTTCTGATTTCTGAACACTCAAAGCACTACGCCGCCCTATTATTACCCAGAGGTTAGTCTGTTGGAAGCCAAGGGTGTGAGGATCAAGTTACTTAGTATAGCATGTAACTATAGTGACCATGTAATTAGGAATGAAAGACTGGTAATTATTCTGTAATCTAGTAAACTGTTATGTTATGTAAAACTTCCTGGGAAGCTTTGTGGACTTATATATATATATATTAAACTATGAATATGATAAATAATTCAAATTTCTAATAACATGTACAATATTATATATATAATATTGTACATGTTATTAGAAATTTGAATTATTTATCATATTCATAGTTTAATTGTTCATCGGATTGTTTACTTCAAAGCGAAGAGTCGTCGACGCTTTGTGTAGCTCATGTCTACGGTAGGCACTGTGAGGCCAGTTATTATCATAGAATTATTTACACGACGGGACTGTTGCGACTCTACGACTTCGGGGCGTAACAGTTTTCGGTTAATATCAGAGCGTAGTTTTAGTAAACTCACTTTAAAGCGTCATACTTTAAAAAGAAATAGATATTATAGGAGTAGTGAGAGTGGGTAATATTAAGTGGGCACTAAAAAATTGTATAATATAAGTACCCATAATCTTTACCATAAGGGATATTAATTGGTTTAAATATAATTACAGGGTCGAAGGGGAGAATTAATACATAGTTGGATACAGTTTGGATGGAATGGAGACATATCTCCTATTGATTATAGGGTTAGATTACAGCGATTATTGATGGAATTAGCCAATTGGAACATCTTTAGGACAGTTGATGAGATCATTGATAAGTTTCATGATCAAATGTGCTATAGCTGGAAGGATGAGTGAGCATGGATGGAGATGAGTTTAAGACCTCAGTATAATAAATATACTGCTATACCAGCTTTTGAGCAAAGGTGGTTGGAGATAGAAGAAATTATAACTTTGATGATGCCCTTACGGTATTTTCCCGCTAGGTTAGAGGATGGAAGACCATACCCAGCTGATATTGCATACATCTCTACTGACATCCCATACATTCCCAGACAGTACCCATCAGGGATTATTGATTGGTTTCCTCAGTTTTCAGAGCCTACTGGGGATGGTATAGTGATACCATTAAACCCTAATCCTGAACCTGAACCTGAGATACCAGGACCACCACCAAAAAACCCACCTCCAGTTGAACCCCAAGAGGATGGAGTTTATATAGAGGAAGACCCCAAGGAGGACCCAGAAGAAGACCCTGAAGAGGAGCAAGAGAACAAGGATGAACCTGGTGTAGACTTACATGCCTTAATCATGCAGGTGATTGTGGGCACCGAGATAGCTGGAGTAGGAGCTGGTAATCCAGTTGAGTCGGATGATGATGATGTGCAGGAGGTGATTGTGATCCTTGAGACTCCAGAGATAGTATATATAGACTCTGCATCAAAGAGTGAGCATGAAGATGATTCGGTAAGAGGCCATATGGGTCATGATCCCTTTGATGGAGTAGCTGCCACGGATTCAGAGGAGGACTAGTTTAGTTGGACGACTGACATGCTTAGTTAAGTAGATTTTTGGATATGATCCAGTAGCGATTTTGATGGAAACTGATGTATTTTAGAATCTTTTAATGTATTTTGACTTTTGATATATTTTTTTTTTACTTTTGATGTACTTTTTAGCTTTTGGATCAAGTTAGATGTACGCTGTAAGTAAGTTTGATGTAGCCAGTTGATGTAACATTTTGTCTTGTACAGTTGTAAAGATCGAGTCTGTACCTGGTTATGTAAGGAATGATGTAATCGAGTTGTAAATTTGATGTATGTATTTGAAAGTTATCGAGTTGTATCTTTTATTTTGAAGTTGTAATAGTAATGATGTAAGGTTGAATGAAATATACAGTGAAAGTTAGATTTCTAAGTACGTTGACTTTAATACTATTGTCATTACTATTTGATATGAGTACATATTGCAAGCATTTATTTATTTATAAATATTTTCTAAACAAAAGTAGGGATAACTTATAGATAGATATGAATGCAGGATTATAAGTTAAACTAGTAAACGATTATGGCTGAAGCTGGAAACGGGAGTAGTCAAGGAGGAATTGAAGGGAATCAAAACTCTCCACCACGAACACCATCACCACCAAGAGAACAACATAGACAGGATTTACCTCCGCCGTCTCCACAAGAAAATATGCCTATTGGGCAAATACTTGCCAGTATGCATACGATGATGAGACAGTAAGGAATGTTGATTCAACATCTTATGACTGGTGGTAATGTGGGAAACAGAAGACTCCAAGAAGTTGAACAACGAATAGAGCGACCTCAAGAGGTAAATAAACTTCCTGAGTTTATAAAAGCCAACTGTTATTTTGAGGGGGAGATGGGTAGGTCAAATGTAGCTGATGATTGGTTAGCCCAAGTTGAACGGAGTTTTGAGGCTTTTAGAGTCCCTGAATCTCAAAAGTTATCTTATGGTATATTTATGTTAAAGTTAGCTGCGAGAGTATGGTAGGACTCGAGAGCAAGGCAACTTGGAAATAACATTGATTGGCAACAATTTAAGGAGGAATTCAGGAAGGAGTATCTTCCTCATAGTGTTCAAAACAAAATGGTGCGAGATTTGTTTGAACTGAAGAAGGGAGGTATGAGTGTAACCCAGTATGAGACTGAGTTCAACAGATTGCTAGAATATGTACCTGGCTCATACCGAGATAATATCGAGTTGAAGAAAGATTTGTTTCTAACCGAATTTGACCCCACAATGTGTTGCAAATTGTTGGATTATGGTTTCACCACTTACAATGAAGTAGTAGATAAGGCAAGACAACTGGAAGATAATCGTGTGAGGATGCGCAATGTGGAGTCAAAAGATCAATAGAGAATATTGACCAGGTCCATCATTTAGGAGATCATATCCTGGTGCCTCTAGTAGCAGTTCTGGGCAGAAGAGAAGGAGACCAGTAACTCTGGCTAGTAACCCAGCGCAGTCAATACCGAGTTTGAGCTTTCATGACAAGGATGGAAATGTCAAATGTTGGAAGTATGATGTAAATCATTTTCCAAGAAATTGTGCTCAACTTAAGGGGAAATGTTTTATATGTGGAGATCCAAACCATGTGCTAAAGGCATGCCCTAGGATGAAATTGGTAAAGTGTAATAAGTGTGGTAGAAAGGGCCATTTCTCCAGGTATTGTCCACAGTTTGTACAAGGAGCTAAGCTAACAGAAGGTGTTGATAACATTACTGCACCTGCTCGTATCTTTGCTCTGAAGGATATGGAAATTGAGGAGAATGAGGATTTTTCAGATTTTATGGAAGAGTATTACCATGATGATGTTGAGGAGCTTATGGGAGTTGAAGAGGAAAATGATGAAGGACTTGTAACTGGTACGTACTCAGACTATCTATTGTAATAATAATTCTAAGTGTGAATTAAATTAAAATATTTGCATTTTAAGATTTATGAATGTTAGTGTAGTTGGTAACCATAGTAATAGTACATTCCAGGACATGTACTGATAAATAGACAACCTGCTTTTGTGCTGTTTGATACTAGTGCATCTCATTCCTTTGCAAGCCAGAAATTTGTAAATGAAAAAAAGATTATTGTGGTTACTGTTAATGTAACTTATAAAGTTAGAACTCCGACTGGGGAGAAAGTAACAACACGAGAAGTAGTAGCTAATGGTAGGATAAAAATTCAAGAGAAGGAGTATCCTATAAGTCTTGTGATATTACCTTTACAAGGTTATGATGTCATAGTAGGAATAAATTGGTTATCTAAGAATAAAGCCATTGTAGAGTGTAGAAATAAAATTATCAATCTTAATGAGGGAGAAACTATATTTCAAGGAAAGGCTGGTGGAAGTAGGTTGAATTTATCAGTAATGGAGATATGTGATGAACAAATGGAGACAAAAGTAAAGGAGGATGATTGGAAATTTTGTTGGGTGTTTGCTATGGATGCAAAGAAGGAAATACCCAAGGTAACGGACATATGGGTAGTGAATGAGTTTCCAGATGTATTTCCGGAGGATTTACCAGGTTTAGCCCCATCTCGAGGTTAGACTTTACTGTAGAGTTAGTTCTTGGAACTGAACCTATTTCTAAAGCTCCATATCGGATGTCACTTATGGAACTTCAGGAACTAAAGAAGCAACTTCAGGAGCTATTGGATAAGAAGTTTATTCGACTGAGTGTTTTACCATGGGGAGCACTGGTATTGTTTGTGAAAAAGAAGATGGTACTATGAGATTGTGTATAGACTACCGGGAGTTAAACAAGGTTACCATTAAGAATATGTATCCTTTACCTCGCATTGATGACTTGTTTGACCAACTCCAAGGCGCAATTGTGTTTTCTAGAATAGATTTAAAATCAGGATATCATCAATTGAGAGTTAAGCCGGAAGATGTACATAAGACTGCATTTAGAACTCGATATGGTCATTATGAATTTTTGGTGATGCCATTTGGCTTGACAAATGCTCCGGCTGTATTCATGGACCTGAAGAATCAGATATATCAACCATATTTGGATAAGTTTGTTGTGGTGTTTATTGATAATATTTTGATTTATTCAAAAACCAAGGAGGAGCATGCAGAGCATTTACGATTGGCATTACAGAAGTTGAAAGAGAATCAATTGTATGCCAAGTTAAGTAAATGTAATTTTTAGTTGGATAGAATTTCTTTTCTAGGTCATATTATATCTGGTGAAGGAATCTCTGTAGACCCGGATAAAGTGAAAGCAGTAAGGGATTGGAAGCAACCAACTACAGTGACTGAGATAAGGAGTTTTCTGGGTATGGCTGGATACTATCGACGGTTCATAAAGGATTTTTCCAAAATTGCCAAACCGTTGACTCGATTGACCCAAAAAGATGTAAAGTTTGATTGGAGTGAAGATTGTGAAAGGAGTTTTCAAGAGTTGAAGAAAAGAATGGTTACAGTACCGGTATTAACATTACCTGATCCGGATAAGCCTTATAATGTGTACAGTGATACTTCACAGAATGGATTAGGTTGTGTATTGATGCAGGATAGAAAAGTTGTTGCATATGCATCAAAACAATTGAGGCCACATGAGAGGAATTACCCAACTCATGATTTAGAGTTAGCGACTGTAGTGTTTGCCTTGAAGATTTGGAGACATTATCTTTATGGACAACGGTACGAGATGTACACTGACCATAAGAGTTTGAAGTATTTTTTTACTCAGAAGGAGTTGAATTTAAGGCAAAGAAGGTGGTTGGAATTGATTAAAGATTATGATCTGAATATAAATTACCACCCTGGAAAGGCCAATTTGGTGGCGAATGCATTAAGTCGAAAGAATTATGAACAGGTTGCTTTATTATTAACACCTCAACGTGAATTAGTGCATGGATTTAAGAGGATGCAAATTGGGTTTGATTGGTGTGAACTTAATAGCTAGTTAATGAACTGGGAATTGCAACCTACTCTATTAGAGAGAATAAAGCAAAAACAAGAGGAAGATAAGGGTCTGATGGAGGTAAAAGAGAAATTAGGTAACGGACAGGACCTTGACTTTAAAGTGGATGATAGAGGTATAATAAAGTTTAGAAGAAGAATATGTGTACCACAAGATGTTGACATAAGGAAGCAAATTTTGGATGAAGCATACATTACAGGTTATACTGTGCACCCGGGAGGAAATAAAATGTCCCAAGATTTAAAACTCATGTATTGGTGGAATGGGATGAACAGAGAAGTGGCATAATATGTATCTGAATGCATGACGTGCTAACAAGTCAAAGCAGAACACCAAAAACCGGGTGGACTATTACAACCTTTAGAAATACTAAGATGGAAATGGGATCATATTACTATGGATTTTGTAGTAGCATTACCAAGGACTCAAGTTGGATACGATTCCATTTGGGTAGTCGTAGATAGACTAACAAAGAGTGCACATTTCTTACCTTATTGGACGGGTGATTCAATGGAAAAGATGGCTAGGCTGTATGTCTAAGAAATAATAAGGCTACATGGTGTTCCTGAGAGTATAGTTTCTGACCGAGATAGTCGGTTTGTATCCAAATTCTGGGAGAGTTTACATAGAGCTTTGGGTACAAAGTTACAGTTTGGTACAGCGTATCACCCACAAACAGATGGGCAGTCCGAGCGAACAATTCAAACTCTAGAAGATATGTTACGAGCTTGCATGTTGGATTTTGGAGGTGATTGGGATAAATATTTACCGTTGATAGAATTTTCCTACAATAATAGTTATCATGCAACCATACAGATGGCACCTTATGAGGCGTTATATGGGAGGAAATGAAGATCGCCACTATATTGGGATCATGAAGAATATGCTATGATTGGACCAGATATGATTAATCAAACGAGCGAGAAGATTAAGATTGTGCGACAACGGATGAAAGAAGCTCAGGACTGTTATAAAAGTTAGGCTGATTTGAAGAGAAGACCATTGGAATTTGACATTGGTGATCATGTTTACATTAAAATAAGCCCATTCAAAGGACTTAGACGGTTTGGTTCAAGGGGAAAACTGAGCTCACGATACATTGGTCCATTTGAAGTGCTGGAGAAAGTTGGTAATGTATCGTATCGAGTAGCTTTACCTCCAAGTTTATCGAGCTATCATAATGTATTCCATGTTAAGAAGATTCATTAAAAACCCGAATGCAATAGTGGAAATAGAGCTAGTGGAGTTAACAAGAAATTTCCAACTGGTGAAACAACCCATAAAGATATTAGACAGTCGGGTTCAAAAGTTAAGGAATAGAGATATGGAGTACGTGAAGATTCAATGGAATGAAGGTCCAGACTTGGAGATGACTTAGGAGCCAAAAGCTGCGATGATGGAGCAGTATCCATGGCTTTTCTAACTTCCAAGTTAGTAAAAGTATATAAATTATTGTATTTAGTCATTTAAGTGTAAATTAGATGTACAGAAGTATTGAGGATAAAACTTTTTTGAAGGGGGTGGAATTGTAAGCCCTAAAGCCAAGCCAAGTAACCGTAGAGTTGAACTTAGATACCAAGGTTTAGGGCGATCGGTTAAAGGATCCGATCAAACCCAAATTATAAACTATTGAGAGGAATATTAGTAAAATTGACCCCGTAAACTTGAATTTAAGAAAATAAGTAATAAAATAGGAGACTATAAAATTTTTAAACTTTAAGCATAATAAGTATTAATTACCGAAAATGCAAAAAGTGTAATGAAATAACTAATAAATTACTAGAGATAGATTATATGTATACTAAAAATTTTAGAATAACCAAAATAATAATTAGGAATGTTCATGTGTACCCTACATGTATTTACGTGTAGATAAAAATATGCGTAATTACCTAAATTGGCAAAAAACTAAGCAAATAATTAAAGAAAATTATAAAATAATTATAGAAAAATTAGAAAAAAATCAGAAGATCATAAGCTTAATCAAGATCAGGTCGTGGCAGGTTTAGATCAGAAAAAGAAAAATCAACCGATAAAATTTGGACAACTTAAAAGCCAAAAATCAAGGAATTTATGCAAAGTCTTGTCAAATTAATGCACATTAATTACAAAAAAAAATGTTTATAAATAAGGGAAAAATTTCCAGAAGTCATTTGGTCAGTTTAGCATTTGAAAAAAATAGGAGCACTGAAAAATCGAGAGAAAATCCAGAAAATAAAAAAGGAGGGAAAACTGTGCAGATTGGGCACATGAGCTAAACCCACCATTCACCACCACCTGGGACTGAACCACCACCACCACCACCCTACACTAGAACCATCGCCTGGACCAACCGACAACCTTGGACCGGGCTTGGACGACCAGAAAGCTTTGGACCGATTAGTCTCTTAAATGACCCGATTTTGAATAATTTTGTAAAATTAGTTATTTTGCCCAGAAAATTATGAAACTTGTTATTCTGAGGTTTTATTGTATGTTGATTTAGGAAAAAATATTGATTTAGTTTAATTACATCTGTAATTATAGGGTTCTTAACAAATTGCTCAAAACTGAGCATGATTAGAACCGAAAATAAATAGGCTTAGGAGTGTAGTTTGGAGCTCAAATTTTTTCTGTAGGATGCTCATATGATGCAGAACAGTGCTATGAAGCCATTTTTTTAAATTAATTTTTGAAAATTTTAAGTTAATTTTTAGCCCTAAAATGATGGGAAAATTGGGTGATTTAGGGTTAATTAGGTGATTAGGATGTTAATTACTGATTTAGATCTTAATTAGGTGTTTAGGGATATTAATCTCTGATGGGAAACCCTAATCCTAGCGTTTGGAGAATTAAGTATGATTAATTAGGGAAATTAAGTAAATAATATAATAAATTAGTAATATGTGAAATTGTAAATTAATAAATCTAAAAAAATAGAGTTATTTAGATAATATTATAATAGAAATCAGAAAAATAATAAATCTGAAAATGACATTTAATCTTAAGAAAAAGTCTCAAAATGTAAGATTTTTACACATCGAGAATAAATCCGATACCGCAATTAAGGTTAGCATATACCAAATAGTTTAGAATACCAAATTACGACCCAGTAGGATATTTGGACACTCGATCTTAATGTGATTAATTTCACATTAAGATTCGAGCATATTTCAGGCTTAGAAATCAAAGTTTAAAATCTCATTTAGGATTTGAACACCGAAATAGAGTACACGAATTATTAGGGCGTAATGGGCATACACGGACAAAAATGAATTAAAATATAACTTAGAATATGAAACCGTAAATTTTAAGTACTAAAAAGACCTATTTGTATTATAGGACATCCAGAGACAAAATCAGCTTGCGATTAAGGGATCGAGCGATCGAGCAAATCCAAGTAAGTTGGGTTATTACTTACTGTAATAGAGTACTAGTTTTGTAGTACTCAGAGACTTAGGCTTGTATATGATTGCGATTGTAAGTAGTTTACGCATGTGTTTGATGTATCTGAATTTGTATTGTGAGTGATTTTGTGACTGATTGAATTGGTATGAAATTGTTTGAACACCCTAAACGGAATTTACTATTAGTCGACCCCAATTAATTAATAATGTCATGCATTGCAACCCGTTAGAGGATTATAGGATTCTCCAACCAAATATTGACTCCTTCGAAAGGGATAGCGCGGGATTCCAAAATGGTCCCTTCTTCATCCTTAGTCGAACTAAGTGACAGGAGAGGAGGTCGCAGCGAGGGTGAAGTCAATGGTTCAAAGGTAGTTGCGGGAGGAGCGAGGTCTCCACTGCACAAGCCTGGGTTTGGTTGTGAGCTGCTGCATAACATGGAAACTCCTCAACCCGGATTGGAGTGGGTGAAATTTCTCTGATTTCACAACAGACCGGATTACGTTGTGCGATGACACTTGATTGTTACATTGCATAAAAATAATTGTTTGTTAACCTTGTTTGTGCTTGTATGCATTCATGAGTCTCCAATTCAACTTACTGAGCTGTAGTTGCTTATACCCTTATAGATCCTTTTGCAGGTTCTGATTTCTGAACACTCAAAGCACTATGCCGCCCTACAATTACCCAGAGGTTAGTCTGTTGGAAGACAGGGGTGTGAGGATCAAGTTACTTAGTATAGCGTATAACTAGAGTGACCATGTAATTATGAATGAAAAACTGGTAGTTATTCTGTAATCTAGTAAACTGTTATGTTATGTTATGTAAAACTTCCTGAGAAGCTTTTTGGACTTATATATATATATATATATAATATTGTACATGTTATTAGAAATTTGAACTATTTATTATATTCGTAGTTTAATTGTTCATCGGACTGTTTACTTTAAAGCGAGGAGTCGTCGACGCCTTGTGTAGGTCATGTCTATGGTAGGCACTGTGAGGCCAGTTACTATCATAGAATAGTTTATACGGCGGGACTGTTGCGACTCTGCGACTTCAGGGCATAACAGCAGTTCGAGTCACCTATTTGACCTCATTAGCCGTCACTCCAATTCGACTTCGTAGACTCAATACTTCTAATTATTTCCTAGAAGAACCCATCAAGTTTTTCAAAGTTAAAATACATTATTTCTCTTTTATTTTATAAAAAAAAAATTATACCAATTTGTAAACAAATAAATATAAATCAAAGAAAAATAAATAAATAAATAATTATAAATAACTCTCAACTTTCGATTTTAAAAAATATAGGTAATTTTTATAATTTTTTTTTAAATATTAATTATATTATAATATTTTTATTAACTCCGGTTTGACCACAGTTAACCCTCTCAATCTTTCAGCCATTTTTATTCTCAGATCAACTTTCTGATTTGAGTTTGATAACATTGATCTAAGATATACATTAATAAATTTTATCATAAAAATAATTTTATCATTCTCGAGACACTCCTTGTAAAACCCATAGCATATTTATGAATATTCTCAATCAGCCATGTCTTTGAACGGTCTTTTTGATATTACTCGGATGCTTCCAGTTCCACGTCAATGAACTAAAGCTCCCGGCTATGTAAATGTAAACAAGCAGGTACAAAAATTCAATCTCTCTCTGGTCAAACAAAGAAGAGTCATTTATTGCAAGGAGAGAGGAAAATGCTAAGAAATTGCAAGAATCGTTTCGTCAAATAAAGAATGGAAAATCCAATCTTGGACCGGGATGAGTGTGTGCGTACAGAAATTCATGCCGTACAAGCTCTTCCGTGGAAGAAATAGATAGTGAAAGCAGAACCTTCTTTCTTTCAACATAGCTTGCGATGATTAATGTCCCAACCTAATTCATGGATAAAATGCAATAATGGTTTTTATTTGACGAGTTCCATCACTAAGTTCAATAGGAAGACAGACAATTACCTAAAAGATATATAAGATATTCAAACTAGCAATTGAGGAAATTGAGATAACCAAAAGAATCATCATAAGTCTAATTAAATAGAAACTTAACAATTTGTAAAATGTAATCATAAAACTAAATAAAATAGTAAATTTCAACTGATTTTGAAGAATTCTTCGATCAACCATTTATTTTTTGGATTGGTTGACCCCACTTAACCAATAAGTTAACTAACCAAACTTAGTCATTCTTTATTCCATATCCATCTTCCCCTAAAACATATATTAACATTGTAAATCCAATCACAAATTTTTTTTTTTTTCCCCATGGTATGGTAGATTCATATCATCATCATATGAATTAGCAGTTGTCATCAGATAACTTAAGGGAAGAGTAGTCCATAGAATATTCAGGTACAAGACAGTTGACTTACTCTATGATCAGATGAAACCCGTAAATACAAAGTTTTAAAAATCGCATCATATGTTGCTTCCTTAATGGCTTTTTCTAATAATATAAGCTGGTATAAAGGTTGTGGCACCTATTCAAATTTAGTAATCTAATAATTTTCTACGGGAAGCTTCTCCTCTTTTGCATATGGTGATAGATGTTTTTATGGTGTGTGTCTTTAGTAGAAACCTTTGCCAAACTTTATCATGGTGTCATGTCTAAGATTTAGCCCAGAAGTCTACACCCTTATTAATCTGCATTAAGAGCATCATAACTTTAATACATTTGTGATCTATAATATTGAGTTAAGATTTCTTTTGTTTTCCATCCCATGCCATGTTAACATAGGATCTCTCTACTAATAATCTTCTATGAATTGTTCTAGTATCAAATATTCCTCAAAGTCAATAACGAATCCCCTACACTTTCCTTTTGTCTAACTTGATTTGGTCATTCCTAACTTCGTCGAGACTAAATGGGTTCAATGCATGCATCTTGACATCCTCGGAAAAAGTGTACTTTATCGGTGATCCATCATAAATAGCGGTAATATGGTCAAGGTCTACCTAATTGATTATTCTTTAGTTGACCGAATTACTATTTCCCTTCTTATAATCAATGTACTTCTTCGTAACTGTTTAACATTTTCCAAAAAGTACCCATTAAATTAAACTAACGTTATACTTAATTATTATAACGTTTTACACTAAAAATAATGAATAATCAAGTTAATAAATAATAACGGTTCTACTTCAACTATTTAACTCAAAAGTTATAATTTTATATTAATAAGGTATTCACCATAATATAAACTTTGCAATTGAGCTCAAATCTTTTCTTATTTTTTTGCGTAAGTTTCGAACCACGTCTTTACCTATAAAATCATCCGAAAAGCATATCAGGAGTTATCGCTTGAAACAGTGAATAACTAAGGTAATAAACACTATTAGGCTCACTTCGACCGTTTCACCCAAAAGTTGTGCAAGATACTGAACCTTGGGTACTTTTTGGCAATTATTAATTGGTACTTTTAAGCAATTATTAAACAATTATAAGCCTAAAAGAAGTATATTAATATAATAATCTAGGCTAAAAGAAATTAGTAACTAAGTTAATAAATATTAATAATATCACTTCAATCACTTGGCTCAAAAGTTATAATATTATGTTAGTAAGGTATTTACTATCATGTAGACCTTGCAATTAAACACATATTTTCTCCTGTTTTTGGTGTATAATTTTGACCACCCCTTACTTATAAAGTCATCTGGAAAAACATAATAAGAGTCACATTCTAAAACAGTAAATAACTAAACTAACAAATACTATTAGAACCACTTATCTACTTAACCCAAAAGTTATATAGGATACTTAATCATGAAATATCACAATTTATGTATATTATAATTTATGTAAAACACTTAATTATTGAGTATCATAATTTATATATATATTGAAATGGTGTAGGTGGTCTTTACTAAAACATTGAGGTTAAATTCAATAAGGTCAAGTTATACGATGGAGTCTGTTAAACACATGTAAGCTCTAGAGTTAAGCTAAGAGACTGTAGGATTGAACGTAGAGCACAAAGTTTAGGGCGATCGGTTAAAAGATCCAATCAAACCCGAATTATAAACTATGGAGCGAAATATTAGTAAAAATGACCCCATAAACTTGAATTTAAAAAAATAAGTAATAAAATAGGAGACTACAAAATTTTCAAATTTTAAGTATAATAATTGTTAATATTCAAAAAGGCGAAAAGTGTAATCAAATAACTAATAAATCACTAGAGATAAATTATAAGTATACTAAAAATTATAGAATGACCTAAATAATAATTAGGTTTGTTCACATATACCTCACATATATTTATATGTAGATAAAAATATGCGAAATTACTTAAATTAGCCCAAAAAACTTAATAAATAATTAAAGAAAATTATTAAATTAATTAAGAAAAATTAAAAAAAAAATTAGAAGGGTATGGAATGATGCAAATCTGGTCGTGGTAGGTCAGGATCTAAAAAAGAAAAATTATTCAATTAGAATTAAGCAACACAAAAGCTAAAAATCAAACAAATGGGACAATGTCATGTCTAATTAATACATATTAATTACCCAAAACGTCTATAAATAGGAAAAAAATTCAGAGAGCTCCTTTGGACAGTTTAAAATCATAGAAAAATAGGGAACTTAAAAAATTCTGGAGAAAATTCAAAAAAAAAAAAGAAAAGAAAAAGAAACTGTGCAGATAGAGCTAGTGAGCCAAACCTACACCTCACTACCACCTGGGACCGAGCCACCACCACTACCCCACTCCAACCCCACCTTCTAGGCCGATCAACACACTTGGACCGGAGTTGGACGGCCAAAAAGCATCGAACCGGTGAGTCCCTTATTTGCCCCAATTTTGTATAATTTCGTAAAATTAGTTATTTTACCTAAAAAATTATGAAACTTGTTATTCTGAGATTTTATAGTATGTAAATTTAGGAAAAATTAGTGATTTAATTTAATTACGTCTGAAAATATATGATTTTTAACAAATTGAACAAAACCAAGCATAATTAGCATTAGAAATAAATAGGCTTAGGAGTGTAGTTTAGAGCTCAATTTTTTTTTGTAGAATGCTTATGTGATATAGAACAGTGCTATAAAGCCATTTTTCTAAAATTAATTTTCAAAATTTTTAAGTTAATTTTTAGCCCTAAAATGATGGAAAATTGGGTAATTTTGGGTTAATTAGGTGATTAAGATACTAATTACTGATTTAGATAGTAATTAGATGTTTAGAATGTTAATCTCTGATATGAAAACCTAATCCTAGCCTTTGGAGGATTAAGTATAGTTAATTTAGGAAATTAGGTAGTTATTATAAGAAATTAGTAATATGTGGAACTGAAAATTAATAAATCTAAAAAAATTAGGGTTATTTAGATAATATTATGATAAAAATTAGAATAATACTAAATCTGAAATAAGATTTAATTTTAGGTAATTGTATAAAAATGTAAAATTTTTTCACATTGGGGATAAATCCAATACCCCAATTAGGAATAGCGTGTACCGAATAGTTTAAAATATTAAATTAAGACCCAGTAGGATATTTGAATACTCAAGCTTGATGTGATTAATTTCACATTAAGACTCGAGCATATTTAAGACTTAGGAATCAAAACTAGAATCTAATTTAGGGTCTGAACCTCAAAATAGAATAGAAAAAATTATTAGTATATAATAGGTATACATGGAAAAGGAGTTAAATTATAACTTAGAATATGAATCCTTAAAGTATAAGTACTAAAAGACCTATTTGTATTATAGGACACCTAGAGACGAATCGG
Source organism: Lumnitzera racemosa (assembly GCA_024138005.1). NCBI lineage: Eukaryota > Viridiplantae > Streptophyta > Magnoliopsida > Myrtales > Combretaceae > Lumnitzera > Lumnitzera racemosa. The sequence continues at coordinate 145,182,689 of JAMXBC010000001.1, forward strand.
CTTGCAACTAAGTGATCGGGCGATTGAGAAATTCTAAGTAAGTTGGGTTATTACTTATCGTAATAGAGTACTAGTTTTATGGTACTCGAAGACTTAGGCTTGTATATGGTTGTGATTGTAAGTAGTTTACACATGTGTTTGATGTATTTGAATTCGTGCTGAAATTGAGATATGATGGATTATGTGTTATGAGTGAATTGGTGTGAAATGTTTGAAAACCTTAAATGAAATTTAATCCTATTCTACTTTAATGACCGAAAATGCCATGTATTGCAACCCGTTAGGAGATCATTAGGATTCTCCAACTAAATACCGACCTCTTCGAAAGAGATAGCGCAGGATTACATAACGGTCCCTTCTTCATCCTTAGTTGAACTAAGTGACAGGAGAGGAGGTCGCGGCGAGGGTGAAGTCAATGATTCGAAGGTAGTCACGGAAGGAGCGAGGTCTCCACTGCACAAGCCTGGGTTTGGTTGTGAGCTGCTGCATAACATGAAAACTCCTCAACCCAGATTGGAGTGGGTGAAATTTCTCTAATTTCACAACGGACCAAACTACGTTGTGTGATGATACTTGATTATTGTATTGCATGAAAATAATTACTTGATAATCTTGTTTGTACTTGTTTGCATTCATAAGTTTCCAATTTAACTTACTGAGCTATAGTTGCTTATACTCTTATAGATCTTTTTGTAGGTCTTAATTTATGAACACTTCGAGTATTATGCCGTCCATTAATTACCCAGAAGTTAGTCCTTTTGAAGCCAGGGGTGTGAGGATTAAGTTATTACGTAAATTAATGAACAATTGTGAATATGTAGAATTTCTTGAGAAGTTCTGTGGGCTTTACATATAATTATATATGTTTATTAGAAATTTGTAATATTTATCTTAATTGTAGTTAAAATTTTTAATCGGACTGTTCACTTCAAAGCGAGAAGTCGCCAACATCTTGTATAGATCATATCTATAGTAGGCAGTGTAAAGCCAGTTATTATTATAAAATGGTTTATACGGTGGGATTGTTACGACTCTAAGATTTCGGGATGTAACAAGATATATAAGGTAGCATTTGTAGTAATGTAATGAAACTTCATATCATTATCATTTTAATACAATGATAAATTTTACATAGCATGGAAGGAAAAAAAGAGAAAAATGGAGAGTTAGAGCTAGAAAATGTGATTTTTCAAAGCACACATGCAATAATTATTGTACTTTTAGAGTAAGTTGAATTAGATTACAACAAATCAACATATTTAAATAAGCCAATTTTCTTAATATCCAGAGTTAAAAAGGAAGAATAATAAAAACACCATTATAACTTCATAGCTTATTATATGGCATAAATGCCAACAAAGTCTTTTTTGTTTTCTTTTTGTTTTTGGAAAGATAAAAAAGAAATCGATGGGACCCTAGATTTAGAAATTGCATGTAACCCATTGACTCATATATGTTGGAGAACGGACAAGTTGCTTGCATGGTGTAGCAAAACGAAAGCAGCTTCACCGCAAAGAACGGTCCTACCCCAAAAGCACAAAAAAGCATGTATAGCATATCCCATTCCCAGTTATCAATTCCACCTTTTTTATGCACGCGTGAGTTAACTACTCCGTCTTCTCGGCTTCGTCCTTACCTTGGAAACTGAGATTGACGCGCACTACAAGAGAGTGAAAGATGAAAGGGACGAGGATTTAAAGGAACATTCAAAGTCACGGATTTGTAGTGGTACGGAATACGGAAAAGAAGATTGCTTCCGGTAATTCAGCCCCGGACGTCATATTTTACGTTACACCTCGACTTCCTCGTATTTACATCCGTGTCCTATCGCTCCATCACTTCTCCTTTTTTTTCTTTTACCCCTTTCTTTATTATATAAAATAATATGCAAAAAGACATTCACATGCATGCACCAAAGAATCAGAATAATTTAAAATTAAACATAATTATCCAAAAGAAAAAAACTACCTACCCATTCATTTTACTATAACAGCAATTCTATCATAGTTTTATTAGTTTTATTTCTTATCGAAAAAATATTACAATATTTAATTATGATTTAGTCTCGTAATAGTAATTATATAAAGTATTCTCATTATAAAAAATATTAAACAGTTATTCATTACTCATACTTATCATTATAGAGTTTTAAAAACCTTGATTAAAATAAAAATAACAAACAATAATCTTATTACAATTCTATTATATTTTTTAGTAACGGCTATCATAATAGTCTTATTCCATTAAATGAAAATGGGTTGAACCCATTTCAATTGTGTTCAAGCTAACTAAGATAAGCGTAAACAAATACTCATATCAACCTCTATGGTATCTTTAATTAGTGACTATGCTCTAATGGATTTGCTTAGATGCACCTATCTTGAGATGATTTGCTTTAAGCCATGGCTTCCACATGAGCCATGTTATTTCAAGTCAAACCTAGGTCACAAACCATGTCATGTGCCGTGATGGTTTAGACTGGACTTGGGTTGTGTCTTAGAGAATCCATTTAAATCCAATCTTTAATGAAATGATTTAGTTGAGGGTCGAAGTCAAACCTTAGCATAGTGGGAAGGCTTGGCGATTGAAGGCTCTAAGTAAACTTAAAGGGAACGTTTTGTACAAGTAGCAAATGTAGTGGTGTTGTAAGTAGTCACTGTATGATTAAGAATTTCGAAGATTTATAGATAATGGAGAATGTGAAAATGAGTAAAGAAGGAATAGCAATCGTAAGTTGTCATAATGAACGGCTATAACTTATTGAACAGGATAATTTGGCTTCCCCATAATAGCAATTTATTACAAGTAAACATAGCAATATACATATTTTGAAGAGTAGATGGGAAATGAAAGAGCCATTTTCCTTTATTAAGTGAAATAAACAAGCTATAATAATGTATTAGATGTGCAAATATTATATTTTGGTATCATCTTAACATTATTTTCAAATCATATGTTGACGAAAATAAGATAGGAAAATGAAAATATGAGCACATATGTATATATCTACCTAATGTTGTTAGACTTGGATTGATCCTTCCAGTCTAACTCATTTCGACCTGACCCCTCCATGAAACTGATATGAATCACCCATTTTATCCTTATCGATAGTGGCACCAATTCAACCAGTTGACTTGACCTATTTAACTCAATTCCTATAAGAACCCATTATGTTTTATAGGATAAAAAAATATTATTTAAAATATATTGGTTTGCTAAAGAAATAAATTTAGATCAAAGAAAAACAAAATGTAAATTATGAAAAACTCTCAACTTTTAATTTTTAAAGATATAGATAATTTTTATTACTTTATGCATAAATTAAATTATATTATAGTATTTTTATTGACCTTGGTTCAATCCCGGTTAACTCTCTTAATCCTTAACTATCACGCATTGAAGTGGTATAGCTGTAATAGTCTCCCTAAGTAAACTATTCTAAAATAAAAACTGACCTTTCAACAACTATTTTATACTTAATCCACATAAGATGTCCACGACTAACTTATTTTGAAGTAAATAGTTCATAAATTAAATAAGTTATTTACCTAAATAAGTTTGAATATATATATATATATATTAGGATTCAAGTATTACAAATAATATTTGCAGGGTTTCATTAGCCTCTACTTCCTAAATAATACATTATTTGAAAATTAAATATTTTAAATAAAAGCTAAGACCTTAAAAATATATCTATTCTTCAGATGTATTTCCTCTCTTCCTATAATCCAGCAATTGTTAGCTTCATGGAAAATATAGGTCGCTTCCTAGCTAGCACCTATAACAACATCTATAGGAATATAAGTAACCAAAGTTCAGTAAGTTGAAACAGAGACTTAAAACTATACATCAAACACAAACAAAGTTACTAATCAAGTTAGTTACATTCTATGTATGTACAGGCAAATGCTATTGCACAATGTTGTCTAACCGATCATGAGAGTAGGGAAATTACATCCACTCTAATCCAAGTTAAGGAGTTTTCATTTAATGCAACAACTCACGACTAAATCCAAGCTTATATAATGGAGACATTGTTCATCTCGAGACTATTTTCGAACCTTTGACTGCACTCCTACCGCAACCTCTTTACCTATCACTTAGTTCGACTAATGATAAAGAATAGACTAATTATGCTATCCAGCTATCCCTTTTGAAGAATATTTGGCCAGATAACTGTAAGTTTCCCCTAATGGGTTGCTATGCATGTCCAATCTAGGATTTTAAGTCATATATGTAACTATATCCGGTTTAAGGTGTTCAATTATTTCAAACAATTCACACAAATACAAATCAGAGCAGTAATCTAGATTCCCATCATCAACTCAGAAATAAACACATGCATATAGTCAACTATTTAACAAGTACAATCAAATACAATTTCAAACCTCTAGATATTACAAATTAGTATTCTAAAATATAGTAATATATTAATCCCAACTTACTTAGACTTCTCGCTTGCTCATTCAAAGTGCAACTCACATTAACTATAGCTAAAAATCTCTATAATAAAAATATTGTTTCAATTTTCTACATAACTGTCATAGGTTTGTTTTATCCTAGAATGTTTATTGTTATCTTTGGTTTAGGGTTTAATATACCCAATCATCTAAGTTTTCAAGCCTTTTACAATTATTTTTAATTTAAGCTAAGTTCGGGTTCAGTTTCCACTTCAATTTCTAAATTAGGTTTTAGTTCTGTTTTTGAATACGATTTTATATGTGAACCCTAGAAACTTATTTCAACCTATAATGTGAAATTAATTACATTATTTTCAGGTATCCTAAAATATCATATTTAACCTCTAATCGATATTTTAATTCATGTAGTATATCTCTTATCCTAACTTAACTACCGAATTTACTCCCGATATAAAAAAAAATTTACATATTTCATATAAACAGCTAAAATTAAGTTTCTTACTAAATTTATTATATATTTCTATTATTATTATAATATCAATTTTAACCTAATATTTTCCTAGTCATCAATTTCTTTTGCTTACATATTATATATTATAGCCTAATATGTACATAATATATACATTTAATATTCTTATCACTTAAAAAATCATCCCTCAGCATCAACTAACATCTCAAAATACTTAAATTCATCCTAAATCAAAATTTACACCTAATTATCCTAAATTACAAAATTAATTTAAAATTTACCATTTTTACCTATTACATATATATTACATAATACCTTAATAATTACATCTAATACTCTAAATGCGACAAATATCATACTTTATCACATTTTAATGTCCCAAAACAAATAATTATGCACTAAATCAATAATTACCCATTTAATTATCTAATTAGCCCAAAATCATCTATTTTATCCATTATTTTAAAGCTTAAAAATCATCTAAAATTTTAGAAAACTCATTTCTGAAAAAGGGCTTCATAGCACTATTCTACATTTTTTAAATAGTCTATATAAAAATTTTGAGCTCAAAATTACACTTCTAAGGTTATTTATTTTTAAATCGAACAAAATTCGAGTTTGTGAGATTTTTTAAGGATAGTATATTTCCATACATCAATTCATCAAAGTAAATTTTTTGCCTAAATTTACATACTTAAAAATCCTAGGATACCAAATTTCATAATTTTTTACAGCTATTTAATATTTTTAATAAAATAATTAAAATTGAAAGGAAAATCGAACTCACCGACGTTAATGACTCCTATGGCCCTGTCAACTAGTCCGAACATTACCACCACTGTATATTGGTGGTGGCCGTCTACTCTCAGGTTGTCGTCAGGTGGTGATTCCCTTCTAAAGCTCTAACTGCATACTAATTTTCTAATTTTTTGTAAAATTATTCTCTCTTCTCTTCTTGTTCTCTCCCCAATTTTTCTGAATCTTAAACTAACCAAATGAGGTTTTGATGGTGGTTTTCTGAATTTATAGGATTGATTTAGAGTTTTCTTTAATTTCTCCCTTAGCAAGTATCACTTATCTACTTCCAATTTCACTTTTTGTTTCGCTAATTATTATTGGTTAATTTCCTTCTTTATTTTTCAGGTTGCTACGCCCCATTTCTGGACATTTCCTCATTTTTCCATATTTTTATTTAATTATTTATGAATTTTCTTTGAGTATTTAGTATTATTTAAACAAATTTCAGATATTTTAAGTAAATTTACGTATTTCTACCTATATGTAAATACCTACATGGTATAAATAAAAACTCTTAAATATTATTTATGTTATTTTATATTTTCAATGTGCATATAATTTATCTCTATTGATTCATTAATTATCGGAACTCTTTTTATGCATTTTCGATAACTAATGGTATAAATAAAATATCTATATTTTATTATTAATTTTCATAAATCTAAACCCATGGGATTACTTTTACTAATATTCTTAACTTTGTCGTAAAATTTAAGCTGAATTAAACAATTTGCTCGATTGCTCTAAATTTTACAAACTGAACCCCAAGTACCTAATTATAGGGCTTACATTAGTCCCTCCTCATTCCCAATTTAACCTTCTTGTCCGAGTTTAACAATATTGTATCTAATCCTTACATTATTTTCTTGGGGATAAAAAAAATAAAGTTTTCTTTTTTAAAAAGTAACATATATTTCTTAAACTCTTTATCTTAGATTATTAATTACCTAATTATGATATTTCCCATGTTTATAATAAGATACATAAAAGACTTATTATTTGAACATCACATTCAAAACCAAAATAAATTATATGTTGATTAGATACTTTTATGAAAGCCAAATTTTTCAAATAGATATACATTATGTGTCGAACATTAACATATAAGATATAAACAAAAAAAAATTCAAAGACATTTTAAGAAATATTAATGATTGCATAGAAAATAATTATGTAATATTTAGATAGTAAAATATGTAGCCAATATATTAAAAATTGGCAAGCATAAAATTCTTATCTTACAACAATTTACTTAGTTATTTTATATTATATTCTAAAATGTACTACACTCATGTATTTAATTTTTGCACGCGTATAGTGGGAGCGGATTTCTTCATTTAATATAATAAATGTCTCAAGGTAGTGGTATAACAAAACCAATTTTCGATACCAGTTATTCCAAATAGGCCTTTCTTTACTTAATCAATTGCCTTTTAGCTTATGTCCTTTTTGTTTAATAATGATATTACATGTTACGTCTCGAAACAATAAATTCATAACAGTCCTGTCGTATAAACCAACATAAAATAGTAACTAACCTCTCAGTTACTATCGTAAATGTGATTTACATAAGGAGTCTACAATTATTCGCTTTAAAATAAATAATTTATACAAGATCCTTGATAAAATTATAAACAGAACCTCAAATCATATTATATATATATATATATATATATTGTCTTATGATCCCATGAGATATTTACATATCATGATGGTCTGATAAGTAAGATATTACATGATCAACTCACATATCTAAGAGTTTTTAATAAAAACTCTCTAAACTCAGTTGATTAGCCCATTTAGTCCTCACTCCCCCAAAGTTCTTCCAAAGGATACCAACCTCCGGATAGTTATAATGCAACATATTAATTTTCACCTGCAAACAAAATCTATAAGGATAAAAGCAACCAACAACTTAGTAAGTAAAGATGGAGGCATGAAATTAAACAGCTAACGCAAACAAGGTTCTCAAACAATTAATTAAATGTAATGCAGTACGCGAATGCTATCACACAATATGGTCTGATTTGTTGTGAAATTTTAGAAATTTCATTGCTTTAATCCAAATTTGAAGAGTTTCAATACTTATGTTATAGCTCACAACCAAACTCAACTCTCCTTATAATTATCTTTTGAACCATTACCTTCATTCTTATCACAATCTCTTCTCTTGTTACTTAGGTCAATTAAGAATGAAAAAGAGACCATTATGCTACAATGTTATCCCTTTCGAAAGTATCAATATTTAGGCAGATAATCCTAATCGCTACTAAAGGATAGCAATGCATGTCTAATTAAGGAGTTTAGGTCAAATATAGCTAGGTCCAATTTAGGTGATCAAATAATTTCAATTCACACATAACTATAGTAAATCATTAAAGCATCGATATATAACCATGTAATCATAGACACATAAGCATCTATCTATAAACACAAACAAATACAATCCTAAACCTTTAAGTATCATAATATCGTACTCTAATATTGCAAGTTCAGCTCGTCACCACTTACTCTTATAATGTAAATATTCTTTTAGTATTTATACCCTTATTACATATAAAATCTAAAACATAAATTTACCTAATTATTTAAGTTTTATATCAATTATTATCGAACTAATCCTAAACTAGTTTCTGATTCAGTTCCTGAATTAAGTTTTAATTCAACTTCCGATTATAGTTTTTGTTTGTAAACCCTAGGAATTTTCTTCTAAGCTAATATGTGAAATTCATCTAACTATATGTGGGTATTCTAAATCTCCTATTTAGCTCATAATTAATATTGTGGTTTGCATGGTACACTTTATTCCTAATTTTACAATCGAATTTGTTCTTGGTATAAGAATAACCTATATTTTTCACATACTTTCCTAAGTTTGAGTTTCAAATCAGATTTATATTATATTCCTAATAATATCATTAATTTTTACCTAATATTTTCTACTCATTTAATTTCCAATTTTACGTATTATTCTTTTATACATATTTATCACATAATATACATAATACATACATTTAACATCTCAAACACCACAAATACCATACTACATTAATAACTAATATCTCAAGATATCTAAATTCACCCTAAATGAATATCTATACCAAATGAGCCCTAAATCATAAAATAAACTTAAAATATTATATTTTTGGATGATTTCAAGGCTTAAAAATTAAGTAAAATTTTATAAAATTAAATTTAATAAAATCTCTTTATAGCACTATAATATATTCCTTAAATAGTATATACAAAAATTTTGGAGTCAAAATTACATCATTAAAATTATTTAAATCGAAAGTAAAAGTTAGCTTAGGTTTAGTGATTTCTTAAAGGCAATATATTCCAAGACCTAATTTTATCAAATTGATATTCTTTTTCTAAATCTACATACAAAAATACCCTAGAAAACTAAGTTTCACAATTTTACATATTAATTTGGTATTTTTAACAAATTAAATAAAAAAAAAAACCTAAACTCACTATGTTAGCAACTCTAAACAATGGATCAGCTATTGGGTTATGGTTGCCATCCCTCTCCAAGTGGAAGTAGGGTTTGGTTTCCTTCCTAATACCCTAATTACATACTAGTTTGGCAATTTTTTGTAAATTAACTTACTTTTCTCTCTAATTTTCCAGAGTTCTCAATTGACCAAAATAACTTATAGTAGGTGTCTTTTATATTTATAGATATGTTTAAATATTTTTCTTGAATTTTTGGGTGCTAAGTGTCCATATACTCCCTTTTTACTTTCTAATTAATCTAATCTTTTTTGCTGATTTTCTATCTAGCTTTCCCCGTTTGCCAAACTCCATTTCTAGACAATTTCACACTTTCTAATATTTCTTTTAAATTTTATTTAATTAATTAGTATTATTTTAGAATATTTTACGTAATTTCATACTTACACACGAACATATATATAATATAAATAAATATTCTTAAATATTATTTATGATATTTTATAATTTTTAGTGTGCATATATAATTTATCTTTATCGATTTGCTAATTATCGAAACTTATTTTACATTTTTTCGATAAATAACGGGTAATATATACATAACTTAATATTATAATATTTTATTATTTATTTTTTTAAATTTAAATTTATGAGATCACTTTTATTAATATTCTTAACTTTATTATAAAATTTGATCTCGATCGGACAATTTATTTAATTGCATTAAATTTTATATATCAAACTTCGAACACTTGATTGCGGAGTTTATATTACATCTTTGGGGGAGTAAGGGAAATTAAACTTAGTTCATCCTGTGAGGAAATCACTATTCATATTATTAAATTACAACAACATTGGTTGCTTATATCTAGAGCAAGGAAAAAAAATAAAAAGTGAAAAATGGTAAAAAAAAGTTGGGAAAAAGAAAAGGGATACGGAGAGAAATGAATTTAGGAAGAAAATTTTTCCTTGGGCCAAACCATAATTTGTTCCACAACGTAATTTGTTCTCATCCAAATTGAAGAGAAAGTAAAAAAGAAAAAAAAGAAAAAGAAAAAAAAGGTAATTTATCTTTTCATCCTATCCTTTTTTACTTTACCTTTTCATTTTATTATTAGTTTTACATGTATATTAAATTATTACTAATTTCATGTTATACTTTATTTTGTTAAATTCCCTTACTTTTACTTACTTCATTATAGATAAGGAAGAAATGAAATATTTTCATAGTTGTTCTCCCTCTTTCTCTCAGACAAAATGTCAGAGTAGTTGCATTTCATTGACATGAATATACCATGTATAGTCTCTATTAGGTATTAATTATATGCTCGACTTAAATTAATATGCGTGACCCTTTCTAATAAAATTAGCTCGAAGGAACAAATATACACAATTCCATCCGTATATTTCCCTCGTAAATCCGAAGTAATTGGGTAAGGAAAAGATTACTCTCGACCTCAACTAACGAGAGATGTGCATTTAAGATGGAATCCCATAATAAGATAATTCATTGATCTGGCATGAATTTGAATATTATGAAACCCTTCACGTAGAAAGAATAAATTAGACGAAAAAAAGTGGGGAAACAAAATTAATTGTTTGATTAAACCGAATGGCCTGTTTAACTTACATCATAAATGAATGAATGCAATGAAAACTACAAGATAAGGCATAATCTCGTGATTCCCACATCGGTTGATTCATTGAGAAATTAATAAAGCAGAAAGTACAGAAAGAAACCAAAATTGGGGTCTCTAAGGGAAAGTGACTGCTCGCCATCTCGAATTACTTTGTTTATGCTGATAAGTGGATATCTAAACACGACACATTTGATTAATTCAAAGTAATATGTGGCCGAGAGGATTAACTCGAGACAACATGGGCGGAAAAAAAAATGCCAAAAAAAAAATCAAAGGAAAGCAACGAGAAATTAATGAAAAAACTCATTAATTTATATTTATAATTAGTATCATAAATTTTTAATTAATTTTTACAATTCAACTCAATCCGATATTATTCGGTCATAATTCAATTTTATTTTAATTCCGATTAAATTACTCTTAATTTTTTTATACGCTCAGATTAATTAATCAGATTAGCTTTGACAACATTATATATAATATTTAAAATTAATATTTATTTTCTTTAAAATGGTATTAAAATTACTATATATATTTCTTGTGCATATCAAGTTTTTATATATTCGTAATATTACGTGTGTTATATCGCTACTAATAAACCATTTCAGGAAAATAATATCTAATGTCCTTTGCGAATGTACCTGCCAAGTACGTACGTCTACCTGTACCTTTCTCCTCTCATCATGATCTTTCTGCGTGTTTTACTCCGTTTTTATATATATATTTAAACCCCCATTCTTTTCACACCCTTCACCACTCACACTTCTTTCAAGTTTTAACCCTTCTCTCTCATTCTCTCTCACGCCCATCTTCTCTTTCTCTCTCTCTAAGCCCTAAAGTTTCAAGCTTTCTTCCATTCTCTTGCTAAAATTTTCTCCTTTTTATCTCTAGATGAAAAAGCTTATGCGGCGTTTGTCTAAAGTGGCCGACTCGGCTCAGTACTGCCTGTTGAGATCAGAGTCGCTGTCACAGTCCAAGCCAAGGCGTCCAGGGCGAGCAGAGTCTTTCAGAGCCATAGCAGTGTTCAAGCTGCGCCGATTGGGGGGGGCGGCGTCGGTGGTGCCGGAAGGTCACGTGCCAGTTTACGTGGGGGAGGAGATGGAACGGTTCGTTATAAGCGCGGAGATGCTGAACCACCCCGTTTTGGTGGAGCTGCTAAACAAGTCGGCTCAGGAGTATGGGTATGAGCAAAGAGGGGCGTTGAGGATCCCATGCCACGCTCTGGTGTTTGAGCGCGTGTTGGAGGCCTTGAGGGTTGGTGATGAGTCCGGGTATTTGGAGGAGTTGATGTGTTCTTTGTCTGCTGATGAGTCTGATACGTCGTCGTACTTTTGACTTGTAGGAATGAAGAAAATAAAAGAGAGAAATTAGATCGGTTATGTAGAAAGATGGTTTCTTTCTTTTTTTTTTTTTTTCCTTTCCCCTTTAGATGATGTACATAGAAAGAACAGAGGTTTTATATTAGCAGAGCAGAGAGGGAGGTGGGGGGTTGGGGAGGGGAAGAAAGGGATTTAGATCTCTTCAGTGATGGAGGAAATTGATAAAAGTGGAAACTGAAGCTAAAACAGGGATGAGCGTTTGTTCTTTTTTTCCCTTGGTGACTTTTTGGTCCATGGGGTTTCTTATTTGCCGCTTTGCTGATTGTAAAGAGAAGGGAAGAGACCCTGTTGTTAGGTCAAACATCAGTGAGTTGATTCCGGAGTTTTTTGTTCCATCTTTTCTCCAGCTTTGTTGTTGATTCCGGAGTTTTTTGTTTCTTTCTTCCTTGTTTTTTTTTTTTTTTTAAATTTTATTTCTATTTTTGGTGCTAGAGATTGAATTCTGACTCTGTTTAATCACTATTTGTGTCGCTCTCTTTGATCGCAACAGTGATCTAGACATAATTTCTGTATTACTTTCTATCTATTTCTTTCAACTTTTTTCAGTTGTAAGAAGTCACGGACCGGTGGGGTTTAATCGAACACAGGTAGGCTCAACTACATGGGATGGGAGGCCTTATGGATTTCCTAAATTTGAGGTGAAAACTTTCGAAATTTCGATTATTAGCGGCGGGCAGGGTATAGTATGTGTATGTATAGGTCTCGAACTTTGGTTGTACCCATTTACTTTTGACGATTGAATGTGGTTAGAGAATTATCAATTAATTGTTACTGCTAATGTTAGGTCTCCAGAAATTTTAGTTAATTTTAACTTATTTAATTTACTAGACTATATGTATAATTCAAGATTTAGAATAATTACTATATTCACAATCGCGCATCTGAACTAGTAATTGGCTAAACGTACAAGCATAGAATAACTGTTTTCTAGGAATGACCATTATAAATTCATCTGAGATAACTAAGTAAGACATAACATCACCACATCACTACCTCAATTGGTACAACCTCTATTACCTTAGTGGTTGCGATGGTGGTTGTTGGTGGTACAATTGTGAGTCGAAGCATGGGGTATCTCAATAATAGTAAGCAATAGTGATGGTGCTTATGATGACGTTAAGTGGGTTTAGAGGGTAGAGATGGTGGTAGTGTTAACTTTATAGCGGGATGGTATCAATATGATGGTGATGATTATGTAAGGTAATGGTGATAATTGTAACGTTAGTGGTGGTTGTTGTAGCGTTGTGCGGTGTAGTAGATTGGTATGTTGTTGGTGATGTTAGGATGGTGCTGTGTAGAGTATAGAGGTGCTATCTACATGTAGTGGTTATGATAATGATAGTGTTGATGGTGGTACTGATGGCAATTTGGTGGTGATGAGATGATTAAGGTGGTTGTGATAGTGTTTGTAATTCCAAGATAGGAGTTGTTGATGGAATTGGTAATGAGGTAAATTTTGATAAGAGTAAAATTTTCATATAATTATATATCTATTCTTTATTTAGAAGGAATAATAAACTTCACTTGATAAAGTAGAGGATAATAATATTACTTGTAAATAAGGAAAAGAAAGTCTCTTGGAATTCAAATTGCTAGTAAATAAGAAAATAGATACTATATTGGGAATAACTATTTCATTATCGCTCTGTTATCTTAAAATAAATAAACCATTAGTAAATTCTCTATATATTAGTGACAACATACGAAGAAATTTTATATATTACTATCTTTACTAAGGGTTTTTGGGTTCATTTTTTTAATATTTTTATATTGTTTTTACAGTGGCTTTTTTTTTTCAATGAGTATAACAGAAAGAGAAATTCGAACATGATTTATTTTAATAGGACACTAGGGTTCATGCAAAAAAACTATGAGAGTTCTAATTGTTTTTTTTTTTCAACATTGTTTTTGAATTGTATTTGTTTTTGAAAATAAGATAAAAGAAATGAAAGTATAAGTACACATTGCTATCTTGATGCTCTTACCGATAGAGTCTTTGAGTCTCCTAAGGTTCAATGGGCCACAATAAGGAGGTGCAATCGATCAGGAAAGTATTCGACAAGACAGTTTCTTGGGGCTTGAAGGGTTGTTCAAGGCGACTACTCTAATGTTTAAATTAGAGCTTTAAAGATAATAGAGTTTAATGGAGAAGTGTGTGTATGAGATGCCTATATGTATAATTCAAGATTTAGAATAATAATTATATTCACAATTGTGCATCCAAACTAGTAACTACTAAAAGCAAAAGACAGAAACAAAATAATTATCTTTTAGGAATAATAATCATGAATTCATATGAAATAACTAAGTTGCCACATCATAGCAACCACCACAACACTACCTCCATTGTTGCCACTACTGTTTTATTAGTACGGCTTCTAAAACCATGGTAATAATGATGGTTTTTTTGTGTTTGTGGTAATGGTGGCTATATTGGTATAGCAGTAGATAATAGCATGGGGTATCTACAATGATGGTAAGTAATAGTGATGGTGTTATGACGAAATTATGGGGGTATGTAGGGCGGCAATAATAGTAGTGTGAGTTTATATAATGGTATAGTAACAATATGATGATGATGGAGGTTTAAGGCAATAGTAGTGATGGCAACTTTGGTGGTAATTGTTGCGGGGTAATATGTTGGTATTGTTGGATGTTGATGGTGATGCTATAGTAATGGTGGTATTATTTGATGTGGTTGGGTTAAGTTAACCCTAATAACAGCATTGATGGTGTAGAGGTGCTATCTAAATGCAATAATTATGATAGTCATACAATAGTAGAGATGATGGTAATGGCATGATAGTAAAGGTAGTAGTGACAATGGTGATAATCTTGAGAGAAGTGGTGTTTATCGTATTGGTGATAAAGTAATTTTGATAAGAGTAAGATTTGCTTAAATTATAAACCTATTCCTTATTTAGTAGGACTAATAAACTTCAGTCAATAGAAGATAAAAGTCATCCTCAAAAAGAAAGAAAAGAAATGTATCTATATATTGTTACTGATATATAGAAAAAAATACTAACAATCTATTTACTTTAAGATAATAGAGAGATAATGAAATAGTCATTCCTAAAATAATATCTATCTTCCTATTGTTTCAATATTCTTTTTTATGACTATAATGAAAATTCAAATCTGATCCATTGTAATGGACATCAAGGTCCATGCAAAAAAAAACTAGTTGTATTTATATTTGTGTTTTTGAATTGTATTTGTTTCTAAAAATAAAATTAAAAAAAATTAAAGCATAAGTACACATATATCTCTCTTGAAAATTAGAGACATAATAAATTCCTCTAAAGTTAGATTATTTAACCCCTTTATTTAACATTGTCAAAGAATATAAAGTTTTACAAATAAATAAATTAAATTATTTTTATTTTTCGCCAAGAAATTCTTAATTTTTACCCTCAAAGGATATATGAAATTTTATTTCTTAACTCTCGTTCTCCGATCACAATTTTGACAATAACTAAGAGAAGATGAAAAAAAAAAAAAAGAAAGGAAAAGAAAAATTTACTCCAAACGTCATAATTAAAGTCGAATCATATAAGATATAAAATGATTAGAAATAAAATTAAGAAAAAAATAAACAGATAATTAAGAAAGATCTAATTTCATTTTACTGTATTACAATTAATGGACAAGCAATTAGAATATAATTCCTTCTTCAGACAATTTTAAGTATGATTTTGATGTCGGCCCTACTGTTTGTTGTTTTTCCTTTTTTTTTTAGCTCTATCTCTAGCTCTAGGCCATTTTTGGTTGTTTCCTTCTTCCGGATGAGATGCCTTTTATTTCATAACTTTTCTTTGCTTTTCTCTGTCCCACTCGCAAGGGCGGAGATATAGCTCCACTTTAAGCTAAATAAAAAAGCAGTATCATATCATATCATATGAGAGATCCATTTATTATGGAATTCTATTTTTCCTCTCTCTCTTTAATTAAAAGTCGTTCTTATTTTATTGCAATTCTCTCTGTCTGCATAATTTCTTTTTAATGTATCAAGATTAATTTAATTGAAATAAAAAAATCATACACATGGAATCAAAAGTTGTTTTATCTTTGTGAAATTTGCGTCATATCGCTATAATTCGAATGTTAAAAGACAATAACTGGTGAAGTCCTTGCAAAGGCAAGATTACAATTTCTCTATTAAAATGGGGCTTCTACCAATTACTGTAAATATCGTAAACGGATAAAAAAAAAAAGAAGAAGAAGGATTTGATCTGATTTGTTCTATTAAAAAATAAGTTTATCGGATTGAAATTTACGCTGAAAAAAGATACATTTGAAAAAACTATTAGAAACTCTTAAATAAAAATATGTTGGAGTGAATCGAATTTTGAAATTTAAAGAAGATATGTTGAAGTGAACTTAATTTGGAAGAAGATAAGTGCAATTTGAGAGGAAATTTTAGGGGGAAAAAAAGAAAAAAAAACAAGTAAGGAATTCGACCAATAAAATGGTGTCGATTGTGAAGGTTTGCTGCTCTTCATAATTCTAGTTCTTCCAGATTGAAAATATGCTTGAGATATAATACAATCGAGTTCGTATTAATATAAGAAATACAACTTGGCGGGACTTACAATTTACGTAAAACAAAAGGAGAAAGTGAATTAATTTGCACAAAGTTAGTTCGTCATTAAAGAGGATTTGTTTAAGTATTATCGATGGGATAGCATAAAAGTACTAAATATTTATTCATTAAAACTGGTTTGTGTATCAATAAGATCTTGTATTTATCAAGTCCCTTAAAACGGTTATTGAAAAGGCCTCACATCTCGGACGCCGCATCATACATAGCAGAGGTTGAAAATGTTTGCATTTAAGCTACCATTGCTTTAGAGATCAAGCTCCACAAGACTATAGTGTTCCAATTTTTGCATTTAAGTAACAACAACACTCGTCACCTATTACGTGAAGTGTATATCTCACACTATACATACATGACACTCACCTAACCTAACCTAAGGATTTCCTAAACTTATGCTATGCAAATTTATTTATTTATTTTTAAGTTGTGGGAAACACGTCATTTAGTTTATCTTAGATTTTACAAATTTTCCAAACATTATCGTATCAACAAACTTAGCGTCATTTTAAATTGCAACACGCATTACTTATTACGTAATTTGTGTATCTCATGCTATACATACATAATACTCACCTAATCTGCATTATGTAAATTCATTCTTTATAATATTTTAAATTAAAATAAATATAAAACCGTTTATATGTAAATTTTTAGTAAAATTATAAACTTTTATATATAACTTTATAAATTTATAATTTTACCGATTTTATATTTTTATGTATTTAAATAAATAATAAAATTACGATTTTAATAATCAGGATGAAAAACATCTCATCTAGTTTTATCATGGATTTTACAAATGTTCCAAACATGCTATATCGACCAAAGTTAATTCTAGTGATATGTAACATGTCTAATTGTTTAATAACTTAATTTTATTTCAAGAACTTAAGCTTTCATGAATATTGAGACTTTATATATATATATATATATATATATATAAAGTGTTCAATTATGTAATATAATATTAAAAAATGGTGTGATATCTCCACCCGTGACACGAAACTAACATAATTGTTCCTTTGGCAGTTAATCCTACATGAATTATTAGGACTACTCCAAAAGGTGGAGGGGGAATATTCCAAGACGTGTCCATCGTACTTCGAACACGTGAAAGATTGCCTGCTAAAACATCGATAGGTGTACTGCATTAAGTTGGTCCAGCTTATCAGTATCACCGCTAAATCTTCACCTCCATGTTGTGTAATCTCCTTTGGTACAACCTCCATGTAGATATCCAGTTTCTTATTTTAATCGCTATGCTTAAGTCTTTTCAATCTGTTTTCATTACTTTAAACATGTTTGATGAAAGGATTTGCAATTTCCATTGAATACATTAAAAAATACAGAGTGTTTTTTTTCCCCCTTCTTTTTGAGGTAGTAATAGTTCTTTTGTTTTTATAATGATAATCATATTCTTTTATTTAAAAACAAAAAAAACACATACATAAAAAGTCTTTATAAACTTTATTATAATATTATTTTAATCAACTTATATAATCATTTCGATAATTTTTCTTTTAACAGTTTCAATTTTCTATATTTAGATGCATGCATGTTCACCTGATATAGATTACGATATAGTAAGTTTTTAACTATATATTTTTATATATTAGTCCACAAAGATAAAAAGAAAAAAAAAAAAAAAAGGAAAAAAGAGCTAGTTGTTTAGGCATATAACAAAAATAAGTTATATTACCCTCACATTAATAGAGACATTACTATCCTACAGGCTAATTTAATAACTATTGCAAGAAAAAATAGAAACTACCATAGTGGTTACGGCTTAAGAGTAAAGCCCATATTTTTTGGACGGTTGCGACGGGAATGCCACGGTGTTATTAAAAGTAACCGAATTTTTAACTGCATTTTTCCAATCTTATGGACTGTCTAGAGATATCAGCTAGTACTAGGATTTAAGCCAAAAATAATAAATAAACTAAATCAATAAATAAGTTTATTAATTAATTGGTTTAAAAATTGTAATCTTATATAGATAAAGTATTTATTATTATGACTTTATAAACTAATATCATAACTTTTTATAATCCACATAGAACATTTAGTCATATAGTATCATGATCTTCTTCCTTCCTTAATATACGATGTTCTTATTGCGCAACCTTATAATTAGGCTTAACTTTTCCTCTTTTTCGATATATGATTCGAGTCACGCACTGCTACTTATTAGTTATCCCATAAACATGTTAAGAGTCATTACCTTAATGACACTTTTCACCTTTCTTGGACATTTTCTCTAAAATTAGAGACAAATCCGAATCTTTTACTTACTAGTGGAGGGTCGACTCTAAATAATGTCCTAGACTAAAATTAGTGAATAAATAAAACCAACAAAAATAAATTAACCCATTGATTACTTGATTCAAAAGTTATAACCTTATATTGATAAAATATTTATCACATGACTTTATAAACTGATACCATAATCTCTTACAATTTATATAAGACACTTAACTATGGGGTATCACAGCTTGATCACCTAACTATAGCCTAAACTATTGTAATGAATGAAGAAGGCACTTCCTACTTCAATGGAAAGAGGAAGTAGTTATTTCACAACCACTCCTCTACAATTCCTAAGAGATGCAACTGAGATGAATTCGAGATGGGCTTTATAAAACCCAAACATACCCTAATAGCTCAATATTTTTCAAGACCTCATATAGTTTTTACTTTTATTACCAAAACCCGCCCTTATAGGATTTTTTATTTTCTATAACCCTATAAGGTTGTTCCTCCTAATACTAGAATTTGTTCCTAAAGTCATTATAGATCCTATACTTGAATCATCGACGCTAATTACATAAGTATTTTGTTTGCTTTCGATTTTTTTGAGCTATTGTTAGTATGTTCTTAAAGGATTTTCATAAACAAATATTTAATATACTTATTAATCTTCTTATTAAATCAATAAATAATTTATTATTTCTCGTCGAGTCACGTTTCTCATTAGGTTTTTTATAATTCTAAAACTCGAACCTAAATTCTATAGAACCATCTTATAAGGTTTTTAACAGATTAGACAAATCAAACATACTATAATAAGTTGTCTAGTTTCCAATCTTGTTCCGTGCATTCCAAAGCTCCCAGATCGTGAGGAGGAGTGATGTATGTTACTTCTCAAGACAGATTGAAAGTAATATTAAATTAACCTTTGCTGCATTTTTAATTTGTTCACCCGAAAGACTCTCAAAGTGCTGCCCGCTGGTCGGGAAATGAAGCAATTGAGCATGCACATAACAAGAACATGCACCGCACACTCCCTTGAAACCTCAGCTCCCACGAAAAGCTATATACCGTTTGTCAAGTTAATATTTCTTTTATATTTTTTCCCCCATGAAGTACAACGATTATATCAAACGGTTATAGTCCTTTTTTTCTTAATGTTTAAGGTATAAAGCTTATTTATTTTTATTTTATTCAACTAACATTCTTTTCCTACCTTTATATGATATATCTCGATTCCGTGCGTGTTTAATGTTTTAAGGAGTGATTTCAGTAGAATTTCAATGTTTATCTTAAAATTATCAATATTATGAATAAATAAAATGAAAGGAAATGTTTGATGTTTATAGAGTTTAGAAATCAATCTTATCTATTCAATAATTTTAAGATGAATGGCTGATATTAGGGTTTGTTATTGAAGTTTATCTTAACCTCTAGCTTTCATGTGCTTAGATATGAGTTTGAATTTTTCTAATGGCTTAAAACCCTTATTATTAAAAATAATCCTAAAGCACATATCAATTCCCTTAAGGCACATTAAAGCTAAATAGAGCTCAAATGAACTTAAAAAGGTTATTTTCGAATTTACTTTATACACACAAGATAACCAAATAAGATAGAGTGTAGAAAATCCAATTTGGTGTTCCTTATTCTGAATTTACCAATTTAAATCTTCCTAAAACATTCTTGATTAAATCAATTTCCTAAGTTTTATTATTAACCCAAAATATCGATCCATAGTATTAAATTACTTTCAAAACCCAATTACCAAAATAACTCTTTACAATCTTACTAAATATCTAGTTCTCTCCTCCATCTATGAAAGAAAATTGTAATACCTCATTATATTCTGCTTTCCTCAATACGTTAAATCCTAAATGGATGCTTCGGACATCCTCTCTTTACTACGAATGTTTTCTGATTTTGTTTAGTTAGCTTGGTAATTAATTGGTTAATATTTTTTTCATTTTAGGCAAACTTTACGCTTGGATGTTTTAAGCTGGTCTTTATTGTCTAAAATCAGTATGGAAAGGTTAAAAAAAAGAAGAAGAAGAAGAAGAAGAAGAACCGATATCAAATATCGATCACATAGTACAGGATATAAAAAAGTGGCAGTACACATAAGAAGATGTGGACCGGAAAAATTTTAATTTTCACATTAATGTTACATAGTATAATAGGAAAGATCTGACGGCTGAAAATTTGCTCCTAAGAAAACGAATGGTTAAGCAAGTACGGAAAAAGCCAGTTGCAACAAATGGGTCCGTGGCTGGATCATGAACATGGTATTAGTATAGTACTCCATAGTAAATGGCTTCTTGGGGGGTATGTTGTCCGTCCTAAAAATGAAGCAGAACTTGGGAATTGTAATTACTTCTTGCACTTTCTATTCTAATTATTATTTTTTTCTTTTCTTTCAATTTAACTAATGAAGTTCTACAACTTTTTAATAATCACGTAACTGAATGTTACCATGCTATACATTACTAATGTGCCACTTTTAATATCTTCCGGTCACGTCAGCTGAAGTAAAGGAAAAAGAAATAATTAAAAATTAAATAATAGAAAACAACAAAGTTTTATAATAGCAAAATATATACGCACGCACGCAGCTACACATGCACACACCAGCAGATATTTTACTTGCATTACTCGTGCAAAATCAACATAAAAAACAACTACTACTCAGTTTCAAATGGAGTTTACAACCAGTTGCTAAATTAGCAGGTGTATATGACTCCAAAATTGAGGGATGAGGAAATTGGGTAGTTTTATTTTGGCATTTGGCAACACATAGTAAGAAAATGAGCTAATCACATTTAAATTTTATGTTAAAAAAATTGTAACGTTTTAGAACCTAAAATGTTGTAGTTCGTCATGTGTCTCTAGCCTTTTATTGACACATCAAATATCTTAAATAATCTGCTAATTTCTCCACATAATTATCATCTATTTATAACTTGTAATAACTTTAATAAATTTCCACATATATTCTCAACATTTATAATTCATCAAGAATTTCATCAACTCCTGAAATATCTCATTTAATGTGAAATTGTAACAACTCCTAAATCAATAGATGAAAGGAAACTAAATAAAAAGAAAAAAAAGATTTATATGTTTTTACTAACTGGAGCCAACTAGTATCAATAAACTGCATAACCTAACAAGAGAAGTCTCAAGTGATTTTTTGTGACCCACGATACAAATAAAAACTAACAACTAAAACCCGATAACATTTTCAATCGAAACCACAATGCTACTCAACCTATATAAGACTATTCCCATCATTATAGGAATATTCATAACAATTTGCTGCAATGCTATAATATGCACATACATACATACATACATACATACACACACACACACACATATACATACATAACATACGCATGCACGCACATATATACACACCATATAGTATTAATGTTGGATTCTCCCCAACAACCTAATAACCAAGTAAGATCTTAAATCTACCTAGATCATTTCTAAGCATGACTCTAATCAAGACATTATCACGTAAGGATCGTTGAGATGTTACCCTAAGTTCTGGTTCTCTTAGTCTCTTGGACTTAGCAAAGCACACGCAACACAGATTCATTTAAGGTCTAATAATTATTTAATCTGGTTATATTCACCAACCTAACATCATAACCAACAAGCAAGTATCTCATATCTGATTTCATCAACTCGCTAGAAACTGAAATAGCAACATCTTTAGAACCTGTCATAACACAAACACCAAAACTCAATCCACGACCTATAATTATACTAAAACAGCACACCTTCTCTTGGTCTCCAACATATCTAACATCATCCTTTAACTCAAAGTCACAACTCTCACATACTTACAGCTCATGTCACTAAAGGAACCTAAGAGCACTATGTTGTTAAATTGATTTTTAAAGTGTTTCAGGTGAAGAATCATTCTTAGGAAAACTTTGGAAAAGATTTAGAAATGAAAAACACACCCGAAAAACTTAGAAAACCCCCCAAAAAAAAAAGGTCACTACACATAGCAGGGATCATAGTATCTAGATACTACAACAAGTGCCATCTGGACATCATAGTCAAGGGAACAGACTGCTCCTTAGTGCCTGGACGCTAGTAGGGGTAGCATCTGAATGCTAGTAGGGGTAGTATCCAAGTATTAACTAGCAGTTTAAAAATTTTTACATACTACAACGGTGTTTCAACCCCTATACTCTAATCCCCTTTAGAAACTTTCAAGACCACCACTTTTGGACATGATTATCCGTCAACAACCTATCCTACACTCTTTAAACGTCTCCTAAACATCAATAAATGATTAAATCTTAACTCTACTCTATCTTGAATTCAAAAATTTACAATCCATAAAACTACACATATAAGAAGGATAATCAAATTCATACTTGTAGAGATTTGTTACTAACGTGTTCACCACCACAAACACATTGTAGGATACACAGAGGACTACTCTAAGATCATTTTACCCATTGCTTTACGTGAAAAAAACGAAATTCTTACAAAATTTGACCAAGAAATCAATGTTAACTAATCTAAACAACCTTGCCTCAAGATCTTCTACCTTGAACTCTATCGCACTACCAAAGATTCATTGTAGAACCTCTTAAAGATCTTAAATTCATTTTAGGGGCTGCTTAAAATCCGTTAAAATTCAACAATAAAAAGGCACTACTTAGCCTTACCTTGTTTTTTTTTTTCGTACCTAATATCTCCAATCTTCAACGTTTTCTCTTCCTTGCTTCAAGGTTTGTGCGAAACCCTAGGCACCAGGTTGCATGCTAGTTTGAGTTTCACAAAAAAGGGTTTCTGCTAAGTTATGGTGTATTTTTATACCTAAGGTTCTTGGAACTTTTCCATGCCTACAATGCCCCTATCACTTTTTATTATTGCTAACTCATGTCCTTAATGCACTTATTTATGTATTTTCCTTTTTTATATTTCTTTTTTCCTTTTGTTTGGGTTTTACAAAAATAATTACAAATTATAAAGACGCTAAAAGTGGTACAACCCCTCTAATAATATAGATATATATACACTCAAAGATATGGAAATCTTAAAGCACCAACTATACAGAGTGGTTTTTCTCAATAAATTATTAGCTACCCACTACTAACAAAAGGTTGAAAATTAAAAATGCAAATTAAAGGTAGGAAGGAACACACCACTATGGTAGTTTTTATTTATTCATTTTTCCCAAACCATTATGATAGTTAATTGCTACTTTCATCTTAAAGAAAATAAACAAATTTTCAATATTGGGTTGCCTTATGCAATCCAATTCTAATAAGAAAAAGGTGTTTTTTCATTTAATTCATGAGGGCTAATGAGTTGTTTGCCCTTAAACTAAAAGCAAAATGGTTATTTGACTATCACAATACTTAAAAAGCAAATCCTTAAGTTGATTTCTTGATTTTTACTGCAAACAACTTGAAGTAGAAACCTACCTTATCAAAGTTACCGTATAACCTCTTTACTTTTTCATTAATATCTAGCAATAATTAATCCTATCTTATATACAATTAATCTATAATTATGAATATGGGAAATACTTTAATGGTAAATAACTCTTGGAAGAAATATGATCTTGAATCTTAAATTGTCCTAATCCATATTATGGTGGTGGATCAATGGGCTACTACATGGAAGAGAGAAGCCCCATTACAATTGGAGAGAACAGAAAGTACTTAGACTCGGTTGGGATATAACTAGCTTAAATTGGAGTGATAAATGAGAATGACAAAATAAATAAAGGCATATACCGAAATGCAAATGGTATAGTCATCGGGGTTTTCTCACAAAGCATCACCATAGTATCCCCTTTAGAAGCCGAATCGTGAAGTATGGTCCATGCTCTTGAGATTACACATAACTTCACCCATGATAATATCACCTTAGAACTCAACTTGTCTAAGGTTATCACTTAGCTAACATGTTCGGTTCCCAATTTTTCTCTCCTCCATAATTTGGTTTTTCTTTGTATGGAAAAGAAGGTTTAAGGACATCTTTGTTTGCAAAATTTTATTGAAAGGTAATAACTTGGCTAGTTAACTTGTAAAAGCCGACCTTAATAAGCAACATTGTTTTTTTGTTCTATCTTAGTACTCTAATGGACGTTACTAACCTTTTGTTAATAGACTTTATTTGGAACAATTTATAAGTCCCACAACCAGTCCCTCAAGGTTTCAATCGGGTGAAAGATTCGATTAAGCCTAAATTATAAAGTAAAGCTAGAAATATTAGTAAAAATGACCCCGTAAGTTTGAATTTATAAAAATAAGTAATAAAATAAAAGACTATAAAAATTCCAAATTTTAAGTATATAACTCGTCATTTACCGAAAATGCATAAATGCATTTCGATAATTAACGAATTACTAGAGATAAATTATATGTATACTAAAAATCATAAAATAACCTAAATAATATTTAGGAATATCTATTTGTACTATATATGAATTTACATGTAGGTATAAATACGCATAATTACTTAAAATACGCGAAATGTGCTAAAATAATACTAAATACTTAAAGAAAATTCATAATTAATTAATAAAAAATCAAGAAAAATCAGGAATGATCCAGAATTGAGTCGTGGCAACTGGGAAAAATAAGAAAAAAATCGGCCAATTAAATTAAGATAACACAAAAGCCAAAAATTAAGGGATAAGGCAATTGTCTTGTCCAATTTAATGCACAATAAATTCCCTAAAGCTCTATAAATAGGGAAAAAAATTCAGAAGCTCATTTGGACAGTTAGAAATCAAAGAAAATTAGAGAGATACGAAAATTAAGAGAAAAATTCGAGTTAGAGAAAAAAAAAAAAGAAAAACTGTGTAATTAGGACCTTTAAAGGGAACTCACACCAGACGAGCAGCTGGGAGTAGACGGCCACCACCACTACACGGTGGTGGCAGCTCCCAGACCGGCCGATAAGGCCATGGTAGCCGGCGGTGGCCAGAGCCACCCAAACCAGTGAGTCCGATTTCTAGCCCGATTTTGTGTAATTTTGTAAAAATAGTAAATATTCTTATAACATTATGAAACTTGTTATTATGAGGTTTTATTATATGTATATTTAGGGAAAAATAGTTATTTAGTTTAATCACGTTTGAAAATATAGGGTTCTTAACAAATCGAGCAAAACCGAACATGATTAGAACGGGAAATAAATAGGTTTAAGAGTGTAGTTTGGAGCTCCATTTTTTTTCTGTAGAATGCTTATGTGATATAGAACATTGCTATGAAGCCATTTTTCTAAAATTAATTTTCGAAATTTTTAAGTTAATTTTTAGCCCTAAAATGATAGAAAAATTAGGTAATTTTGGGTTAATTAGGTGATTAAAATACTAATTACTAATTTAGATAGTAATTAGATGTTTAGGGATGTTAACCTCTGATGTGGAAACCTAATTTAACCTTTGAAGTATTAAGTATAGTTAATTTAGGAAATTAGGTAGTTATTGTAAGAAATTAGTAATATGTAGAATTGAAAATTAATAAATCTAAAAAATTAGGGTTATTTAAATAATATTAGAATAAAAATCAAAATAATAACAAATGTGAATTAAAATTTAATTTTAGGTAATTGTATAAAAATGTAAGATTTTCTCACATTGGAGATAAATCCGATACCCCAATTAGGAATAACGTGTACCAAATAGTTTAGAATATTGAATTAAGACCCAATAAGATATTTGAACACTCGAGCTTAATGTGATTAATTTCACATTAGGATTCGAGCATGTTTAGGACATAGAAATCGAATTAAAACCTAATTTAAAAATTGATGCGGAAACCGAACCTGAACCTAACCCCAAACCTAGAATAATTGTAAAAGACTTAAGACCTAGATAATGACAACTCCTCAATTCGGATTAGAGTGGGTGTAATTTCTCTAATCTTACAATGGGTTGGACAATGTCGTGCGATGGCATTTGTTTGTACATGCATTGCACCTAATAAGTTGATTGAAAACCTTGTTGTGTTTGTGGTATAGTTTTAAGTCCTCCATCCTAACTTACTAAGTTATGGTTGCTCACATCCCTATAGACGTCGTGCGGGTGCTGGCTAAGAAGCGGTAAACAACTATTCTGAAGCTAGCAACTGCGAGATTCTGGAGAGTGAGGAAAAACATTGAAGAATAAACATATATTTTTAAGGTTTAAGTTTTTATTTTAGAATTATTTTTCATTTCTGAATAATGTAATAACTAGGAAATATATTATGGAGAAATATTGTAAATTTTAATTGCAACAACTGAATTATAGTATATATATATATTTTCTCACTTTTTTAGGTAAATGATTTATTTAAATTACAAACTATTTACTTCAAAACGGGTTAGTCGTGAATGCCTTGTGTAGATTAGGTTTAAGATAGCGGTTGTAAGGCCAACTTCTATCTTAGAATGGTTTATACAGCAGAGCTGTTACGACTCTGCCGTTTCGGAGCGTAACACAATTCAAAGAAAGTACATCTAATTTTAGACCTAAGTTAAGAATCCCTCATCTTGGTTTAGTTGCTATTCATTTCTCATGTCTTTTCTTTTTTTTTTTTTTAATTTTGAGCCTCTTTTGGACCATTAATAAAATGGTTTGGAATTACTAAAAGAAAAAAAAAATCTACAATATCTAAGCTAGAAATGGATTAAGTAATTAATGATTATCAATAAGTGCTTAATGATCAAGATTAGAAGATGATACAGTAGGATAAACATTAAATATATTGATAATTAAGCTAACATTAGATAAAAGTAAGGTTGAGATCTATTTAGATGGAATGGGTCTTTAATAAATAACAATGTGATTTTCATGGGCATAATCAAATCTAGTGTTAAAACTGAGAACACTGGTTAATGGTGTGCTCTAAAAGGGTTAAGATAAGTGAAAATTAGTTTCTAAATGAAAAAATGCATTAAAGACTAATATAGGCAATTTTTGAGT
Source organism: Lumnitzera racemosa (assembly GCA_024138005.1). Lineage (NCBI taxonomy): Eukaryota > Viridiplantae > Streptophyta > Magnoliopsida > Myrtales > Combretaceae > Lumnitzera > Lumnitzera racemosa. Next base: position 145,210,658 of record JAMXBC010000001.1, read on the forward strand.
CCAAGAACTTGAGTAGGATTCTAGAAAACCTAGAGTTAAGTCAATTGAACCAAGTAATATAACAAATGGTTTGAGTCTAAGGTATTTGATCAATTGAACTAAATAATGATGAACTAGACCTAATAAAAAATTAAGCTTGGCCCTCTAATTAATTTTGCTTAAATCAACTTGACTTTTTCCAACTGAATTAGATCTTCTTATAAGTTTTGATCCATTTGATCGGTCAAACTAGTTGTTGTTGGTACAAATATTAATGAAGTAAGTAATTAAGTACCTTTGGATGTTTAATTAAATACAAGTTGAATGAATTAGAAATGGAGCTAAGTTTTGGCCAACAATGTTGTTCTACCATTTGATAATTTATTGTACTTGTTGTAGAATATGTACTTTTAACATGTGACAAGGTATACATGCCATTGATCAAACTCAAGGTAACAATCGGAGTTGGGATATAGCGACTCGATTTAGTTTAAATATGACTCACTTTTACAGTAAGAAAAGTGTATACCAATAACGATTTAAATGATTCTAAAATTCGAATAAAATAGATAAATAGCCAGTGTAAAGTCAGTTTTTTGAGTTTTATTTAACCCTATACTTTATTTATGTTTTTCCTCTCCATTGTTGGATTTTTTTTGGCCTCAATGGTAGACTTTTATTCTCGTATATAATTTTCTTTATTAGATTTTACCTAATCTACGTTGTTGTCCTTAAGCCTAAGCGTAATGAAAACTTGCTCTTTGGCGGGGAGGGGAGAAAAAGCAAAAGACAAAAACAAAGTCTTTCAGTTAGGAGGCCCATGTACTCATTGATGGGCTGTGTTTTCAGACTTTATTTCATTTTGTAAGACCCATTTTTAGTTTTTTTTTTTTTTTAATCCATCATATCAAGCACTGGATCCATTATCAATCTATATGTGTGTGTGTGAAAAACAACACAAGATGTGCACGTGGCATTAAATAATACCCAACCTATTTTGGCGAATTAATGGACAGGATATGAATGTAGATGTATACATTTACATAAGGGAATTAATGAACAACCTAAGTTTGGAGAAGGATGGAAATAGACATAAATAAGAATTAATTGTGCAAATAAATGCATCCAGACTTAACAGCTGACAACGTATTTGATTCAAGGGAACAGCAACAGGACCTTCAAATTAAATTTTTATGAGCTTCAATCAATGGTATACACTTTAACTCCAGTGAAGTGTAAAGTCCCTCCATTTTTCAGGTTCCTTCTCGGAGATCTGAATTTAAGCAACCCATAATTTTCCATTAGGATACTATTAAATGCTACCTACAGTCTACAGGTGTATATTGTCGCAATATGAATATATTCGTATATATCTTTCTTTTTATTTTTTATTTTTGAATAAAGTACATTACATTATTCATGTCGATGACTAACTAATTTGGAGGAATCCACTGTTTAAATATAGAGATAGTCATAGGAGGTGATGCAATAAAAATAGCTACAGTTAGTGTCACTGATCGAACCGTGAAAGAGCCGGTAACTTAGATAGTACATTATTTGAAACCAAATACAAAAAGAGAGTAATAAGAAAATCGACTAGCTCATAAACCTAACTACAGGGTGTTAAATGGAAGTAGGTGCGAAGCCTTGAAGGTCACACAGGACTACAATAAAAACTGTCATTCATTTTCGTGTTGTTAGGTGTAGAAGTGATGTGGGCTTCATAAAAGTGCATATTAAATTTGGGTTTATACAGCAACCATCTAATCTTTTTTTCACATTAAAAATGACAGCAACAATTTCTTCGTGAGGTATGATACTCGTCTTACTCCATTGAAAATTGAACATGATGAAGTCATCTGTTTGAAATGGATTATAAGAAAACATATATAAGAAAGAATAAAATAGCTTTTTGGGGGTAGGAAATGGTTACGAGTGATTTTTTTATTCTTAGTCTTTTCCTTTTTCTAAATTTATGCATTTTTATTATTTTCATCATCCTTGTTAATTACATATTTTTATTAATATGATTTTATTAAACATGCACCGTCTAATTAACATTAACATACAGTGATGAAATGCAAACCATGTGTGCATATTTGTCACATAGAAAAACATTGCTATTTTATTTGCAAAAGCAGCAAAACACAAGAAAAATATCCTTAAAAGTAAATTTAAACTCAAGGGTAGATTAGTTTCTCTCATAAAAATAAGGGTAATCCACCTTTTCCTTTTACAAAGAGCGAGTACAAGATGGGTTGGATATATAACTCTATTTATACCTTAATCTAATCTATAAGATAGATGTTCCAATGATATGATTAAAATCTATGATATAGTATCTTAGAACTATCTCGAAACTTGTATCATATAAAATCTACATAATATGAGGTACTTTATGAAATTTACAAATTTTACCTTTCTTCCTATAAATTTCAAATTAAATTTATATGATGTCCAAATGGTCAATTATATGTGATATTATAAGTTTTTTCATATGCAAAGACTTATCAAACTTGTAGCAAAATTTATTAAATTAAAAAAAAAAGTCAATTTTCCTATATTTATTATTTCAAGTTTATATAATTTTACTACTTAAGAAATGAGAAAAAATAAAGGGATAGAATGAAAAACATAAAATAAGAAAATGGACATTAGGTTTAGTCATCTATGATTATTAACTCATAGTTTTGAGCTCTTTCTTTTTTTCTTTTTACTAAAACATTTACCAGCTAAAATTATAATATCATTCAATAATTTCTATAGGAGGAAACATGGTATCTAGATTATGTACCGTTTATCCTTAGATACAAGTTCTAGGTTGTATATAAAGTAGGAAGACTTTACACTTATATCCTATCTTATGAGAATAAATTATAGAAAATCTGGATCGACGAATTAAACCAATATTACTATTTTGTATTACTATGAAGTCCTTGAATGTTATACTCAATCTAATTTTTTGTTCCCAAATTTTATATTTAAAATTTAAAGTTGTGAAATGTAAAGACAAAATTAATTGAGGTCATTAATGAATAATGCTTTTTGAATGTATTTACTTCTTTTCGTCCCGGGCCAAGGCTTTCGTGTCTTACGATTTACGTTGTTTGCATGATTTTAAGGACTGAAATTCAATGTAATCCGATTTCACATAATTTAGATTTGAGTTGGAGGATACAAGGTTGGTAATGAAAACATGAAATATCATCACCAAAACTCTTTGTTGAAATTTGATTAATTCGTCCTATTTTTAATTATTTAGATTATATTCACATTTTTTAATATCCTTTTTATCTTATATATTATCAAAACGGTTAAAGTTGCTTTTGAAGCTTTAAGTATTAATAGGTCTTTCCACAATTGCAATAACAACCTTATACTTTTAACCTTTCCAACCACAAAATGGTTGGAAAATTTATTCTTTGTACTAACTTAATTACAACTCTACTTTCCAACGATAATTCTCTATTTTTATAATAGTAGGTGAGATCGTTTTAGTGTTTTTTGGAAAAATTATGACAGAAAATAAATTTGAAAAGAAAAATAAAAGTTATAATTATGATGTCTTTCAGCACTTATAACGTAGGTACTGCATCCATTAATATTCTTATCAAACTACTCGAAATTGGGTTAAATTGAATCCTATCCTATCCTAGAGTTTAAATCAAATAGTGTGTTTGTGATGGTCATTGGTGGACCTTTTGACTCACATAAACTTATAAGATCATGAAAAATCTGACAAGATTTACATTATTAAACTAAACAAATTAATTGTTAATTCGATCGTTCTTAATCTCCATTAAAAATGTTATGAGTGTAGGAATTAATAAATATTAAAGAGGTTATTAAAGAAGGAAGGGCCTAGTGAGGAAAAGGCCTGACAAAAGCAAAAAATAAAAGCAATAGAGAAGTGTCCAACTATTCCATTAAATTCAAGCATCCAATAAAAATACAAATTCAAATACAACTACATTACAAATACAAAAACAAACACAAACATAGGGGGCTTAAAAGGTGTGGGCACTGAGATTTTGGCAAAGCATTAAATGCGTCACCCCTTCATTGAATATCTTCGACCACTCCCTCTTCGATTACCCAATTCACAATAAATGACAAATAAACATTAATGAAACATTAATGGACTCCATAAATGAATTCCTTTTCTTTTCTTTTTTCTTTTTTTGATAAAATTAAATTGGAACTCTCATTTATTAGATATATACAATATGGCCAAAGACAAGTTAATTTTCTGAATTAATAAGAAGGACTGCCTGCCTACTGAAATGACGTGTCTATGTTGAGCTACAACTTTCAAGTTTTCATTCATTTCAACCCTTTTTGGGTCTCTCCGGATACGTGTGTTGTTTGCTTGGCTTGGCTTGGTTTTGTTCCTGATTTCCTAGTATAATGATATTATCATAGAGCAGAATAGAAAAAGTAAAAGGGGGGAAGCAGAAGCAGCATATGGGTGCAGAGGTAGTTGTTAATGTTGGGTACATGAAGAAGGGGTACGAGGAAGATACAAAGGATGGGAATGGAACTCAATCTAGGACGACGGCACTTATCACACGTGACCTCCTAGGCGTTGCTGTTGGTGGTTCCAATCATAACAATAATAAGATTGAGTTTGAGGAACAGCACCACGAACTGGACCTGGATTTGCAGGTTCCTACTGGATGGGAAAAGCGACTTGATTTGCAGGTTTAATTACTTAAATTTCTCCACATCTTTTCCTTCCTTCAGCTATTTATTTATTTCTTTTCCTTTGGTTCTGTGTGCTTCTGAATTATGATCTATTACGTTATGGTATTTTGAACTGGACTTTAGGCACGAGATTTACTGTGAAACCATGGCTTTTCGGAAGAAGCAGGGCGATCTGGTAGGGATAGGACTGAAAATTTAATTTTGTGTTGGTGATGTAATAACAGGTATTCAAATCGGGGAAATAAATAACCTAGTTTTTGGCTGATAGGGAAATTTCTCCTTTACTTTTTTATTTTCATTTCGCGGGATTTTGAACAGCCCGCGATTGCACTATTATATTTCTGTCTATAATTGTATAATCTATAATTGGTATATGCCTTTGTTACCAAATTTTGTGGACGAGTCTGTGGTCTGGGTTTTTTCTTGCTTTTATCTTTGAGTTGTACTTGGATCCCTAGACATAGGGATTTTTTTTTTTTTTTTTTCTTGGCATTGGGATTCTGGCCATGGGAATTGTATGTATTGTCTGGGCAATTGCTCAATTGGTCTGTCTCTGCATAAAGTACCTGGTTCTTCGAAAAGGAAAAAAATATATATATATATATATAATAATAATAATAATAATAATAATAAGAATCTTTCATAAACTCAGTTCATATAGATGAGGAGTTTAATAAAATAGCATATATAGCCCTATTTTCTTTTTTCTTTTTTTTAATGTGGGTCTCATATATTTAATATTATACTTCATACACCATTCATTCCAACTTTATAAAAATTTTCTGACTAGAGGTCATCCAGTCAAGAAAAGCTTTATTAGGAGCAATTTATTGGCTATTATCAGTTCATATCAATTTTTTTTTGGTTAAACTATCTATGTTATGGTTTTATTTTTTTTCTTTCGAAAATCACTTACATGTATCAAATTCATATTTATCTTTTCATAGCATTCAGCATTTGACAGGAAAAAAAATTGAAAATTTCTATACCGACAATGTCATGGGATGATTTCAGTAGAATTTTTCAATTTTTCTGCTGTTTATGTGCTTTCGAAGTTAAAGATAGGGGTTTTGGCCTAATCTAATCACATTTTGCACATTCCAACATAAATTTGGTGGAATAGAGCTGTATAATGAGAAACAAATAGATAGCAGAGGGAAATGTAGTTTAATTGAATGCTTCTTTTTTTTTTTTTTTTGGTGTGTGTGCTGTAATATTTGAAAACATTTTTGAACCTGGTTGTGCTGTTATACGATGTTGATTTGATTATTTATATTTCTCAGTCAGGGAAAGTCTACCTTCAAAAGTGCAACTCATCATCAGCAGTTCCAACTTATTCGTCATCATACCAAGGGGGACTCGTGATGAACCAGAATGTCCCTAAACTTCAAGACTTGAATTTCCTACATTCTTCTCCAAGGAAAGTTCCATTCAACCTCTTCGATGACGCCTTCTTGGATTTGAAACTGGTGCCATCATCGTCGTCGTCGTCGGCATCATCTGCAGTCAATTACAGTAGTAGTGTATGCACTCTTGACAAAGTAAGAGATGCACTCGAAAAAGCAGAGAAAGAACCACCCATAATAAGGAAGAGATCCCATTTCTGGAAACCGTCTTCTTCGCCATCACCTTCTCCCTCACCTTCCTCATCTTCCTCTTATTCGATGAAAGAGACCAGGGAAGACGATAATCATGAAGAGAGCGTTTTGCAGACCCCAATCGCGGCCGGTTGTCCTGGTTGTTTGCTGTATGTGTTGATATCGAGGAAGGATCCAAAGTGCCCAAGATGCAACGTCACTGTTCCATTGCCTAATTCGAAGAAACCCAGGATTGATCTTAACATATCAATATGATCATATGAAAGTGCGAGAAACGCCCCGTTTTCTTTGGTACTACATGATATGTGATGATGATGATGATGATGTTAATGTTACCATGTAAATGATAGGATATCTTTCTGGTTCCAAAATAGTATTATTATCTTACGAGCTTAAAAAAATAAAAAAATAAAAAAAACGCCTAAAGGAATATAATAGTTGGGGAAGGAAATGGTTCGGTTATTTTTCTAAACTAAAACTTAGTATACTTTTAGTTCATAGTTTTTTATGTAATGAATGAATATAATATGATCAGGATCTCGCCCTGGTTGTTTTGGTTGGAGGGGGCTAATTCCATTTGTGATTAGAATTTTCAACTAGAACTAGTGTTTCTATATCTCGGAAAGTGTCATATTTATATTTGTTATAATAGAAATGCTAAATTAATGGAACCATCGGCACTTTAATAAACAAATTAATCTTCGAATGTCATTTCCTAAGAGACATGGTTAGCAACCCTGTGTCACCACTTGTTCCGCAGCACATTTCTGTTTGTAATAAACAAAGTGAAATCGGAGAACTACTGTTCTGTTAGATGGGTTCTAGTCTAAACTTTGATGGTTTTATATATACGACATATTCTTTACCATTGTATTTAATTCTCAACATTTTAATAAATTTATTAAAAAAAAGCTTTTTAATTAATTTTTTTATTATATATAGACACGTTGATAATTAAAATAAATTAAATGAAAAAGGATTGATTTGTATAAATGTTAAATTTTTTTTTTAATATTTATGTAGATTAATTATGATAAATTTCGTAAAAATGCAAAATGTTAATGACTTTTTCTTTTTAACTTTTCCTTTATTTTTTTTTCTATTCTTATAAAAAAAAATTAAAAGAATAGGATAAGTGTGAGACTAGGAACAGGGATAAATCGTTCACAACAACTGAAGATAAGTGACTTACATAATGCAGTTGTGCTTAGTTGGACACCAGCATATGTTGTATGCTTTTGTGAATTTCGAAATATTCATTCATTAAGGAAACCAATTTATTATTTTGACATTGAATGCAACCATCACTCCATCGACCCTTATTTTATTTCCAAACCCAAATGATAATAATTTCTTTTTACCTTGTATGTTTTTTTTTCCTACTTCCATTCGTATTATTGGCTACGAATTCCTTGCATTTTAATATCGCTGGTGTATATTTGGAGAATATCCACTATATACCTAGTATAATGATTCTAAAATAGGAAACTAAACTGTACATTTTTTGTATTACTGCATTCTATTTTTTTGCAAGGTCACTCATCGTTATTTCTTTAATAGAGCATATATTTTCAAAGTTTAAACTTACATATGTACATGATACTTCCTTTCACTTACAAACTACAATTGCCCATTAACGAGGAGTGTCATTAGTAAGATTTGATAGGTAGAGTAAATTGGATTTGAGTTTTATACTTGAATAATGAGCTTGCAAAAGAGAACACTTCCAGAGATATCGTAGTATTGTCCGACTTGACTAGTTCAATATTTAAATTAGTAAATTATATATAAAGAGCAGAAGAATGCAAATGGCTCAAAACCAGTATAAGTGCATAAACAATTTAAGTGATTTACGGTTAAAAAACTTGTGAATATTTATTAAGAAGGGTTATCAAGAATTAAAGGAGTACGAGCAGTATCTTGGCACATTCACATGACCTAAGTAATGGGAGTATAAAGTCAAAGGTACTCTAGATTTGTAGAGTCATGATAATTAATTGAATCTCTAAATCTTATCCTCTTATCAGATGATCATTATGAGGCTTTAAGGTTGGGTGAGTCGTTTGAAAAGCTTATGCTGGGATTGGCCAATAAGATGACCTAATTAGGTGTTAGCAAATCAGGCTAAGCCATAAGCCCAATCAAATCAACCTAAGGTTTAAACAGATCTACATGGGCCTAAATGATATATGTTGAAAATATTTTATTAATAAAGAGTAAATTACAAACAAAAATTCAGATTCTTGATTTTCCTACTTTAATTCTATATTAAACCTAATATCACAACCATCTTATTTAAAATAAATGCAATGCAATTTATAATGTTTATATACTGATCATTCTTCCGCGAGTCCAACAAATCCCAAGTTTCAAGATAAGGTACCGTAACAAAGAAAACAATTTGAAGGCAAAAAATTAATAAAGCCTTCCCTTTTTTTTTTTTTTTTCTTTTTATTGGGGGATTGGTGGTGGGGTTTGGGAGTTTTACGCGATAAATTCTTTCCTTTACGATAATAAAGTATTAAAAATAAATAAATAAAGTTATTGAATTATATTTTCAACATAAAACTGCATAAATGTTTTTATTTATATCATTTTGTCTATAAAACTTCATATTATATATTATATCAAATGATGCATGTATAAATGCAGAAATATCAAATCGGTGAAATATTAAGAAAAAAACAATCATATAGATAATTGCATATAAAAGCAATGATTAGGTTAAAAAAATTTAATATTATAGATGTATATTGGTAATATAAAACCTTATAAATTTTTTAATCTTCATTTTTTTGATAAAACTTCATCAAAAATTTATTATCTATATTATCCATTAATATTTGGTAATTGTTCATCGGATCTCTACTTTTTCAGCAGTTTTTCATAACTTCAAATGTTAAATTGAGGCCGACCGGTTAGCGTTTTTATTGAGAGAGATGCGTTTGGAAGAAAGGAAGAAACTGAGTTAACTGACCATATTTATTGTGGTTAAATAAGTAATTTAAAAATTAACGGTTGCTTAAGTCGAGCTGAGCCCATTGAAGAGATTTTTGGGTTTTACGTCTCCTCAGAGAGTTGGGTCTTATTGGGCCCTAGACACTTTTTCAAACGAAAGAAATAATTGAAGTCCACGATTTCTTTGATGCCGACGTCTACCTAGCATTGTCCAACTGCTAAGATTTATAATCTAATAGTCTGCTTTTTCAATAGTCCAAGATTATTTATTGTACCAATTATTATAATCTAATATCATAAGTATTCACTTATGGGCTTGTCTCTAGTAAGGCCATCAAGCTCCTTCCTTTTAAAAATAATAAATATAAGTAACCACGGTTAAAATTACAATGAAATAATCAAGTAACTTAAACTCAGTATTTAAAAGAAAATAAGTATAGTGTTTTTTAATTTGTTTTCAAGTAATCGAAAAGATATAATTTTTCTATAATATTCTTTTGAAGTCGGTATTACTACTTAATTAATTAGTGCACGTACTTGTGGTAGTTTCAATTATATTATAGACCAGCTAAATACCAATCATGAGAATAAGTGAACTTATTCTGACGTACAAAGATTTAACTGTTTTTACATATAAATATATAGTTTTTCTTATTGTTATGTCCCGGTGATCTCTTCTCTCCAATTTTTCCTTCGATTTCATTTTATTCTAGCAAAATTCACAAGTCATCAAAGCCTTTGTTGATTGAAAATTAATCTAGACACTACCACAAATCTTCTCAAGCGTTGCCTTTGCCCAATGAAGAAGACAAGGAATGAAAGTTAGTGTCTGGTTTTGCAGTTTGCAACCATGGTTAGCCAATTCAGATAATCTGAAAGTGACACTCGATAATGCGAGTCGCTGGAGTAATGAAAGAATGGCCATCGATTCTCATTCTCTATGATTGCACATTTGGATTGACAGAGAAATTTATCAGGATCTAGCTCGAGTATTCGGGCGGGGATGATATCTTTATCCATGGGTTCTTTGGCTAGTCTTCATTAACAACATACGAAGACAAATATGATATACTAACCATGCTATGGGTTGATTGCGAATTCTCCCGACTTGTGTTTAGCTTGATATTAGTTGGTTACTGCAACAGCCTGATTAGAACTCCTCTCGATAAAATATTGTCGGCTTTAGTACTCACGTGGCGCTGACGTATCAAACACGTAGCAGTGACATTGCAGATTAATAAATAATTAAACAATGGAAAATACATATAATATTAGTAAAAAACAAAGAAAAATAAAAAATAAATAAAATAATTAAATAAAATTAAAGATAATGTGTATTTATATATATAATAAATATTATATGTATTTACATAATATGTCATATGTATTTACGTAATATATATAAATAAAATAGAAAAAGTTAAAAAATAAAAAAAAAGGGAAAAAAGACAAAACATATTACATTTGAATATATATATATTTGGTACAGATGCAAAGATTACATGTGTGCCGCATATGAGTTGTGCTACTTGTGGTTAGGAAAATAACTTAAGTGATTCGTATAAAATAATTAGAAGAAAAGTGTAAAGAGGAAGAATAGGCAATCTTTGTAAGGATTTAACGCATATAGTAACAAATGGAGAGGCACGATGGTATTAAACTCCATAATTGATGAATAATAGGATAAAATTCTTGAGGTATTTAAGTATTTGATTTTTTAAACACGATTCCAATAGAGTAACAGCGTTAATGGAGGTTTCTTTCTTATCTAAATGAGGAAGTGAATGCGGTACTTATAAAAAATGACAGTTGATCCCATCCGTCGAATCATAATAGCGATAAATGGTTAAGATTAAAGTATTTTATTAATGGATCTCAAGTAGGCTATTTTCATGGATTTATCCCTAGATAAAAACTTTACTTATTATTTTAGTATAAGCCAAATCAAGAAAGGTTGAATCGAACGGACCGATCAAACGAACCTTGCTTTAATCTTATCATATCAAATCTCTCTTGATCATCCAAAATATTTAAACTCAACTTCTTGGGCCTTGTCACTTTAACTCAAAGAATTAAACCTAACCAATTAATGGGATTAAAGCCCAAACCTAAATTTAGCATTCTATATATATTATATTACATATGCGTTATATTATATACATATATAATATATATTATGTATAACATAAACATTATATCAATATCATATTACATAAATATATGTATATATAATATATAATATACGCATGCATATTATATTTAATTATATTATTCATTTTATTTAATCCTTTTGATTTTTTATATTTTTTTTCCATTTTTTCTATTTGTTTCTTATTTAATCTACCATGTCAGTACCACATGAGTGTTACATGGCGTATTGCAACCATATAAGTTAGAATAATCGTATTATAATGATGATTACTAATTATAATTACTTATTAAAATGTTGATTACTTATTTAAATTTTTTAATAAGTTAATTCTCTATTTGAAATTATCCCATATGTTGATTTCTTTTTGTATAGTTTTTCCTAAAATTAAATTTTAAAATCACTATAATTTGACAAAATTACAAGTTGGACTCTAGCTTAAAGCTTCTTCTTCTTCTTCTTTTTTGTGATCGCTCTAAATCCAATTGAAACCCGTCTAAAACCATAATTTATTGAATTTGTTCTTATTCTACGAATTTCAGCAGAAACAAGTAAGACCTACACCATGAAAAATAATTTTTATGACAATACATGCTTTTTACTTAAAAACTCAAAATTTGATAAATTGCATGTGCAGGTTTTAACTCTAAAAGTTGCCGTACCCCTTTAACAAATCCACCCTTAAACAAGCTATGTTGACCCTCAAAGGTCTTTCTTTTTTTCTTTTTTTCGCCTCTTTTCATTTTTTGATAATTATTTTTTTTTTCTTTTTTTTTTTGTGTTTTTCCTTTTTTTTTTTTTCAAAATTTTAAATATTTTTCAATTTTTTAAGCTTCTTCATATTTCCTCATCTTAGGACATTCTTTATTTTTTAAAATTAAAGTTATAATATTCTCCCTCCATTGAAGCTAAAAACTGTATCATGGAAACAGTAATTATCAAGGAACCCCTATGTGTCGCGTTAATTCTGAAAGACTCGTGCATCTCCGTTAGCTTGCCGGTTAACAAAAACTTTAATCTTCGTGCCATACAACAAAAAAACGTAGTATATATGCACATACATCTCAGTTCTCACCTACCACAAGATTGTTTCTCAATGCAGTGTAATTTGCTTTTAAGAGGGGATGAAGTGAGAAGTTTTGTAATAATTAACTTTGTCGAACAACAACTAATTGCTCTCGAATCACTGCTATCATCACCTTCCATCATCTCTCATCATAATCACTCTAATAATGAACATAGCTGCCTTCCTTTCAATAATATTTTGTTACATATACAACAAATGCACTCGATCATATATATGTTGCTTTTCTTTCTTATTATACTACGTTGAACGATCCTGTCACCATGGAGAGGTAATAATAGTATATACGGAGATGTACGTACTGGGAGAAGACTATTTTACAGAGGAATATAAGCGTGTATATATATATATATATATATATATATATATATGTGCTTGACAAATATATAACTGCCAATTTGCCCTGGGACATGCTTTCTTGGATACAACAATTTTATTGGAATGCATGGTTAAAATAAACCCCACTTGCGCATTTAGATAACTGATCGAAAAATATATAATGCAGAGGGCAACCTCCTAAGATGAAATCATAGTCGAGGGCATGCATGGTTCAGTGTGACTTTGTGTGTGACGTTCTGGATTTACATATTTATGTTTTTCAACTTTGAAGTCCAAGCAGCATGCGCCCTTTCTTATTCTTGATATATGTTCGACATGAAAGAGGGCGATTCTTTTCTTCTTCTTTTTTTTTAAATGGAAGAACAAATGTTCAAGTCATATAGATCATAAATATATTTGCATATAAGATTATTGTATAAAAAATTATTTATTAGCGTCAAATACTTGATGAATATTAGCGCTAGCTTTTACATATAATTATCAACCGTTATTAGAAATGCCTAATTGGTGAGGTTGCTCAGGTACGGTACAAGTTACACACGAAAAGAATTTACTCGAGATTCAAAACAATTTACAGATTTGTTTTCTGTCTTGAATTTTCAAGGGTTAATGTAATGCCAAAAATACCCTGATTTTACTCCAAAATTTTGAGTCTAATTAAGCAGCAAAAATAATCATAAACGATAAAAACTGCAAAAGCAAACAAAATTGAAAGGCTATATTGAGACTTGCATTTTAAACGATGCATCATGTTATGAAACAATTGTTGCATACACAAGAGGGTGAATTACAAGACAAATAATTAAATCAATATAACAATAAGGGATATGTTCTTGAATATCAACTCTTTGTATACAAGTTCTCAAAATTCCAATTAAAAAGCTAACGTGTGATTGCTTATGACCATCATTGAAATTTATAATTTCGATTACCATTTCTAACATAAAATATATATAGCCCATTCTTGTTTAAAACATGGCAACTTAATATCTCTTGCAAAGATAAAATATATCAAATGCAAACATGATGAATTTAAATAAAAAAAAAAAAGAAATAAAGAGAGAGAAGTGCATGTTTAACCCTTAATATTTACCTACTTTTATGTTTGAGTCCTCAACTTTCTTTCCTTTAATTTGTGTTCTCAACATATTTTCAAACTCTTATAAAAATAAGACTTACATCAAATATGTTAAAATTTCCTTTCACCCATGGCATGTGTCATATTCAAAGTCAATTCATAATGATTAACCTGATAAAATAATAACACTAAGTATATTTAATTACATAACATAAGAAAAATAATATTAAATATATTTAATTATATAATATAATTAAAATTAATAAAAATGCAAAAAAAAAATCTAAAGTAAGGGTAAAAAAAAAAATTTATTTAGAACCTAACTACCTTGGTTAACTATTTTTAAGCCAATTGAAAGCTATCACATATTTAAGATGGACAAAAATTTTAATGGAATTAGTAAAATTTTTATTTTTATAAAGTTTTTAAAATGTTAAAAAATCAAATAAAAAAAATGTTAAAGATTCATACAAGAAAGTAAGTAAAAGTTGAGCACCGAAATGTACTTTACTCAATAAAAAAAGTAATAACAAAATGCAAACAAATTCAGTCATATTTACCAATGATATTTTATAGATCATGTATATATATTGGAAACCCCTAAAATTAAGTTTAAAACAATTAAACTTAGATTTAAGGTTTTTAGAAAAAATTATTCGATTGAATCTAAACTCTACGATTAAGATAGAAAAGTTAGTCAAAGTGATTTAATGAGGTTGAAATTTGAAAATAGCAATTCAAAATCCCAATTTTACTCTTAGAAATATGATTATTTAATATAGTATTAAATTGTTTGAACTCCCTAAAATCAAGCTCGAAATGCAATGAGAATTTAGAGATAGGTTAATTAAATTGTAAAATGAGATAAAATAGTGTAATTGACTATATGAATATGCTCATATTTTTATGAGTATACCCAATATAAATAATAATTATACTTATAAATTAACTTTAAATTACTTAATTATATATATTGCGTTGAATTCATGTAAACAAATTAGAAATATATTTTGAAAATAAAAGATCTGTGAAAATTATAATTATACGAGTATGGTCATATACTACACGTGATATATATACATTGAATATATACTTGCGTATTAATAAATAATCAAATATTAATAAATTATACATAGGACACTTAAAGAATTGCAAATCTTATCTAACAAGTGCATTTGCGGCTAGGAAATTGCTGGAAAATTGCTGGAAAATTGCCATAGCTTGCTATGGAGAATTCAATTAGCTAAATTAAAAGTTGAATAGTTAAGAGAATGACACCACATGTTAGAAATTTAAAAGGATAAGCATGCATATATGGAGAAAAATTTTTGGAAATTCCTAAACCAGTATAAAAGTAGACCTAAGACATAACTTAAACACTTTAGGACCTAAATCATCTAAAGAAAATCGGAAGAAAAAAGTAGGATAACTAAAATATTTCAAAAAAATTATTCAAAAACAGAGAAAACCACTATGCCTCCACCATACTCAACCTAGACAACCACCTGACAACCAACCTAACCGGCCACCACCAGTCTAAGCAGCATCTAGGCGGTTCGACAAATTCACCTTACCCCATGGCCACCGGAGCATCTAAGAACAGTCAGATCAAAATTTTACCTTGTTTTTCAATAATTTCTAAAAAATATCAAATCTACCTATAAAAATATAAAAAAAATTTGTAGCAAGGTTATTTCAAACATGCTTTCATGTGATATTTTTATTTTTGAAAAATTCATAATATTTAATATATTCACTTAAGAAAGTTATTGTTCATCCAAAGTTTGACTTTCAAAATAAATGTATCAAATGATGTTATTTCTAATTCAAAAATTTTGTGTAGGAATGTATGATATATAGATAATTACTATGTAACTTGAATTTTTATTTGAAATTTTTAATATTTATTGTATTTTTGGGCCTAAAAATAAAGTTGTCAAATAAATAGTAAATTATGAAATTAAATGATGAAATAAACATGTATTGATTTCTAGTGAATAATAATAATGTTGGGACAAGTTGAAATCAATTCAAGATAATTCAAAGGTAAAATTGTAAATACGAATATATAGGCAATAGATCGAAAACCGAAAACCAAGTAATAGCTGAACGCCTCATATTTTTAGGAGTCTATAAAAATTTTTAAGGAAATATTTCATGGCCCAAACTATTTAGTAAAATAGCTTAAATTACAAATCGGGCTATATTTTTAATAATAATAGGTTAAAATGGAATAAATAGTTAAATAAAAACTACGTATAGATATACTAATCAAATTAGATAAAACATATATTTTTAATATATTTAATGATATTTTAATAACTAATATATGTTATATATATTAGGGCTAGATAATACCTAGATTATATAAATATATTGACAAATTAGGGAAAATACAGTTTAATGACCTAAAATACGTATAATACGTTAATATTTATTTAGATACGTATAATTGTATTAAAAACTCAAACTACCCATAAAAAGTCATCTTTAGAAATAGGTCCCGTAATACATATCGTTAGGTTTGTACAAACCCAACAACACTATTTTTACTGAAATCAGACAATCTTAGATGATATAACTTATAATTCTATAATATAATTAGAATATATGTATTATGATAACCTTACTGGAATAAAAATATGATTTAACCAATTAAAAGTACGTTTTGATACAATCAAAACAATATATAATATGTAAAAATATAATTACGTTTATTATTAATAATTAATAACTTAATTCAATATATATAATATAATAAAACTATATATTATTATGATAATATACTATATATATATATATGTAACTATTTTAAATAAAAATCTCATGTTTTCATAACTATTACGAAAACTAAATTTAGGTTTTATATATATAAGATTCTCTAATAGTCAGACTGTTGACAACCTGAGTCTTTTGTAGTAAGCTTCTAAATAGATAAGTCAGGATTGTAGTTTTACCGCTTATTGGGATATTGCATAAAAGTATCTAAAGACTCAAGAGTACTTTTGTTTGTGTTTGTAATTAGTTGTTTGTTCGCATACCATGTGTGTGTGCAATATTCAGTTGCGACAAGAGTTGAACTCCTTAGTGCATTGTTCTACATGTTTGCATTATTTTTTATTGTATGAACTTATTTGGTTACCTCTTATTACAACTAATGATTATTCGACTATAACGAAACTGGACATGCATAACACCCATTAAGAGAAACGATTAAAAGTGCCAGGTTAAACACTGACTTCCTTCGATGAGGATAGCTAAAATGGTCATTTTCTCATTCTTAGTCGAACTAAGTGACAGACTAAGAGGTCGCGACAAGAGTGGGGACTATGGTTCGAAGGAAATCACGAGAAGAAGGTAGGGGTCGGGTTTAGTTTAGTTTAAGTCGCGATAATACTTCATAATTTAGTTTGGAAGGGATGTAATTTCTTTAACCTCATAATGGACCGAATAACATTGTGCGATATTTTATATGATTGATTGCATTATATTTCATAATAATTAATAACCTTACTTGTGATTGTTTGATACTCTTTTAACTCCATCCTACTTACTAAGCCAATTAAACTCATATCCCCATAGACTCTTTTGTAAGTATTAAGTGAAGACCAAGATATTCAAATATCACTACCCCTAGGTTAGTTGGTTATTAACCGAGAAAGTAAGGAATGAAAAGTAAACTAAACCTAACCTTTTAACTTTTCTTTTAAGTTTTAAGGAAACTAACTAGGAATTTCCTAGGACACCTACTAGTTTCTTAACTTATTATAAATAATTTACAAAACCTATGGCTTTTAATAAACTCTAACTATACATTATTACTTTAGGTTGTTGAGTTGTGCACGCCTTGTGTAAAGGTCACCTTCTATCTTAAGTTGGTTTACACGGCGGAATTGTTATAACTCTTCTGATTTGAGGCGTGACATATTTTATATAAGGGACCTTTGCATATTTAAAATCACTAGTTTCCCCTTATCTTAAATAATGTACAAAATGACTTAAGGTTCATTACTACTTATTACGTTTCAAAATTTGGAAATCCAATCAGTCTTATGATAATTAGCACTCATTATAAAACTTACACGATTCAGGATCTAGCACATTTTAATATAAATGCGTCCATAAATATGGCATATTCCTCTTAAATAGTTTCCTCGTATCAAATTATTCCAACATAACCTCAATAATATGGCGTTTTACCCCATGAAATATATTTTAAATGCAATTGTAAGACTATAAACGAGTTGAATCAATACAATACAGTGTCTGAGCCCTAAAGTTAAGCCAAATGACTGTAGAATTGAATTTAGAATACAAAATTTATGGTGATCAATTAAAAGATCCGATCAAATCTAAATTATAAACTATGGATAGAAATATTAGTAAAAATGATCTCATAAACTTGAATTTAAGAAAATAAGTAATAAAATAGGAGACTATAAAATTTTCAAATTTTAAGTATAATAATTGTTAATTATCGAAAAGACGAAAAGCGTAATCTAATAATTAATAAATTACCTGAGATAGATTATATGCATATTAAAAATTATAGAATGACCTAAGTAATAATTAGGAATATTCATATGTACCCAAATGTATTTATGTATAGATAAAAATACGTGAAATTACTTAAATTGTTTAATAACTTATTAAATAATTAAAAAATTATTAATTAATTAAGTAAAAATCAGAAAAAAAAATTAGAGGAATAAGGAATGATGTAGATTTGGTCGTGGCAAGTCAAGAAGTGAAGAAGAAAAATTACTCAATCAAAATCAAGCAATACAAAAGGTAAAAATTAAGGAATTTGGGCAATGTCTTGTCTAATTAAATGCACAACAATTACCACAAAACTCTATAAATAGGGAAAAAAAATTATAAAGCTCCTTTAGATAGTTATAAATTATAAAAAAAAATAGAGAGCATCAAAATTTCAAGAGAAAAAAAAAAAAGAAATCTGTACAGTAGGAGTTAACGAGCTAAACCCACATGCCACCACCACTTGGGACCGAACCACCACTACTACCCTACTCCAGACCCACCGCTTGGACTGGCCGACACACCTGGACCAGTATTGGAAGGCCAAAAGTCATCGGACCAAGTGAGTCTTTCATTTACTCTGATTTTGTATAATTTCATAAAATTATTTATTTTGCCCAGAAAATTATGAAATTTATTATTCTGAGGTTTTATTGTATGTAAATTGAGGAAAAAATAGTGATTTAAGTACAATCACGTATAAAAATATAGGGTTTTTAAGAAATTAAGTAAAACCGTACATGATTAGGATTAGAAATAAATAGACTTAGAAGTATAGTTTAAAACTCAAATTTTTTCTGAAGAATGCTTAAATGATATAGAACAGTGTTATGAAATCATTTTTTTAATTTAATTTTTGAAAATTTTAAGTAAATTTTTAGCCTTAAAATGATAGAAAAATTGGATAATTTTGGGTTAATTAGGTGATTAAGACATTAAATACTGATTTAGATAGTAATTAGACGATTAGGGATGTTAAACTCTATTGTGGAAACCTAATCTTAGCTTTTAGAGGGTTAAGTGTAATTAATGAAGGAATTATGTTGTAATTGTAGGAAATTAGGAATATGTAGAATTGAAATTTTAATAAATATGAAAAATTAGGTTTATTTAGATAATATAATAATAAAAATTAGAATATGATAAATCTGAAACAAAATTTAATTTTAGATAATTGTATAAAAAATGTAAGATTTTCTCACATCAGAAATAAATGTCGTACCCCAACTGGGATTAGCATATATCAAACGGTTTAGAACACTAAATTAAGACCCAATATAATATTGGAATACTCGAGCTTAATGTGATAGATTTCACATTAGGATTCGAGCATATTTAAGATTTCAAAATCAAAACTAGAATTTAATTTAGAGATCGAACACCGAAATAAGGTAAAATGAATCATTAGTAAATAATAGGTATACAAAAAAAAAATGAGTTAAATTATAACTTAGAATATGAATCATTAAAGTATAAGTACTAAAAAGACCTATTTATATTATAAGATACCTAGAGACGAATCGGCTTGTAATTAAGTAATTGGGCGAATGAGAAATTCCAAGTTGAGTTATTACTTACTGTATTAGAGTACTATTTTATGGTATTCGAAGATTTAGAATTGTATATAGTTGTGATTATAAGTAGTTTACACATGTGTTTGATGTATCTTAATTTGTGCCGAAATTTGTAATGTGATTGGTTTTGTGTTATGATTGAATTGATGTGAAATTGTTTAAACATCTTAAATGAAATTTAATCTTATTTGACTCTAATGACCTAAAATGTCATGCATTGCAACCTGTTAGGGGATCATTAGGATTCTCCAACCAAATATCGACCCCTTCAAAAGGGATAGCGTAGGATTGCATAATGGTCTTTTCTTCATCCTTAGTCAAATTAAGTGACAAGAGAAGAGGTTACAGCGAGGGTAAATTCAGTGGTTCAAAGGTAGTCGTGGGAGGAGCAGTGTCTCCATTGCACAAGTTTGGGTTTAGTTGTGAGTTGTTGCATAACATGAAACTCCTCAACCGGGATTAGAGTAAGTGAAATTTCTTTGATTTTGCAACAAACCGGACTACATTGTGTGATGACACTTGCTTGTTGTATTGCATGAAAATAATTATTTGATAATCTTGTTTGTATTTGTATACATTCACGAGTCTCCAATTCAACTTACTGAGCTGAAGTTACTCATATTCTTATAGATCCTTTTACAAGTCTTGATTTCTGAATACTTGAAGTATTATACCACCTTACAATTATCTAAAGGATAGTTCTTTTAAAGCCTGAGGTGTGAGGATCAATTCGCTTAGCAGTGGGTGTATAGCTAGAGTTTCCTTTATAGTTTAAGAATAAAAGACTGATAGTTATTATGTAAATTAGTCAACTATTATGTTTATGTAGAGTTTCCTGGGAAGTTCTGTAGACCTTATATATAATTATGTATGTTAATTAAAAATTTGTGATAATTACTATAATTTTAGCTAAATACTTAATTGGACTGTTTACTTTAAAGTAAGAAGTTGTCGATACTTTGTGTAAATCATGTCTATGATAGGTACTGTAAAGATAGTTATTATCATAGAATGGTTTACACGGTAAGGCCGTTGTGACTCTATAACTTTGGGGTGTAATATAATGCTAAGCTTGAGCTCAAGCTCGACTTGAAACAACATTCAATGAACTCGAATTCGACTCGATTAAACTTATCTGAGCTCGATTCATTTAAAAAATATATTTTTTATTATAATAACATTATTATTAAAACTCAACTATAGTGTCAATAGTCAACTTAAACTTAATTAGGCTCAAAAACTAATCAAGTTAAACACTATAAGGTTCGAGTTCGATTTGACTAACTACTTGAGTAGTTCAAGCTCGAGTTTACGCTTGACTCGATTATTTTCAAATCGAACTGGAATAACTAATGAGCTGAACTTGAATAATTCACAAATAATTTCACTCGTTTACTTCTTTATACAGTCTAATTTATAATATAGTTGGATGTATTTGGACTTATCTTTATTGATATACGTATTATTTTGACAATATGCAATCTGACGATAAGCGATCATAACATAAACTACAATACTTTTGACTGCGTAGATCGTGCCGAATTAGTCCCCTATGTGCCTCCATTTTAAAATAAATATATTATACAAGAATATGCTGTGCACCTGCAGCCGTCGTCAAACTCAAGATCTTTCTAGAGGAAAGAATTTAGAAAAAAAAATCCAAGCACCCGTGCATGGCCCGTGTGTTGACAATTGAAATATCCCGAACGCACAAGAAGCCACGTGTTTCACTTCAAGTGCGTGCATAAGACTACCATCATCTATTATGTCATCATCATCTCATTCTTAAAAAAGAGCTAGTCTTTGCTCTTCTGACTTCGAGGAGTTTGGTAAGTCTCCAGAAAGTCGAAGTCGAAGTCGAAGTCGTCCATGGTTAGTGAAACTCTACTTACCAGCAAGAAAAACTTTCACGATTAGGTAGCCATATCATATGGTATAAAGGACCTTTATCGTGTCTGTTTTCCTAACAACACCTAAGTAGAGGCTCTAATTTATTGCTATTTTATTTTTGTTTAAGTCGACAGAGAGGAGGAATAGGTTACTACCCGTAGTGAGTTAAATGACACAGGATACACGCACATTTAGAAGATTTATTATAAATAGTGTTTAGTTACTGAGGAGAATTCAATACTACAGATATAAAAAATATAAAATAGTACAGTATTATTATATCGTATTTGGTTTATATGGTATTGGATAAATTTTCTTTTTTTTTTTATGTTTTTTATTTAATATATATAAATACTGTACTCAATATTATTTTTTTTTATATTTATACCACTAATATTATCTATTATTTATTTAATAATATTTTTATATTATTTAAAAGGTATAAGTTCTAAATATTATCTAATATTTATATAATTACATTTATATCATTAATAGTTATGTTTTTGTCCTGTGAAGTTGAATGTTTGTAACATATTTTACACGACAAATTTTGAGTATTTGATTCAGTTGGTCACACTCTTTTTTGTTTAATAACCTAACTTGAATTGTAAATCAAATATTGGATGAAACATTTTGTCCAATCCCAATCATATAAATTTTAGGCAAATAAATAATATTATAAGGAGAATAACGTTTCATCTGGATGCTATAATACATCCCAAAGTAAGAAGTTAATCACTAATTAATAACACCTCGATGAAATCGAGTTTGGGCTAAATTAGATTAATCGGCACAATCGGGGGTGGTCCTTTTCAAATGGCCGGTGGACTCGTAAGACTCGTAAGATTGCATGGGTCATGGGTTTCCGATTTCATCATTAATTGTTATGTTATGCTTGGGCAGTTTTATTATTATAGTATTGATTACTATATAAAACATAAAATCAAATAAGAGCTGATCACCTAAATCATTAATGGGGGCTTGACATTAACGATAAGGTTGCAATATATAATTAATTAAACGTGCAAGTTGCGAATTTCACCACACTCTATAACACACCATGCCAAAAAAAAAGGAGAAGGCACTGGTACTGGTAGGTTAAAGTTGCTGTATAGTTAACTAGACACAAGTGTCTGTATGTGGACTCTAGTTCTTGATTTTCACCAACCTTATTTATTTAAAGTATTACCTAATGCTTTTGTTTGATTTGCATCCGCCTCTTTGACGACATGCTCTCTCACCCTCCATGAAAAATCTCTTTCACTGCCATCAGGAATAATAACCTACTATATCAATGCAAATGTTATCATACAATCGCAAGATGACACTTGTAAAACAATAATAATACCCAAGGAATGGTTTTAGATAGACAGCGATTCCCACGAAAATTTATCTTCATGAAGCTAAATGATTACGGATGTGATCAGCGATGGACCGGGATCATATAATTAGAGATGCCGCGCATACTTTAATCAAATCAATATGAAAATTACCACTAAGAAAATATTTGCTTATTATCGTAATTATGTTACATCTTATATATTTAAAAAAATCTTATTAACAACTTAACTAGCAATAATTCCTAAAACTTAATATTCATTTAAAAAATGAGTAAAAGTTATCGAAACAATTAATTAGTATAACTAAATTTTACATTGTAATAATGCATATATACAAAATGAAAATTAACTATTAATTTAGAAAAAAATTACATTAACATATGTAAGTTTTGTTTTTTAAAAAAATAGATAAAAATAATATAATTCAATAAAAAAATTACAGGTAAAGTAAAAAGAGCAACTCGATATAAACATAAGTATCTTACTTTTTCTTTTCATAACAACTTTATGTAATTGTTACATTAGCAATACTTAAAAAAAAAAAAGAATATCATTTTTAATATAAATTATTAGGAAATCAATTATTCAATAATTCATACTCATTTTCGTAACATTAATTATAAAAAGAATTACTAAATCAAATCATATAAATGGCATTGCTTAATATTTTATGTGATAAGATCAACTTGTAATATAGATCATATAATTATTTTTATGATATTACTTATAAAAAAAATCCATTTAAAAGAATTTATTTAGTTGGATGTGATTTGTATTTAATGAATTTTAATGTTATTGGTTGTGAAAAATAAAAGTTCAATACATACAAAAAAGATAAATGACATTCAAGTAATAAATGCATCTTAAAAAGAGAAAATGATAAATATGGGATTTGAACCCAATACCTTATATTTCTAAAACAAATACTTACTAAGACCATGTTTATTTTAAGTAAAACTACATGTTAAAACAAAGCATTTTCCCTTAGAAAATACTTTCACAAAAATTATATGTTTTCATGTGTTTGGATATTTTTATAAGAATTTGTCAAAAAAACTTTATAGCGTTTGACTAGTAAATACTATATAACTTATAGCCATATCCAAATATATTAATATCTACATGTAATTATGAATATATTATATCAAATATTTTACTTAAAAGAAAAAAAATATAAATATAAATGATTTTTTAATATACGTTATTATAACAATTTTAGTTGATTTTGATAATATTTTAATTAGTTTATAGTGTTATTACCCGATATAATGTTTTCATATTAAAATATAATTTATAGGTAAGTTACAACAAAAATTAAAAAAAAAATCATTTTTTTAGAGTTAAAACACTTGTAAATATTAAATCGAAAAACAATATTCAGTTTTGAAAAAAGTAAGCTGTTTTCTGAAAAAGGAAAAAAATTTTCCTGTAATGGAAAAACTTTTTCCCTTATAAGGGAAAACGTTGTATTTTTAAAACACTTTTTCCAATAAAACAAATCAAGAAAAATAGGAAAAATGTTTTTTGAAAGATATTTTTCTTAAAACAAATGGGTCCTAAGTTATACTTCATTTGATAATATGTTTTGTTCTTAAAATATATATTTAGTATACATATTTTTCCCTTTTCTAAAACTTTTTTTTTTAAAAAAAAAACTTTTCCTGATAATTTTGCCTTTCCTCTTTCCTAGTTTCAAGAATGATAAGAGTGGTTTATATGATTCCTTAATCAATTTCAAAAAAATAATCGAGAAAGGTGTTATCTTTTGTAACACCCAAGACCAAAATAAAATAAAGAAAATAAAATAAGGACATATTGCTAAAAATGATTTATATTATGAAAGATGACATGATATATAATAAATGTTGCTAAGGGACAATTTTAAAAATATTTAAAAATCTAACTCTAGCCCGTATACAAAAATACTCTTTTCTATTCAAGAGTCCCATTTAGACTTCCCTATGTATAGAGTTGGACTCATCTATAATAAACTCAATAAACCCTAATGGTAAAGCATATTTTTCATAAGACTTTATTTGTTTCATCGAAATAAAAAATCTTAATCGTAATTCTATTGGTAGTATAAGAGGAAGGTATTGGTGAAGAATAAAATCACAAGTCTAGTTGCAACCCTAAGAGAATTCATTGGTAAGTCTCATATCAATTGTGGATTTTTAGTATTGGATTGATTGTAAAGATTACAATTGTGATTTTCAAGGTTTTGACGGTTGAATTGTTGAGAAGAAAACAAAATTTCACATTAGGATTCTTCAAGTGTTAAGGTAATGTATTCTTCCTTTCATAATCATTGTCTTTTATGTAATTCATGGATTAAAATGTATCATAGAGGTGTTTTGATATGACTTTTGGTTGACAATGTGAAGATTATGATGCTTTAGAATGAGGAATTTCACATCAAGGTTTGTTGGTGTATTTTGGTGAAAAAGGAGAAAGGAATTATCTGTTTTGTTGGGTGTATAATGGTAAGTGGATTGAAAAAATTAGTGGCAAAGAGGAACACTACCAATTTTACAACCATGATCCTAAGTGTGAACATGTTGTTTTATTAAGAGGGAGGAAAAGGGCAAATTTACAATTGTGATGTAAGGCGTAAACTTATTATTTCACTCTAATAAAGAATCATAAGCGTAATTCCCAATCATAAACCTCTTAGTTGGTTCTTTTCATTTTTCTAACTTAAATTTAGTTTTGTTGTTTCCTGTCTAAGATTCTCATCTAAGACTTTTAGGATGCCTATAGAATATTATAAAAGTTTGCTAAGATAGTTTTATCTTTGGTTTTTCTTTATAAATGACTTTTTTTTTAATTTATTTACGATAAGTATTTAATAATGTTTAAAAAAAAATATATGTATGACTTTTTGAGGATGATAATAATTACAATTTTAGAAGGCATGTTATTTCTTATGGTTCTCATGCTGTTGATGAGCTATCATTGCATCCTATGACTTTTGGAGGATGATATGTGCTTTTCAAGAATGTGTCTGTGTACATGGTAAAGAAAAGTAGGTAGGATTTTCTATGTAAAAATATAATACATATTTTAATGATATATATATAATACATATATATTTTTTCCACAAATGATATTTTAATATCTACAAAATAAAATATTTATTACATGCAGTCCCTTTTTTTTATTTAATATTTTAGCGGCCTTAATATCTTGTATATTCTTTAATAAATTAATAAAATAGAAAGTGCATCTAAAATTAACGTATGTGACGAATAGCACCAACGGAGAAATCAGAAATGAACCGAGGACCGTGACTGTCCCACCATCAAAGGCGTCACTTTCATTAAGTTGAGTTTTCAATCTCGGAATTTATAGGTAATCAGGAAAAAGACAATAATCCTACTTAAGAAAAAGGCTTTATGCTGGAATAGTCGTATCTACATTTAGAAAAGAACTGCTTCACACTTTTTACCTAGAAAACACGAATTCGATGATGCATAAGAATATATTTGAACGGTTAATTTGGGGCGAAGTTGTCAACATCAAAGGATATGGGGTTAAATGTCCGAAGTTTGCTTCACCAACCAAGACTCTGTATTTGAATGTGAGGCACACAGTAGTCTGAACCGAATGAACATCCATCACATGAAAATGAAGCAAAGGGCTAGTGTTTGTAGCCGGATTTCTCTACACAGCTCCGTTTATATTATATAAGATCTATTATATCGGTCATATATCTATTAAATCTAAATTATTGGACTAATTATAAATTTTACGATTCAAATCTAACGAATATCATAGAATAAAGGATAGACCAATCCCCTTACAATCGAAAAAGAGATTATAAAAGCTCCCTTCCCTTGTAACTGATAAATTGATCGTTTCTTTATAATATATTCGGCTTACGGAATAAAATAAAGTAATAATAAAATTACAATTTTTAAGAAATGAAATTAAAAAAAGAAAAGTAATAACCATTCCTTTTACTTCTTTTGAGATCTTATGGAAATATACTTAAAAAAAGAAAAAGAAGAAGAAGAAGCAATAACTATCCCTTTTTAATATTCATTAATTTGCTTAATCATTTTGAATTGGCATTCTCTCACAAATCTACTCTAAGGAAGGAAAAATGCTAAACAGGAGGTCTATATATATCTGTATCACATCACAAATCATAATGCACTAACTAGTGACTTACCCAAATATTACTTATTTGGAAGATAATCCGTAAATTCATATTCTTAACAATTTCCTATCCACAATTTATATAATTCATTTAATTACTTGTTTTAAACAAGTAATATCATGTATTTTGCATCAGCATGACTTCAACTCCATTACTAAACATGCTATAAAAACGTTATTCTTTTAGATAATATGAATATATGATATTAATTCTAAAAGAAGATGATCCCGTTTAAACAAAAAGAAAATGAATGAATAAAGGTAAATCATGTAATGTAAGTATAAAGAGGACGAATTACTCAAATATCATTTAGCCTCCACCACCAGGTTTAGAACTAATTCAAAATAACCCCATATGGAAGCCTTTTACCCGGTGTAACTATCATATAAGGCACCCTTTTAATGTGCAAGTGATTTGATTTTGTGGCAGCCAAATTTGAAACCTAGACATGATGTATTCGAACACAATATAATATGATTTAAACGGGTTAGCATATGAAAAAATACGACACGAGACATAAACAAGTCAAACCTATTTAAACAAGATTAAATTTGTTTCTAGATATGGATCAAGATTTCAAATTCGGATACAGAACACGAGACACGCTATATATTTTTCTCTAATTGTATTCTTGTTCTACAAATCATTTCTTTGTTAATAAAAAATATTAGTTTAAATGGGTAAAAAATTACTAACCTATGTATGGATTTTTTTATTGTTTCATTTGAAAATCTAAAAAATAATGTGATAAATTTAGAAATCAATATTGATAGTAATATTAATATCCATTTAATCATAGATCCACTTAATTTAGTAATGTTATATTTACTAAGATTTTGCTTTATTAAAAACTTTTATTTGGGTTGTAATCTTTTATCAAGTATAAAGATATTATGTCATTTGTCTTTGTAAATTTTAAATATTATAATTATTCTTTTTTCTTTGTATTTATATATATTTTATAGATTTCGTTATAATTTTTTAATTGATAAACGATATTAAATCTAGTATAAACAATATATAACATGATAGTAAGAAACATTAGCCTTAATATAAAAGAATCTAATAATTCGAACACAAAACACACTAAGTTAAGGGTCTAACTTTTCATACATGTTAATAAACGGGTTATCTTATGAGTTTAGATTTTTCAAATGTGAACTTATTTAAATATAGAAATGAGATACGATAACACGAATCGACAACCCTATTTGATTCATACACATTATTTATATATATATATATATATTATATATATATAACACATGATGTTATTTATTAAATCATTTTTCTGAGTGTAGATGGAAGCTCCAACTACAAGCGGTTAGACTTCACGGACCATCAACAAAGTTGACTGCTAGGGAAAGACAACAAAAAGGGTTTCGTTGAATGCCCTAAGGTATTGTAATTGTAATGTAAGACGGTCCATGGAAGAGACTGAATGAATATGAATTTATTGTTTTATTATGATATACATGTCTCTTGGGAATGGGTCGTCAACTGGTTTGGTCGAACTAATACAGATTTGGAAATTTTCTCCTAATTCTTTACTTAAATTAAAGCAAAATATAACTAATTGGTTGAGATGAGATGCATATCACGGCATGTATAATAGTGCAATCCCATCCCTAGCGAAGCTTGGCATTCGGGACTGCAAATTTGCTTGTAATATGGACATGGAGTAGTTCATTCCCTGCTAATAATTAACAAGTTACGTCCAACAATTACAAATACGACAAGGAATATGGCAATGGAATTATTGGGCGCAAATAATATTCTTTGCTTCTTCCAGTTTACTCGTTTAACGAAAAGTTTTATAACCACGCTACAAATTGGTAACGTCGTTAATAAGTTCGCAAAATAAAACAAAAGCAAGACTAAGTGTAGCATTCGACAACAAAGAAATAATCTATGGCAAGATATTAACTGTGTAAGTAATTGCGAAATACAACTTTTATTCCGTAAGTTAATTAAAAAAAAAGGGAAGAAAAAAAAAAAAACAAAAGTAAAACACGGAGGCTGAATCAATTTACTGTAGATTAATAACAATGTTATAACGATTCTTAAACCGGCCAATTCCTCTACTAAGTCATGATGTTTCTTCTCTCTCACTCGCTTTACCTAACTTATATAGCGACATATACAGATAAAGTAGTTAATATATATTGTATGAAACATATCAGGTCCAATAAATCAAAAAATGGAAAAATGTCAAGGACACAATGACTCTGATTTAGACTTTTGCCCTTTCCCTAGCAGAAATGTTCCTCCATAATAGGGTTTCGTGTAAATTCAAAATATAAGCTATTTAAATTTATACGGAATATATCAAAGCAAAAAAAACCCATATTGTAACTCATCTAATTTCAATCTTGTTAACCACCAGCTTCAAGCTATTCAAAGCACTACAAACTCCCATCAAGATGGGTAATTTTGGATGTGGGCTATAGGACCCGACACAACCATGCCTGATCGCTCAATACGTCGAGCCCAGCCGCCTAAAAAGACACCTCGTCTCGTGACCCTACGGCCAACCCAAAAAGGGCGCTTAGCGTCCAAGTTGAGCTTGATGTCAGAAAGCTACGAAGCCCCCATATTATATTAAATGTGAAGAGACGGGCATAAGGCTCAGTATCATCATGCTATTTGTCCACTCACATCGTCAGACGATTACACTAACCTAGTTTCCGAATAGTCGCCTAAATACATCTTAGGTATATATTACCATCCAATTAAGATTCAACCTACTCTCCTTCCACGGGGATCATGTTAAGAACATTATTGTACAACTCAGACACTCGCATACGCACTATTCCCATAATTCTCTGTTACGTGTTACCTACGACGATTGAGTGATTATGCCGGAGGAAGTTTAAGTACCCACTCTAGTCGTGTGTTCTTGTTGCAGGTGGCCTAGAGTCCCATATACAACTAGGCAAAAACAACCGTCAACGTCATGCTATACCTAAATAATGATATCCATCTAATCTAGGTGTTGTTTATTGACATCAATGATACCTCTTCAATCTTCCCAATAAGCACATTTTGAGCATCCAAGTACTTATAGACGATTGAGGCTCTGCTTATCTAACTGGCTCTACCTTAAGGCTTCATACATTAACTAGATATACTAAAGTGGATTTTTTCGTAGTACATCCAGCAAAGGCTTTCCTATTATCGACAACAGCTTAAGTACTAAGATTTTTACTTCAGGATTAACATTCCCAATTCCCAGTAGAACCATCGAAACAACATCAATAATATTAACATTAGAAATTAGTTATTAGATATATGTTTGGAAAATTTTTATAAAATAAAATAAAAGGGCCAATTAATTTTTTCTGTTCTTCCACTACCACCATTAATGTAGAATTACAAGCGGCTACACCCGGCTAGACTTAAGGGCCGGTTCCGAACCATGAACCAGCTCGGCTTTAAGGGCTTAGGCGGTTCGCTTGAGAGAAAACTGCTAGGACTGGCGAGCTGCAAATTGGCGAGTTAACATGCCATTAAACCGACGAGTCAATACGGCCGATTCACTCTCTTAAAAAAAAAAAAAGGAAAGAGAAAAAGAAAAGAAAAGAAAAGCCATTAAGCTGGAAAAAATAATTGAATAATATTTAGTAAATTATTACATATCAAAGCTATTTTATTTGTGATGATGAAAAACAATTTTTTTAAAAATAATATCATCAAACTAATGATATACGACTAATTATAACTTAATTATGTGTTAAAAATAAATAAAAAATTTAATTTCAGCTAATATAAGTCTTTTTTGTAAAACTTATCAGATGTTAAGAACTTGAACATGAAAAAAAAATAAAATTTGAAAGAAAAAAAATAAAAAAGTTGGAATCATATTAAGTTGGAAATTAATTAAAAAATTAAAAATTATTAATGAATTAGTACACTTTAAAAAAAAAAAGGAGATCACATTATTATAAATTATTAATGTATTTTTAAAAAATTAAATATTATAAAAAACCGATTTAAAGGACTCGAACCGGTCCAAAACCGCCAGTTTATGAGCTAATCACGGATCACCATTTCATAGACCTATGAACAAGTGGTTCAGGGCCAGTTTAACCCGATGCTCACTCTAATTATGGGTATATTATTTTAGTTTAGGAATCTATATCTATATTTTAATGATAAAATATAAATATACATTTTTGAAGGAAAAAAAAGGTCTATTCACTCAGTTTATTTATGAAAAACATTATCAAAATAATTGTAACAATTCTAATGGGGGCATAATAGAAATTTCCTAAAACTATCATATCACATATATACCAACATTTTACAAGATAGAGACTATAAGACTACTTAATTATTTGATCATTATAGCTCCTCATATCATATATAATCACACAATATGAAAATAACTATAGAATCCAATATACTTGACCTTGAAAAATCGTACGGAGTTAGATTCCTTATTAAGCAATAAAAATGGGTAATTTCTAAAACATTTTTTAGGTTTCATGAAACAGACAAAGGTTTACTTTTATTTAGGTCACTAAGAGTAGAATTTATAATTGTACAACTAAAATAATACGTATCCACTTACATGTCGTAGCTCCCACTTACATGAAATCCTTGCCTTTTATGCTTATTTAATGTTACATGTAAAATCAATCTGTTGAAGCGTAAGTAGGTATCGCGGTTTAGAGGAGATGTCTCTTGATGCTACAAAATCAACTAATGATGGAATACCATCACAAAATTGCAATTTATCATATGGCACGAGCCTATTTGTTTGAAATAAATAAGAGGAACAAATCTATTTTGCTAACTTTATTTATACAAAACATCCTAAGTAAATCATAATACAATAAAAAGTAACCTTCCAACAACTTTCAACACTTCTGCATTGAGTTATAACTATTTCTATATATATATATATATATGTGTGTGTATGTATGTATATTATTTTGAATATTATTAATGAAGAATTCTCAATATATAGATATAGGTTACTTTTGAACATGTGACTTAACATATATATGTTCCAAGGTGGGTACAACAAAAGAATGTAATTGAGCGAGTTGTTAAAAAGTATCCGACTTGTCGAACCTTATAAAAACCTTATAAGGTTTAAGGTTAGGTTTTGGAATATGATTCGAAACTTTATAAGGTTTAGGATCGGATTTTAAGATTAAAAAAAGAGAACTCAATGAAAAACCTGATTTAGTAAAAAAAAAGTAAATATAAAAAAAATATTTACTTTTAACTCATGTAATATACATATTTTATACAAGTTTTATATTGTATAATATATTTAATTCTCAATTTTTATTGTTATGTAATTTAGTAAATATAATCTTAATCTTATTTAATTTCTTTCCTTCTATGCTCTTCTTAATCCTACATGTATCCTATAAAAACTCGTTCTTATAAGATTTGTAGAATCCTATAAAATCTGCCTCTCTAGAATTGGGTTCTAAGAATAAAGCGTAAAACCTTATAAAATCTTTATAAAGTTTTAGAAAACGTTAAACTCTATAAAGACGGCTTTCAATTTTACAATATTTATCCACAACCCACCTCAATTACACCCTTATCAATATCTAACTTCTAGGACTACACAATTGGAACCGAAACATATCTCATGATCTTCAATACTCGTGTGAAATCTTTTTCTTCTTTTTTTTTTTTTTCCATTAGGAAAGATGGCTATATTTCACATAGGGATCACCTTAAAATATTAAAAAAATGAAAAATAAAAAATAAAAAAGAAGTGTGTCATCATACGGCTCAACGAAAGATGTCCATTTAACTATGATAAACGTCATGATCAGCTGGTCCTAACTTGACACATATATTAATTTTTAATGAAGAGGAAATAGTGATGAGTTGAAAAATTAGAATAAAAAAAACATAAATTCTCATATGGATGGAGATTAAAACTGTACTTGGGAAGACATTAGTACATTAATGTCTTGACAAACATTTATTGCATTAAAAAAAAAAAAAAAAACTCTAAATACTGTTGTGGATTAGCTCTCCTACATCCTATATATTACCTCAAATTCTCTCTTTTATCAAGGTACGACCTAGCTCTTTGATTGGTTTTGGGAAGTGCCAACTCCCATCCCCTCTCTCTATCCTTGTTATAAACTCTTAAATCTTGTATAGAATATATATAAAGAGAGCACATTGGTGAGCTTAGACAAGCAAATAGGAAATATAGTTCTTGGATAGATAGATACATCAGTTAGCTAATAATAAGATAGAGGTAAAGGTATACAGAAGAGAAAAAGTCTTGGAGAAAAAATGGGGAAAGGAAGAGCACCGTGCTGTGATAAGAGTAAAGTGAAGAGAGGTCCATGGAGTCCAGCTGAGGACTTGAGGCTTATTACCTTTATTCAGAAACATGGCCATGAAAACTGGCGTGCTCTTCCTAAACAAGCAGGTATATATTTACCATTCAATCTCTCTCTCCAACCCCCCACAAGTAATTTTCTTCTTTTCTCTCTTGGCGACATTTTGGATTGTTCATATGCACATATAGATCTTGGTTATTGATCATGGAGGATTTGAAAACAATGTGGCTGATCTGATCTGATCTGATCCGATCTGCACCTAGTGTATTTGTTGGTTGAACTTTCTGCTACGTATATGACAAGACTTAGCCTTTCAAATACATGTATTAGCCAGGAAGACATGAAGAGGTCTTCGCTGTGGGCCTTATCGCTCATCTCCTCGGCCAGCATGTCTTTCGAAATGCAGAATTCGTAGATGCCACAAATTTAATGTCCCTATCTATTAGAATTTTCCACTCCTCTATGTTTACCTACTCATCAATAGTATTGTGGATAAGTATTAATAAAGTTTTAATATATGTTATCATTATGTATTTAAATTCAATATTAGTACTGGCTCTCCTAGAATCATTAATATCGTATTAGTGTGGTATACAAGTATTCGTGCTTTTCAAGACAAAAGCTCTCTGAGTTACCTTTTCGTACAGTCTAAATGTCATAATCTATCGCATTTTGGTTGACATCGCATGATGGTGCATGCCAGCTTTTGACTAATGTTAGCACAGCCATTTTTTTTTGCCTTTGTTTAAGATAGTGTTGCAACTTGTAAAATTGATTTTTTCTATAACAATGTAATTTCTGACGAAAATATTGTTTTTAAAAGTGACTTTTTTGTCTACACAAATTCTTTTTTTTTTTTTCTTCCCTACGGTCAATGATTTATATATATATATTATATATAAAGATTCAAAGAATATAACTTTTTTTAACTTGAAAAAGAAGGAACAATTGATTATTAAATATATTGGCATCTGCACATATATATATATATATATTGATCAATTTTTACTGGATGCAAGTGGAGTCATCCCATTTAAAATCAATAGGCCAACATGTATCTTGTCATTTTGCTAAGTAGCATGATGTTTTTGATCTAATATTCAATTCTTCCTTAGTGAAAATTGGAATAATTCTTCACAATATGCCATGCGTGCGTGCACCGGATTAGCGATTGTTCTCATTAGATAAGTAGTTCCTATTTTTACGTGTTTTGTCATTTAGTTTCTGTCAACTGTTGCCAGAATTTGATCCTATTGATATATATTTTCGATGTTTTATTGCATATAAAAATATTTGATGCAATAATGCAGGATTACTGCGTTGTGGAAAGAGCTGTCGCCTAAGATGGATAAACTACTTGCGGCCTGATGTTAAGCGGGGAAACTTCACCAAAGAAGAGGAAGATACCATTATAAAGTTGCATCAATCTTTAGGAAACAAGTAGGACTTTTATATACATTCTTATATTTCTTTATTTTCGATTTTTTTTCTTTCTTTCTTTCTTTTTGTAGGTTAGGCTTCTAAATTTGATTTGCAATATTGTTAATATTCTTATAGATGCTGGTCATCTGACTAGATGGCAATGGTTTCTTTCTTGATAGGTGGTCAAAGATTGCATCTCATTTGCCAGGAAGAACAGACAATGAGATCAAGAATGTCTGGAACACACACCTGAAGAAAAGATCATCAATCAATAATGTTAAAACCAAATCGCAAGGTCATCATCCCCCAACTCCCTGCTCTTCTCCTTCATCGCCGTCTTGGGATGCCATTTCATCATGTGATGATAAAGTTAATGATTCGCAAATCGTGGACCAAGACCAGGACCGGGAAGATCATTTAGCGGATAAAACTTGTGTTGTTTCTCAAGATTGCCAGATCCAAACGAGCGTTTTAGGCAATGAAACTGGTGAAGGTGATGTCCAGGAACAAGGGATGTCTGTTTCTCAGGAATTAATCTTGTCGAGTTCCTGTCAAGATGACCACTCTATGATGATGATGACGACGACGACGACGACGACGACGACAACGACAACGACAACAGCAACAATGACAACCACAACGACAACACCAACAACTACTACTACAGATGAGAAAATGGATTCGAGTTTGGATTTTACAGCACTTTGGGACGAAGTAAATAATCCGTTTGTGTCTGAAGACATCCCAATAGGTTTTCAAGATGACCGCGATATCGATTGGAACATGTTATGGCGCATGGAGATGGAGGAGGAGATATCCCAGTTCAATGATACTTGTGATTATGTCTCTGTGAATAGCAGCAGTAGTAACGACAACAACAATAATACAGGTGGTCAATGTGAATTTGGTGGGAATGGTACAGAGGTTGACAATAACAAGTGGTTGAGCTATTTGGAAAATGAGCTAGGATTAATTGATTGAGCATGTAAAATCAAATTTTGTACCTTATTTTCATCAACCACAGAAGTAGGTGTAAAAAAAACAAAGCATGAAGTACAAGCCATGATGCCATAATCATGGTCTTTGTCAAAGTTGGTAGATGTTGTTTCTTCTTATTAAAGTCAAATTGTGACAAAAGAATTCACAATTTGCCTTAATAACCTAAGCTATTGCTTTTACCTTTAGGTCTTTCTTTTTTTTTTTCTTTTTCTTTTTCTTTTAAATGGGAATAGTGTAAGGTGGCTAGGTGAGTTCCTTAAGCTACTATAAAAGCATTTCATGGGGACTTTTCCTTATTGGAGATTCTCCAAACATGAATTTTCACTGCTTTTTTAAATAACAATAATGATGATGATGATAATAGTGATCATAATAAATTATTTTATTTTTGTATCATACTTATATTTAGTGGAACTTCTTGAACTTGATTTGGAAAGGAATTGGCATTATTTGTTTGGTTGTTAAGCTTATGGGGAATATAATAAATATGGAATAGGAAAATTATATTTTGAGAATAATTATTACCATGAACAAATTATAAATTTATATTCTAGTATTTACTTGTATATATTTTTTTTTTATTGTAAGGAATATTGTTTTGAATGATTATTTCACCTTATTAATTGTAGTATTACATTAAGAATATGACCAAAAATATTAATGTATCCTTATTGGTTCATAATTAAATATTTTATTCTCTTTTTTGTTGCCTCCATATAAATGGATCATTATATTTCCACCAAGATACTCCACTATAAAATGGAATTTGGTGCCCCTTACATTATACTTAAAAATATATTTGAGTAAATTGCATTAGCCGCCCCTATAAATATTGAAATCGCAGCAACAACTCCAAGTTTATTGCTAATATAGTATTGCTTATGTGTTTTTGAAACTTATCAGGGACTAATACTACGTCAATAGAATTTGGTATTACTACTTAAAAATTTTCACAGGTTGAGGACGTAATGTACTAAAAATATCTTTTAGTTCTTATTTTCTTATGCAAGATCTATGGCCTGGTAGGTAGGAAAGTAAGTCGGTTTTCAACAGTTGTTCTAATAATTGACTGATATATATATCTAGGATTGATCTTATCTTCGTCACATGAAGGCCCAGTTACGTCATACTTGCATTTAAACTAGATTTGATTGTTGTCATTGTAACTTGTGAGTGGAGGTAGGTAACATTGACACTCATGCTTTGGTTACCGAACTCACTTAAGCATGGATTCTTAAATAGGTTCTATGTCCACTAGGCAAACAATAAATGCAAATCCAGTGCGAAAACGTTTTAGTGTCTTTTGGCAAGAAAAATCATGTTTAAGTTGCATGGTTTTTAGATAACATGTTGTAATCGGTCTCACACTCACATTTGGTGGGTGAGGTAAGGAGTGCAAAACTTGACTTTTCTCCTCTTTTTTCTTTTCTTTTTCACACCTCTTAATCACTTCCATTAAATTGTTTTGATGATTTTACATTAGAGCACCGTGCACCTTACCTTACGTGTACTAAAAATAAAGGAAAAAATAAGTTAAAAGCTTGCGAAGTAAATGAGCTTCTAGATGCGGTATTTCGTTAGTGATCCTTTCGGAGTCTTGGCTTATCACATGAGTCTTAATTTCATATTTCCGTATGTGAAAAGAAGTATAAATATCTCCAGATACCAGACGCTCGCTAATGAGGACTGCATCTTCAAAATTGTAACCTTCCCATGGCATATAAGCTACTAATACGGTTTTACCCAAAGCGAGTTCGCCACCAACTGTAGCGGCACCATCCGCTAAAATTTGTCCTTTTTTAATGGATTTACCCCGCCGAACCTGGGGTTTTTGATGCATACAAGTATTTTTGTTGGAACGTTGATACATAACTAATGGAATGCTTAGAGTATTTCCATTGCCCGAAAAAACGATCTTGTCAGTATTAGTAGAAATGATCTTTCCCTCGTGTTGGGCTATAGCAGTAACCCCTGAATCTAGAGCTACTTGGCGTTCTAATCCAGTTCCAATAAGTTGCAATTTCTTCTTCTTCTTCTTCTTTTTTTCCAAGTCTTTTAGAGGATTAGTCCGACTTTCATCTCACTATTCATTTTATATTCTTTAAATCTAAACCATTGAAGTAATTAAGTTTTCAACAATTTGGACCTAATTAATGCAAAATTAAATGTGAGATAAAAAGTTGGATCAATTCCATAAAAAGTACGAACCGGATCATCTTGCAATCAAATTGTAAAACTTTCAATCTCGAAAATAAATTCTTAAAAGTTCTAAGAAAAAATAATCGGGTAGATGATATTTTAAATTTTAGCAATAAAGTCATAAAATTTTAATTGAAACGTATTATTAATAACAAAAAAAAAGTTATAGTCATTTAGTATATGAAACAAAGTTGGATTAAAGTTGAAATTTTTTTATAGTCCTTTCCTTATTTTTATGGGACTAGTCCCGTCATTAATCCCACTCTTGAATTGTATTTATTTAAATCTGAATTATTAAATAAACTATGAATTCGATAAGACTAATCCCATCAAAATGGAGGATAAGACCGTAGATTCTCTCTCTAAAGCTTTGTTATTATAGAAAATTCTTAATGGAAATTGATGTTAATGAAAACTAAAATATATTATAAATGACAAATAAAATAACAAAAATTATTCTTTTTCTAGCCATAAAGTGGTGTAAGGCTTTAATATTATGTTTAGAAAATTCTTAATAAAAATTGATATTAATGAGAAATAAAACGTGTCGTTGATGGCAAAAAAAAAAAAAAAGACATAATTATTTTTGTTGCCATCCTCAAATTAATGTCTTAACTTTTGAATTCTTGTTTGGAATTGATATGGATGGAAATTGTAACATTGAATTGATATCAAAAGGTTAGAGAAAGAAATAGTAAAGTATGTGCATATGAAAAGAGAAAAGTAACATAGACACTACTATATTTGAAGGGTATTTTGAGGAACTAGAAAAGAGACGCCAAAATTTTCCTCTTTTTCTTTAATATTACAGATTTAAAAAATGCCATCCTTTAATTTCTAAAATTGTTATAAATCCTTTTTAATGTCATTTGAGAAATATCAACCATAATAAGACATACTTATAAAGAAAACATATATCAAGTGATTAGGTAACTATTAAGAAAGTAAGTAAAATAAATTGAAAATATGCATATTTATTGGATTTTTCTTATAAAAGAGATGTAGACACCTCATTTTTTATCATCTTTTTTATTTTTTAGAATAGGTTAAATGGTTTTAAATTAGGAAAAATACAAAAAAAAAAAAAAACTTAAAGAAAACCCCAAAAATAAGAGATCTAGGAAAAAATACAAAAATTTGGAAAAATATATTAAAAAATTAAAAAGTCACAAAAAATTGAAAAGATTGAAAAAATAGGGAATTTTGAAAGTGATAATTTCTTTTTAAGTAGTTTAAATATAATAGATTTTTTTAATTTAAATAAATTTTTAATAAAGAACCTTTGGACATACACTTAATTTTGAATCTAGTCCGAATTGACTTAGTCTATATGTGCAATTGGACAAGGCACAAGCCAACGGCTTAAGGATTAAACATTTGAGCTTTGCATATGAGTTTAGCTAGAGATCAGGAGTTCGAGTCTTATCAAAGGTAGAGAATGCTTTTTATTTTATTATCCTCGTACTCCACATATTGCCACATGTCAAGGTCTTATTGGGCCACGTGTCTGACCATGATACGGGCACTCTATAATTTACTTTTCTTCCCTTTACTTTCTCGTTTTAAAAACAAAGCAACAATTAAAAAAAAAAAAAAGACACACACACGCAAGGGGAAGGGGGTTTTCATTTCAAGAAAACATAGCGCACACGCATGGTGGAAGGGGAATCATTTTTTGAATTCACACTCACACACATGCAAAGGGGGGTCCATTGTCTCTCTCTTACTCTCAGTTTGCTCAACCGAGCCCACATACATAGACCCTCATCACCTCCTTCATACACACAAAACACCACAACCCACTCCTTCTCTACTACACTACCGACACCAAATAACCCAGATCTACCCAAACGCAAAGCTACAACCTACTATTCACTAATCACAAACACCATTAACCCACATGCCAACTGAATACCCCACACCTTCGAACATACCCACAGCACACGCTCTTTAGACATTGACCCATACCCTAACCACCGCAACATGCATACAGCAACCACGGCGTATACAGTGCACATATACACTAAACACATAACAACAATTCCACTGTATTACACGCCACACGAAAACACCATACACAAAGCACCCCTCTCCCTCATATCTCATTCTTGCACATACCATCCTTGACCCCTAACATCACTAAACTGAACCTCACTACACCGTCTACAACCAGCTACAGTCACTACCACAACTCGTAGCACCCACACACATGACCCACTCCCTCTCCTACTATCCACCAAAAGCACCGCACATCACCACCACTTCCTTTAGCCACTGCCCAAGCGCCAACCACTACCTTAGGCAATGGTACTTGGGCAGACCTATGATCTTCAATCCAATAGCCACAAAAGTAGCTTTTCTCGATTGTTTTGGTAGTTGAAACACCCTCCGAAGTATCTCTCCAAGTTGCTGCATATAACCCGACTCGAACACACAAGCAGCCAACTAGAGCTTCGACCCGAATCGCTCCACGACCCGGTCTGAACCAACTCGACTTAAACGAAACCCAATCCGGAGCCCCTTGATCCAACCCATAACCTTGCTATGCGATTAGATTTGGCCCTTATTCTATTTATTTATTTATTTATTTTGTTTGATTTATTTATGTATTTAATTCCTCATAATAGTAGTTTGTAAATGGTTAAAAAAAAGAGAAAAAAAAAAGAAAAAGAAAAAGAGAAAAGCTTAGTTTCGTTTATTTATTTATTCTTAGAAAATAAAAATAAATAAATATAAAACGAAAAAATAAATTTAAAACAAAAAATATATAATAAATAAATAAATAGTAAAAATAAAGTAAATAAAAATGAACAAATTGCCTCATCACTTAGAAAAAATAAATTTTCGAATAAAAATAAATCAACCATTTTTCCCAAAATTAGGACACTTTAGAATTTCCAAAAATCAAACCGATTTAGGACTCTTAAAAATATTTTTTGAAATAAATCGAACTAGCTAAAAACATATACTCGACATTTTTCTAAAACTAAAGTCAAATCCACCTGCTATGTTTACAAGAATAAACTATAGAAGTCTAATCCTGAATAGTGGATATGTAGTCACTTGTACGTAAGTATGAGACGACTTAAAATATGGAAAGTTTTATTTTTTTCATTTTTATAGATATTCGTATAAATTGATTAATTTTAGTTACATGTAATATAATTAGTCATTTAGAAATTGAAAAAGGATATTATTGGAAAGCAAATCAAAAATTGGAAAGTTAAAAAGTGGTACATAATTAGGATTTAAAAAATTAGCTCCTAGATTTAGATCTCTGATTTTCAAAAAAACCGTTTTATGAAATGGTTTAATCGATAAATCGGTAGTTAAGTTATAACCAATCCACCCAATTAATTATAACTTAACTCTTTTTTCCAGCTCTAGTCGGGTAGCGACTCCAAACTGGTTTTTAAGATACAAAAAGAACTGATTTTTTTTAAACCTTAGTCAAGGGTCAGCATTAAACAAGTAAGATTTAGTACTGATCGGTATGAAGAAGACTTAATTTTTAAAAAAACAAGAGGTAAAAAACCAAGCTTGACAAGAGAAATTTGTTAAATATGCATAGGTATGTACAATAAGTTCTTTTTTTTTTTTTACCAATATATAAGATAAGTTTATCTTAAATAAAGAGGCAAAACAGTAATCATTTTCCTTTGATGTTACATTGATTAAAAAAAAAGAGAGATTAAGTTATCATTTTTTAAATAAAAAAAAAGAGAGCATTTTTTATATCTTTTATAAGACAAAAGTTTGTGAAAATGTATTTAGATATAGAAGATAAAATTTCTTAAATAAAGAGGCACAACTATAAAGAGATAAAAGTATACTTATTTTAAATTGATGCTATATTAATGGAAAAAATTAAATTAAGATTTTAAGAGAAAAAAAAAGTAGCCAAAGCTACATGTTCATAACATAAATCAATTTATTGATTATCAATTTAAAAAAAATAAATAAATAAAATTACATCTATAAACTATTACAAACTCTTACATCAATATTTTTAATTTTGTAGTTCTCGTTACCTAAGCTCCATTCTTCTTCGATTTCATAAATACAATTAAACATATTACTAATAAATAAATGAACAATTACTTTTCTTCTACTAAAATTTTAATAATCAAATAAACTATTTGTCAAATAAGTACAATTAAACATATCATTAAATAAATAAAAAACAGTTTGATCATTATTATTATTATTATTATTATTATTATTATTATTATTATTATTATTATTATTATTATTATTATTATTATTATTATTATTATTATTATTATTATTATTATTTACCAAAATTTTGAAAGCAAATAAACCATTAGTAAAATAAGCATAATTGAACATAATACATATCACTAAATAAATAAAAGAACAATTTAATTATTAATTACTTTTTGTGGTGACCATTTGTAAAATAAGCACATAGTTTTTCTTCTGCGAAAATTTTAAAAAATAAATAAACCATTTGAGAAATAAGTATATAGTTTTTCGTGTGCTAAAGTTTTAAACACAAATTTTATTCAAGAAGTATTACAGCCTATGAATATCAAAGAAATATTTGAAAATTTAATTGAAGAATTATTAAGATTTATGGATATTAAAGCTATAATTGGAATTTGTTATTTTAATTGAAAAAATTTAGCTTAGATACCATTTTTAGTGGAAGAATTTTAGATTAGGTACCATTTTGGCGTACAAAGTTTTTATTATAATAACCTTAACATATCGATGATTTATTAGTAACTATTAAACATGTAAACATATTAATGATTTATTAATAACTATTAAGTCTAAAAGGATTGTTTGGTAAAATTCAAATAAAATAAAATATTAAACACTAAAGACACCAACCTTAATATTATAGATAATTTGGAGCTAATTATTTTGGAAAAATCAAAGGACATTACACAATCTAAGCGTATTATCTCTATCGAGCCTTAACAATGCAACCTAACCTACGTACTACTAATGACTACCTAAGTCCTTCTCAACTTTACTTTTTCGATTAAGTTCTCTCTCTCACTCTCCAGCCACTTCGAAGATAAGTGTTGAAACCCTAGTTTCTCTCTTCTTCACTATTGTATCAGATTATTATGGTGAGAATCTTACCAACTTGATCTTGTTTTTATTTGCTTAGGTATTTGAGTGGTCTTTTTAAGGGTTTTAGGACTCGTGAAGTGAGGCACTTCCTTTTAGGATCAAAATCGGGGATGAATCTA
Source organism: Lumnitzera racemosa (assembly GCA_024138005.1). NCBI lineage: Eukaryota > Viridiplantae > Streptophyta > Magnoliopsida > Myrtales > Combretaceae > Lumnitzera > Lumnitzera racemosa. Next base: position 145,254,226 of record JAMXBC010000001.1, read on the forward strand.
TTTTTTTCTTACAGAAATCAAATAAAGCAAGAATAGGGGTTGTGGCCAAATTATGTTTAAGTTTTTGAAAAGAATGCCTTGCCTCATCTACCCAAACAAATTTATCATGCTACAACATGTCAGTTAAAGGGGTTGCTATCAAAAGATAACCCTTAATAAACCTTCAGTAATATCCAGACAGTCCCAAAAAGGCTCGTAATTATTTGACATCCCAAGGTAAAGGCAACTCTTGCACTACTTGTACCTTACTTAGTTTTGGCCTTACTCCACCTTGTCCTATAATGTGTCCTAAATACTCAATTGTGTCCTTCCCAAAAAGTACATTTACTCTTTTCAGGATAAAGCATGTTATCAACTAACATTTGCAATACTTGAGTCAAGTGTGCAACATATAACTCTAAAGTCGTACTATAGACTAATATATCATCGAAAAAAATGAGGACAAATTTTCTTAAGTATAACTTAAAGTTCCTATTCACAATAACTCGAAATGTTACTAAAGCATTGCTTAAGCCAGATGGCATCACCAAAAATTTTTAATGACCCTCATAGGTCATAAATGCAGTCTTCTCAACGTTTTGCGAATGCATTCAAATTTAGTGATAGCTTGATCTCAAGTCCAACTTCAAAATAAAGAGCCAACCTTTAATTCATCCAACAACTCATCAATTGTGGGAATGGAAAAGTCATCTTTAACCATAACTTTACTAAGAGCCCTATTGATGCATACCACAACCAAGAACAGATAAGGCCAATAAAAGGGATGGGTCCAAGCTTACTAAAAGCTTGAAGAAGGTGATGGGGGTGCGACAAAACAAAAAAGTGAATGAAAAGTAAGTAAAAAGTCACAAACAGCTCTAAAGGATATGGTACATCAATGGAACTTCAAACGACTCACAACACACTCGATATGGCGCACGAATTAGTTCAATGAAGTTGCTCACCACCTAGCCTTGCTTAAGGGTTAGGAGAAGAACAAAATGAGAATAAACAAACAGTGTTTATGAAAGGAAATATTAAGTGTATCAATGTTAATTTTATGGTTTCGGCTGCAAATATAAGAGTATTTATACTCGATAAGTTAGGGCAACTTGCTTAAAAGGGGAAATGACAAAATGGGTATTACCTAAAAAAGTAATGAACAAAGAATACAAAGGGTAAAAATGAATATTTAAGAAAAATAATAATTAATGTTACAGATTCTCCACGTAGCAAAGATATATTGGTGATGCCGTTGGAGAATGCAAACAAAAGAATGCGATCAGATTGCTTGTTCGAAAAAGGATGACTGAAGATTAGTCTAGAGTCTCACTTGGCCTTTCGACAAAGGTGATGCTGAGCAAGTGGTCAGCTTGAACATGAGTGAATAAGCGCATAAGGTTTGATAGATGTCTCGACATTCTTCTATTTAGCATACAATCTTCGAGAGATGAGCGGTCATTTAACTTGGTATGTAAAGTGGCTCAGCAAGGAAATACTCAGCTTCGATAGGAGTTAGCTAAAGCAAGAAGATTCGCCTTGCTAGCCCCTCTAGTCCTTAGGCTCGACTGCAGGTCAAAGGCCTAATAACTTGATTTCGATCATTTCCTCTGAGTTAATTTAGATTTGGGATCAAATCCAAATGGTCTTCAATCAGTTTTTTGTCAAGGTAATATGGACTAAGGTCAATAGTGTTAAAAGTGTTAGAAACTCTATAGTCTTCAGGCAGCTCCAACCTATAGGCATTGTCATCGATCTTCTAGAGGATTCTGAAAGGTCCCTCAGTTCTTGCAAATAGCATGTTTCTCCTCTTGCAAATAGCATGTTTCTCCTCTTGCTAAGAAACCTTTCCTTGCTGAAATGCAGCTACACCAAGTCTCTCGACTATAATTGTTTAGCTGTCCTACCCTTAGCCTTCTTTCGCATTCTTTTGGCGGCTTGGTCAATATGCTAAGTGACTTTGTTGTATATATGTTGAAGGGACTATACTTAGGCTCTCCCATTAAGGTCTTCTTGCTTGAATTCAAGTATAGGGGTGTAATTGAAAGGCAACTCAAGATTGAAACTATAAACAACCTCAACGGGGGTCTACTTGGTAGTATCATGTACTGTTTGACTATAAGCAAATTCGACCGCTGATAAGCAAACGTCCAAATCAGCTAAGTTCTTACCTATTGTAACTCAGAGTAGCAATCCCAAAATATGGTTGACTACCTATATTTGGTTATCCATTTGGGGGTGGCAAGAAGTACTAAATAGCAGTTTAGTCCCCATCCGTCGCCACAGAGTTCTCTAAAAATGGCTCAAGAACTTCGGGTCTTTGTTTAATACTACACTTCTTGGCACACCGTGTAGCATAACAATTTCCTACAAGAAAAGAGAAGCAATAGCCAAAGTATCGTCAGTCTTGGGTCAGGGCACAAAGTGTGTCATCTTACTGAACCCATCCTCGACAACTATTACAAAATCTTTACCTTGTGCAGTTCATGGTAATCTAAGAACAAAGTCCATGCTCAATTCAATCCATAGTTTCATTAAAACAGGCAAGGGTATTACTTTCCCTTGTTCGACTCGACATTTAGCCCTCTTGCACACAATTCAGTGTACATCTCACCTCATTCTCAGCTAGTATAAACAACCATTCAACAGCTCATAAGTCCTTCTTTCCCCAAAATGCATAGAGATTCCTCTACTGTGAGCTTCCTTGATTAGTAATTCCCTTAATGAACAAATCGGCACATACAATTTCCCTCCTTAGAACAAGTATCTATCCTTTACATGATACTTATCCATGGTCCTTCCATCAACACAACGTGTGAGTATGGGTCCAAAGTGTAGATGCCCAGTATACTGTTCCTTAATGCTTACAAACCCAAATAATTTCGTCTGCAATTCGATAAGGAGTGTATGTCTTCTCGAAAGAGCATCAACATTACTCTTTCCTTGTTTAGACTTTATTGCGAAATTAAATCCTTCGAAGAATTCAACTCATCTCTTCTACCGCTTTGATAACTTTGTTTGACTTTGGAAGTACCTCAAGGATTCATGTTCAATATAGATGACAAATTCTCTCGACAATATATAATGCTACCATACTTGCGGTGCTTGAATCAGGGCCAAGAGTTCTTTATCATATACAGAGTAGTAACCGAGGTCCTCTAAGCTTCTCACTATAAGACAACACCTATCCCAATGCCTGACATGTCACATTGCAGTTTAAATACCTTCTCGAAGTCAGGTAAAACTAGTCTAGGCGTGGAAGTCAACTTTTCTTTCACTTCAGCAAAACTTCTCTCCTCCTTTTCTCCTTATTTAAAGTCAATATTCTTCTTTGTTAGCTTAATAAAAGGTGCGGCGAAGGTGTTGAAATTCCTTATAAATCTCTTGTAGAAGGAAGTCATTCTATGGAAACTTCATACCTTGGTACAAGTAGTTGGAGTTGGCCATTCGACGATTGCTCGGATGTTCTCGTTATTCACCATAAGTCTCCTCCACTTACTACATAGCCTAAGAATAACACTTCCTCCTAGAAGAAGTAACATTTCTTAAGATTGCCGAATAATATCTTGGCATAGAGGACATTCAGCACAACATTAAGATGTTCACAGTGATTTGGCATGTCAACACTGTATACTAAGATATTGTTAAAGTACTTTACGATACACTTTCCATCAGATTTCTTAGCATGTGGTTTATCAATTGTATGAAAGTGCTCGAGGAATTCGACAAGCCCAATGGCACGACCATCCACTCATAGAGTCTATGCCAAGTTTTAAATACGGTTTTCTACTCATCTCCCACCCTCATACGAATTTGATGGCAGCCAAACTTTAGATTAATTTTGCCAAAGATCTTAGCTCCATGCAATTCATCCAACATGTCTTCCAACTTAGGAATAGGATACCTATATTTGATCGTTATCTTATTTATTACTCAACTGTCAACACATATCCACCAAGTACCATACCTTTTCAATACTAGAAGCATCAGAATAACACAAGGGCTGAGACTTTCTCTAACATTTCTTCTCTTCAATAGTTCATTGACTTATCATTGGAGCTTAAAAGCCTATTCGAGACTCATCTGATAGGCTAGCTTATTTAATAGGGCGACACCGGGTATTAAGTCAATGCAGTGTTTTATGCCTCGGATTAGGAGCAACCTCTCAAGTAACTATTTTAGGAATAGATCGACATCTTTATCTAACAACATTCTCACTTCCAGGGGTAATTTACCCTACTCTTTTAATTCTAATAAGCGTCTAACCAACATGAGGGTCGGCTTGTCAACATTTATGGCCTCTAAGAGCTTGGCACTACTCATCATCAGAGCTTTCTTTGATCTAAGAGTAATTTTTGCTTGTAGTTTGTTAACTTCTCTCGGTGGTATCAGGTTCAGTGTAGTCTTCCTGCCATCATTCTTGAACACACACGTATTCTTGTATCCGCCATGGATAACTCTTCTATTAAATAGCCATGGTTGGCCAAGCAACACATGTGAAGTGCACATGGGCAGTACATCACAAAGAATCTCATCCGAGTAATTTCTAATAGTCATAAAGAATCACGTTACTTCCAAGTGACATGTGGTGCTCCTTTCTCACTCAACCAATGCAACTTGTACAGTCTCAGATGCACAGTAGTTAGCAACTTCAACCTTGTAACCAAATCGGTTGATACTACATTGATGTAACTTCCAGTATCCATAATTAGCGCACTTACCTAATCATTCACTCTACAGGTGGTATGAAACAAATTCTCTATCTACTCCTCCTTGCGTAAGGGTTCCAAGTTCATCATATGTCGGACAACTAAGATCAACTTATCTAAGTCCTCAGCAAACACGTCCTCTTCAATCAATTCATTATCATGAGAAACTTCTTTCTCGGCAAGGCTCTCCTCCTCTGGCTCCTCATCAATACTCCTCACTTCCAACTTTAGGACATTTCCTTTGATGACCATAGTTCTTCGGTTTGAGCATTAAGCAGCCATATGTCCAAACCCCTAGCACTCGAAGCATTTAATCTGGTTTGTCTTCCTATTAAATCCTTGCATTTTCTCATAAGTTTAGGTCAACCCATCTGTTTAGCTCGGACATTCACTTTTCAAATCGACTTAGTACTTAACTGAGCTCAATGACTTCTCTATCCTGGTCAGCTATTCAACAGTCTAGTCAGTATTTAGCTTCTTTTCTACCTCTCTACCTGTTGAGCTATTCAAATGGCTTCATCTACTATGGTAAATCGTTAGAGTTATATAGTATCTCAAATGTCACCTCTTAATCTAATAAGGAACCTAGAGGTTGTTCATGTTAGTGTACTTTACAGCAGATCATAAGCATTTGAAATTTTTGGACATACTCGTCAACAAATTAGCCTTCTTATCTCAACTCCTGAAGTCGAGTAAAAGTATCTTGCAAATAAGTATCTGGCACAAATCTGTTTCTAAGTATTATCTTCATCTTAGGCTAAGTATTAATCTCTCTGTAACCTTCTCGTCTCTTCATAACCTAGAAATTCTTCCACTACATGACGATATATCTAGAGAATTCAACAGCAGCAGTACTTACTTTCTTGTAATCCTCTTATTGGTAATAGTCAAGCACACGCTCCACCTTTTCTTCCCACTCTAAGTATTCATCTGCACTTCTAGACCCATTGAAGCTTAGAATCTGAAGCTTCACATGGTCATATGCTTTGGGTACTCGAACTCGCTCTTCTTCTTCATGATACTCTTCCTCATCCTTTTCTCCCGTATCTCCCAAGTTAATCCTTCTCCTTGCTCGTCCGCTTACTCCTTCACCTTGAATTAGTCAAGCGAAGTTTTGACCTCTCGCAAGTCGAGTAGCTTGTAGGGTATTATGCTTGGCTTCAACAGATCAATAAGCCAATACATGAATAGCTTAGGTTAAATTTACTAAGAGGTTAGCTACCTCATCAAGTCTCTTGTCAGTGCTCCTAGGGGTACCTTGAGACTATCGACCATGGCAGACAACAAAACTATTGTCATCTCCAACACCAACGTTAACACTTGGTTTCGTTATTTTCTCTAATAGATTTTAGTTCTCAAATTCTTTGATTAAATGTTTTAGCAAACACTTTTGCAAACCAGAAACATAACAGTTAAACGAATACAGCGAATTACTCTGTTTCATACTTGTAAAATAGAGTATAGATGAAACTTTGAAACAATCTACTATAACTCAAGCGAAACCTCTACTCCGATATCAAGATGATATGTACCCAGTCGATAAACACAATAGTTAAACAAACAGTGTTTATGAAAGGAAATATTAAGTGTATTAATGGTAATCTGATGATTACGGTTACAAGTACAAAGTTATTTATACTAGATAAGTTAAGGAAACTTACCTAGAAAGGGAAAAGACAAAAATTGTATTTCCCAAAGAAGTAATGCACAAAGAATACAAAGGATAAAAATAAATATTCAAGAAAAACAATAATTAGTGTAACAGATTCTATACATGGTCCTGTACATGTGATGGAGATTATTGGTAATGCTGTTGGAGGATGCAAACAAAAGAATATAATTAGATTACTTGCTCGAGCAAGGTGACTGAGGATTAGTCTGGGGTTTCTCTCTCAGCCTCTCGGCAAGAGTGATGCCGAGCAAGTGGTTGGCTCGGACATGAGTGAGTAAGCATATGATGTTTGGTAGATGTCTTAGTATTCTTCAATTTGACACATAATCTCTAAGAGATGGGCAGTCATTCAGATTAGCATATAAAGCGGCTCAATAAAGAGATACTCGGCTTTTGTAGGAGTTGGCTAGAGGAAGAAGATTCGCCTTACCTACCCCTCTAGTCCTTGAGCTTAGCTACGAGTTAAAAGCTTAGTAACTTGATTCCTATCACTTGTAATCAATACAAAATCTTTAGCTTCCATCCTTTTTCTTCACAAGCAATACAAGGGAAGAGAAAGGACCAGTATTATACTAAATTATCCTTAAGTGGAGGCAATGATGATAGTGCTCTAAAGAATTGAGAAAATCTACCCAATACTTCCTCTATTAGGTATTACAAGTGGTATTCTCTACTCTTGTTTCTACCTTCTAAGCCTTAAGATGAAAATAAGATGCAATAGCATCTTGGGTAATCAATTTTCTCAATTGATGGTAAATAATTTGAGTAATGTTTATACTAACTCCATATAAAGATACCATTTTATCATCCTTTCAAAATGTCACAATTATCTTAGCATAATCAATCATAATAGGACCTAAATCCTGTAACCATTAATCCCTCAAAACCACATTTGCCCCTTGACTGGGAATGACGTACAATATATCTTTAAATTCCACTCCTTGAATATCCACTTTTAGGTCAGAACATATGCCTTCACAACTTAGTTTCTAACCATTTCCAATCATAACTAGAAACTTAGGAGAAGGAAACATAGTAAGTCCTAGATATTTAGCCAATCTACTTTGAATAAAATTGTAACAACATGCCTTCTCTCAGTATTAGCTCTTCTTCAATAATATCACCACTTATTCCTTTGATGATTCTTCCTCATCCTTTTATAAGAGCAAAAGAAACTTATCTTTGCACGTATGACCCCTACGATATTTCTCCTCACAATTGTAACATATGCCCTTCTCTCTTTTAGCATTCATCTCTTCTTGAGTCATCTTTTTTATTGGCAAAGTAGGTTTAGTAATGCTTTCATGTTGTGTAGTGTTTATTAGTTTAATGGTCTTATTTTAATTATCTAAAAAGGATCTCGAAAACTAAATGGTTAAAGATGATTTATTTGCTGAGAAGATAAATTCTCATAATAAAATTGCTAATCTAGATGCTTGGCTTCATACATTTTAACAAGTAAAATGGCTTGGAAAATGGATGAAGGACGAGCTATTTGTATATCTTTCTTTATGTAAGATTTGAGTCCAAAACAAAACAGCTAGATCTAAAACTAGCAAAAAGTCCATGAACTTTGTTTGATAATTCCTTAAAACGAGATTGATATTCACCAATAGTTCCTCTTTGTGTTATTTTCATTAATAACCCTTGAACATCTTCAAACTTTAACAAACTAAATCTTGCTTTTAGTGCAATTGTAAAGTTACTCCAAGAACTTAGTTTCTTGTTATGGTACATTAATTGGTATCAATTTAAGGTTTTGTCTTCCATTGCAAATGATACAACAGTGATGCAGTACTCATTAAGCATTTGATTTAAAGATCTAACCATCCAGATCTATGCCATTAAATTTTGGTATTTCTAGCCTAATCTACTTCAACATAATATTTGCTTAAGAAGCATTAACTTAGGAATGTGATGAAGTATCAAATGACTCGTTAATAACAAGATTGGTACTCTAATTCTTTTGCTTATTGGTTAACCTTATTTGTTGATTGTTTTGTAAGGAATGATTTTTTTCATCAAAGATTGAAGCTCTTGTTAAATTCATCACAATAAGAGCATCACAATGTTAGGCCTCAACAACGCAAGCTAGCCGACGTACTATTAGTGACTACCATAAGTCCTTCTCTAAACTCTAGAGACTTTTAAGATAAGTGTTGAAACCCTAATTTCTCTCTTCTTCGCTACTGTATTGTCAAGCTTGGTTTTTCAGAGTGTAGGGAGTTTGATTATAGGCTTAGTTTCGCTCGAAGGTGGCTGAGGATGGTGGTTTGAGGAGAGAAAGAGGGGACGGTTAGGATTCTGTGGTGGTTGCTTGGTGGTATGGCTGGGGGTTACAACGGAGGTTAAGAGTGATTGCATTTGGGAACTGGTAGAGTAGGGTAACAACCATGGTGGTGGTCGAGCTTGGAGTTCGTTAAAGAGAGAAACTCGAGAAGAGAGAGATTGGTAGAGAGAGAAAGCGATTAGAAATGGATATAGAGAGTGTGGGAGTTGATTCTGTTAAGTGTGTGTCCTTGTGTGTACTCCTTGAAGCTCCTTTTATACTCGAATTGTTCCCAGAAAACAAAGAAAGCTCGAATCGGATTAATGAAGAATGCTTAGGAAAACTTTTTTTTTCTAGATTTTTAGAGCTCAAATTGAATGCTCCTTTGATTGTATTTAGACATGTTTTTTGTACCGATTCACAATAGGCTATGTCTATTTTGCAATTTTGCCATTGATTTGGTGAAATTGCAACGAGAAAGGGTCCAAAAATCATGTTGAAGTGGGTGGTCTGAAGTGGAAAGCGTTGGAAACCTGGAGAAAGTCGAGGGAAAGAAAGGAAAAGAAAGGGACAAGGAAAGAAGGAAGGGGAGGAAAAAGTGGGCTAACATGGCGCCACGTCAGTAGGTCATCAAATCCGATGATGTCACGTGTCAGGACACGTGGCACAATCAAACCCTGACAAGTGGCAGTCCCTGATGTGATTGAAAATAAAAAGAAAAAAAAAGAAAAAGGACTCCCTAGCTTTGCCAAATTTCAAACCCAAGACCTCGTGCTTAATACTAGTGCTATGTCCATATGTTTAACCGGTAGACCGTTAGCCTGTGCTTTATCCATATGTACAATTAAATTGCACATATGGACTCGATCAGCTTGTGCCAGATTTAAATCTAAGCTTATGTTCAATGGCCTAACTTCTAAACCTAAATTAAAAATTTAATCTAACAATATGTTATTTTCTAAATTCTTTTATTTTTTTATTTTTTTGTGACTTTTCAAATTTTTTTATGTACTTTGCCGAATATTTCCATTTTTTTATTTTTATTTTTTTTTTAAATTTCCTATCTTTTGTGCTTTTTCCTATTTTCCTATTTTTCTAGAATTCCTATTTTTTTTTTCTAAATTTTTTTTTTGAACTTTTCTTAATTTAGGACCCTATAACATAATTTGAAAAATAAAAGAGAAAACAAAAATTAGGTGTTTATAACCGTCCCTCTTTGTGGTAAAGTTTGAGCAAAACTTTGCCTCAAAGATAAAATAGACTCTGTTTTTGCCCTAAGAATGGATTTTATTCTAAGAAGCACTACAACTAGCTAGCTATCCTAGGTCCGATCCATTGAGGATTTGGAGAAGAGAAGAGTGACGCTCTAAGAGCTGGCTGAAAGATTGAAAGCAGAATTGAAATCTGGTCATGCTCTTACGAACAGGTAAAGTACTCTTAGAATTAGCTAAAACCCTAAGAAGAATGAACAAACTTAGTCATGGCCTAATGAGTTGACTAGTCAAGGTGAGCAAAACTCTCCTAGAGCGGGCTAAGACCCTAAGAGAAGAATGAGCAAACTTGGTCGTACCCTAATGAGCTAACTAACCAAGGTGGGTAAAGCACTCCTAGAGCTAGCTAAGACCTTAAGAAAAATGAGCAAGCTTGGTCATGCCCTAATGAACTGATTAACCAAGGTGGGCAAAACGCTCCTAAAGCTGGCTAAGACCCTAAGAAAAATGAGCAAACTTGGTTGTACCCTATTAAGATGACTAACCAAGGTGGGCAAAACGCTTCTAAAGCTGGCTAAGACCCTAAGAAGAATGAACAAACTTAGTTATGCCTTATTGAGTTGACTAACCAAGGTGGTCAAAGTGCTCCTAGAGCTGGCTAAGACCCTAAGAAGAATGGGACAACTCCTTAAAGGCTAGTTAAGAGGATGATGAAGGTAATTGCTTTACGAGCCGATAAAGAGAAACTTGGTGAAAGGAAGTACCCTACAGAACTTAGTGAAGAGAGGGGCTTGCTTGCAAGAAATTTGGTTAATAGAAGGACCCTATGGATTGGAAGGATGAACTGAGCTAAGATCGTGTCTTCATAGGTTAACTAAATACTAAATGCAAAAAGTAAATGCCTATGAGTTGGTTAAAAAAGATTGTTGGGAGTAAAAGTGGTCTAAATGCAAGAAAAAATTGGTGTGCTAACATTGTGTAGAAATACTTACCTGGTCTTTGTTGATAGCTCCCAATCCATCAAACCTTTTTTGAGAAGCCCCCATTGGAAAATTACTGACTCTTGTTTTGGTCCCTTGTTATCAACCCAAATGTTCTTGACATACAACGTTCGAGACTTTCTTGATTCTTTTTAGAGAAATCATAGAAATTAGCCCGATGTAGGAAAACCACCTACTATTTTTGTTTCTTTGGAACTTCTATGAACCCCAAAGCCTCATTCCCATCTACCGTGATTGCTTGCTTGAGTTTCACATTCCTCTAAAAAAATAGACAATAAAAATCCCCATTGAGGGGGATCAATCTGTAATAAAGTATTTAAAGAATTTTGTTAATTACCAATGTTCTAGATCTCATTCCTAAACTCCTCTCATGTTTGCAGTGTATAGGTTTGATTAAATGAGGTAAAGGGAATTAGACCTTTCCATGGAGAGGGTGATTATTTCAACGAGAACAATAGCCAAGGATACTAAATTTGCTTGTAGATAATGAAAATTGGACCACGATGACATTTAAAATGACTGGCATTTTCATATTTTGAGCAAAATTCCCATTGACTTCTTATGGATAGTACAATTTTACATCGTCATCATTTACAAGGGCTCCCAAATCTAGACCATTTATTTGGGACAAAATCAAAGTCCCTCCTGATAATACTCGCTTCATGACAAAAGGACCCTTGTAATTGGGGGCAAATTTCCCTCTGGAGTCTTGTACATTGGGGAGAGCTTTTCTTAACACCAAATCTCTTTCTTTAAGGTTACGAGGTCGCACCCTTTTGTTGAAGGCCCAAGCCATTCTTTACTAATAACATTGATTATGACATAGGGCCGTCAATCTCCTTTGATCAATCAGATTTAGCTGTTCGATGCATTTCTTTACCCAATTAGCTTCGTCCAAATGAATTTCTGATAGTACCTTGAGTGATAGGATCTCGACCTCTACTGGTAACACTCCATCAGTGCCGTATATTAAAGAGTATGGTGTTGCTCCAATCGACGTTTTGATGGAAGTCCGATAGGCCATGAGTGTGAAGGGTAACATCTCATGCCAGTCCTTATATGTAATAACCATTTTTTCAATGATTCTTTTGAGGTTTTTGTTTGCTGCTTCAACAGCTCCATTTATTTACGGTCGATACGGAGTAGAGTTCCTATGAATGATTCAAAATTTCCAGCATAATTCTATCATAAGCTTGTTGTTGAGATTGGTGCCATTATTAATGATCATTATTTCAAGAGTCCTGTACTGAGCCAAGATGTCTCTTGTGATGAACTTAACTATGACCCCTTTAGTAACATTAGAGTAAGACGAAGCCTTTACCCATTTGCTGAAGTAGTCGATTGCAACTAATATGAAGCGATGTCGATTCGATGCTTTTGGAGTGATAGGGCCGATGATATCTATGCCCCACATTGAAAAAGGCCATGGTGCTGAGAGGGCATGTAATTCCCGAGGCGGGGCGTTTATCTTATTTGCATAAACATGGCATAAATGACAATACCTAACATGTTTAATGCAATCACTTTCCATCGTTGACCAATAATACCCTAGCCTCTTGATTTTCTTTGCCAACATGTATTCATTCATGCGAAAGCCACATACTCCTTCATGTACCTCTTTCATTAACTTCTCAGCCTCTTTGTTAGCCACACACCTTAAGACTATACTGTCTAATGAGAATCAATATAAGGTAGACTCGCTTACTAAGAATTGAGTAGCTAATCTCCTAATCATCTTTCTATCTCTTTTTTCAGCCTCTTCAGGGTATGTGCCTTGTTGTACTACAGTTTTTGGTCGTTCATACCCTCAATCGTTAGGCAAAAGTTAAGCTTGTCTTCAATTTCAATAGTAAAGGGCTAAATCTCGACTCTACCATATATCTGGATCATAAATGCTAGCGTAGCTAAAGCATCAGCAAATTGGTTATGAGTCCTTGCTACGTGATTGAAGGTGACTTCTTTAAAACTTTCCGTTAATTCCGTCAAATGCCAATGATAAGACTCCAGCTTAGGATCTTTAGTTTTGTACTCTCCCTATGCTTAGCTAATAATGAGTGAGGAGTCCCCATATACTTCTAATTCTTGAATGTCTTTCTCTAGGGCCATCTTAAGTCCTATGATGCATGCTTCATATTCAGCAATATTATTAATGTATGGGAAAACGAGCCTTATGGCCACAAGATATTGAGTACCTTGAGGGGATATTAGTATTGCCCTAATTCCACACCCAAACACGTTGGCTGCACCATTGAAGAACATTTTCCATTTTGGTGGCTTGTCATCCTTTCCTTTATCAAAGTTTCCTCCGACCACTAAGATACCCTCATCGGGGAAATTGACTTGCACTTCTTAAGGAGTATTATAAGAGGGGTTTTCTACTAATTGATCTGCAAAGCTTGCCTTTTGACTAAATTTCGGTTCGCATATGTAATGTCGAACTTAATAACAGCACTTGCCACTTTAAGATTCTGCCAATTAGGGTTAGTTTGTCTACTAACTATTTCAAGAGATTGTGTTGAGTCAATAATTCAACCTAGTAGTGGAGTGTGTATTATTTGAGCCGATGCATTACCCAAACCAATGCACAATAGGTTCTTTGAATTTCTGAATATCTCTGCTCCCCTTCAGTGAATTTTTTACTTAAGTAGTATACAGCCTGTTCCGTTCCTTCCTCATCTTTCTGGCCAAGCATGCACCCTATAGACTCTGGTAATATTGTCAAGTATAGGAATAAAGGCTTTCCAGGTTTCGAAGCTACCAGAATTAGAAGGTTCATGAGGTATGCTTTGATTGTTGTAAAGGTCTACTTACGACATTTGTCTGTGAGTTGGGATATGAACCGGGCTATATAGTTTAAACAGGCCAACAAACCTCTGATTTCTTCAAGTATACATGGCGGGGGCAGGTCAACTATCGCTTTAACTTTATCAAGGTCCACTTCAATGCCCCTTTAGCTAATTTTGAAACCTAATAACTTCCCTAAAGTCGCCCTAAAAGTACACTTCTCTGGGTTGAGTTTCAGTTGGAATTTTCTCAACCTATCAAACAATCTCCTTAGATTTTCCACTTGATTTTCTCCTTCTTTAGACTTGGCAATCGTATCATTGACATATACCTTAACTTCTTTGTGCATGAAAAATTGCTACCATGGCCTGAAAAATTGCTACCATGGCCCTTTGGTAAGTTAGCCCAGCATTTTAGAGTCTGAAAAGCATCACTGTATAGCAAAATGTGCACTAAGTTATGATGAACGTGGTCTTGGCTTTATCTTCTCCACCATTCGAATCTGGTTATACCCGGAAAATCCATCCATAAAAGAGGAAATATGGTTTCTAGCTGTGTTATCAACCAATACATTAATATGAGGCAAAGAAAAATTATCTTTATGGGTTGCTTGATTAAGGTTTCGAAAATTCAGGCACACCCTGACTTTCCCATTCTTCTTCATAACTGGTACTATGTTGGCTACCCACTTAAGATAACCAGATACCTCAATGAAGTCGACTTCCAATAATTTTTTTACTTCTTCCTTGATTTTCAACAAGATATCTGGTCGAAACCTTCTCAACTTTTGTTTCCTAGGCTTGATATCCTCTTGTGTGGGTAAGTGATGGACCACGATTGATGGGTCTAATCTAAGCATGTTGTCATCTCTATCTTTTGAATTCGTCTTGGTATTCGGATAGTAATGTAGTCATCTCTATTTTTTGATTTTCTTCCAAATTTCCCCTAACCTTCAATACCTTAGGGTTTTCGTTGGTACCAACATTAATTATCTCTGTTGGCTCATCAATGGAAACTCTACTCATTTCATGTTTTTGCCAGCTTTCTTGTACATTTCGCGTATTTTAAGTAATTACATGTAATTCTACCTAGATGTAAATTCATATATAGTACAAATAAATATTTCTAAATATTATTTAGGTTATTTTATGAATTTTAGTGTACATATAATTTATCTTTAGTGATTCATTTATTATCGAAATGTATTTTACACATTTTCGATAAATAACGAGTAATATATATAAATTTTGAAAATTTTATATTGTTTTATTTTATTACTTATTTTCTTAAATTCGAACTTATAGAATTGCTTTTACTAATATTTTTAATTTTATTTGATAATTTAGGCTCGATCGGATCCTTTAGCCGATCATCCTAAATTCTACGAGCTAAACTCTCAGCAACTGATTGTGGATTTTATACTCGGTACTACGCTGACCTGTTCAAGCTGAGCCTAAGAGACTATACTGGTGTAAGCCCTAAAGCTAAGCCAAGTAACCGTAGGCTTGAACTTAGAACCCAAGGTTTAGGGCGATCGGTTAATGGATCCGATCAAACCCAAATTATAAACTAATGAGAGAAATATTAGTAAAACTGACCCCGTAAAATTAAATTTAAGAAAATAAGTAATAAAATAGGAGACTATAAAATTTTCAAATTTTAAGAATAATAAATACTAATTACCGAATATGCGAAAAGTATAATCAAATAACTAATAAATTACTAAATATAGATTATATGTATACTAAAAATTTTAAAATAACCAAAATAATAATTAGGAATGTTCACATGTACCCTACATGTATTTATGTGTAGATAAAAATACGCGAAATTACCTAAATTGGCCAAAAATTAAGTAAATAATTAAGGAAAATTATAAATTAATTATAAAAAAATCCGAAAAAAATCAGAGGAGCCTAGAATAATTCAAATCAGGTCATGGAAAGTCAAACTCTGTAAAAGAAAAATCAACCAATTAAAATTAGACAACATAAAAGCTAAAAATCAAGGAAATTGGGCAAAGTCTTGTCTAATTAATGCATAATAATTACAAAAATCGTCTATAAATAGGGGAAAAATTTCCAAAAGTCATTTGGACAGTTTAGCATTTGGGAAAAATAGGAAAATTGAAAAATCGAGAGAAACTCCAAAAAAAAAAAGAAAAAAGAAAAGGAAACTGTGCAAGTTCGTGTAGGGAGAGAAACCTATACCTCACCACAACCTCTGACTGAGCCGCCGCCACCACACCACTTTAGCCCTACCGTCTAGGCCGGCCGACAGCCTTAGACCAGGTTTGGACGACCAGAAAGCTTTGGACTGGTTAGTCTCTTAAATTTTCCGATTTTGAATAATTTTATAAAATTAGTTATTTTGCCTAGAAAATTATGAAACTTGTTATTCTGAGGTTTTATTGTATGTAGATGTAAGGAAAAATATTGATTTAGTTTAATTACGTCTGCAATTATAGGGTTCTTAACAAATTGCTCAAAACCGAGCATGATTAGAACGGAAAATAAATAGGCTTAGGAGTGTAGTTTGGAGCTCAATTTTTTTTTCTGTAGGATGCTCATATGATATAGAATAGTGCTATAAAGCCATTTTTTTTAAATTAATTTTTGAAATTTTTAAGTTAATTTTTAGCCCTAAAATGATGGAAAAATTAGGTGATTTGGGGTTAATTAGGTGATTAAGATGTTAATTACCGATTTAGATATTAATTAGATGTTTAGGAATGTTAATATCTGATGTAGAACCTTAATCCTAGCCTTTGGAGTATTAAGTATGATTAATTTAGGAAATTAGGTAATTAATATAAGAATTTAGTAATATGTGAAATTGTAAATTAATAAATCTTAAAAAAATAGGGTTATTTAGATAATATTATAATAGAAATTAGAAAAATAATAAATCTAAAAATAACATTTAATCTTAAGTAAAAGTCTCAAAATGTAAGATTTTCACACATCGAGAATAAATCCGCTACCACAATTAGGGTTAGTGTGTACCGAATAGTTTAGAATACCAAATTACGACTCAATATGATATTTGGACACTCGAGCTTAATGTGATTAATTTCATATTAAGATTCGAGCATATTTAAGGCTTAGGAATTAAAATTTAAAATCTCATTTAGGATTCGAACACCGAAATAGAGTACAATGAATCATTAGGACGTAATGGGTATACACGAAAAAAAATGAGTTAAAATATAACTTAGAATATGAAACCATAAATTATAAGTACTAAAAAGACCTATTTGTATTACAGAACACCTAGAGACAAATCGGCTTGTAATTAAGGGATCGAGCGATCGAGCAATTCCAAGTAAGTTGGGTTATTGCTTATTGTAATAGAGTACTAATTTTGTAGTACTCGGAGACTTAGGCTTATATATGATTGTGATTGTAAGTAGTTTACGCATGTGTTTGATGTATCTTAATTTGTGCTGAATTTGTATTGTGAGTGATTTTGTGACTGATTGAATTGGTATGAAATTGTTTGAACACCCTAAATGGAATTTAATCTTAGTCGAACCTAATGACCAAAAATGTCATGCATTGCAACCCGTTAGGGGATCATAGGATTCTCTAACCAAATACCAACCCCTTCGAAAGTAATAGCGCAGGATTGTAAAATGGTCCCTTCTTTATCCTTAGTCGAATTAAGTGACAGGAGAGGAGGTCGCGGCGAGAGCGAAGTCAATGGTTCGAAGGTAGTCGCGAGAGGAGCCAGGTCTCCATTGCACAAGCTTGAGTTTGGTTGTGAATTGCTGCATAACATGGAAACTCCTCAACCCGGATTGGAGCGGGTGAAATTTCTCTGATTTCACAATGGACCGGACTACGTTGTGCGATGACACTTGATTGTTGCATTGCATGAAAATAATTGTTTGATAACCCTGTTTGTGCTTGTATGCATTCATGAGTCTCCAATTCAACTTACTGAGCTGTAGTTGCTCATACCCTTATAGATACTTTTGCAGGTTCTGATTTCTGAACACTTCAAGTACTATGCCGCCCTAAAATTACCTAAAGGTTAGTCCGTTTGAAGCCAGGGGTGTGAGGATCAAGTTACTTAGTATAATGTGTAACTAGAGTGACCATGTAATTAGGGATGAAAGACTGATAGTTATTATGTAATCTAGTGAACTGTTATGTTTATGTAAAACTTCATAGGCAGCTCTGTAGACTTATATATATAATATTATACATGTTATTAGAAATTTGTACTATTTATCATCATTGTAGTTTAATTGTTAATCGAACTGTTTACTTCAAAGCGAGGAGTCGTCGACGCCTTGTGTAAGTCATGTCTATGGTAGGCACTGTGAGGCCAGTTACTATCATAGAATGGTTTACACAGTGGGACTGTTGCGACTCTGCGACTTTGGGACATAACAACTGGGCTAAGGAAAACAATGACTGACCTGACGATAGCTGAGCAGGTTAACATGGCTGAGCAAGACAGCTAGGTCAAGCTAAGGTTAGGTCGCCTCTGAGAATGTAGGAGAAAAGACTGACCTCCAGACGGAAGTCTAGTAAGGTTAAATGCTTCGACTTCGAACACATGGCTGCTGAGTATCCAAATCGATATGTCACAGTGCTCCGAAAAAATGTAGTAGATAGCATCGACGAGAGTGAGCCTGAGGAGGAAAAGATGTTCGAAAAGTAGAAGCCAAGGAAGAAGAGGAGACCTGTATCTATGTCGACCAAGGAAAAGTGATGGCCCTAATCTTCAGATGAGTCCCGAGATCCTTACTGAACCTTAGGAGGACCAGAAAGAGAATTTATTCCATACCAAGTATACCGTCAAAGGCCAATTATACACGATCATAGTGGATGGAGAAAGTTGCACTAATGTGGTTGTATAATCATTTGTACAAAGGTTAGGTCTGCCAACCTCAAGGCATCTCCGACCTTACAAGCTCCATTAGCTTCATGATAAGAGTGCTTTGTACATAACTAAACAAGTGATCATACCATTCAATGTTAGAAATATAAACAGGGACAAAGTAGTGTACGATGTCATCCCCATGGGAGCTTCACACCTATTGTATGATGACCTTAGTTGTTCGACCAACATGTTACGCACGATGGGTATGAGAACACCTATGCCTTTGTTAATGATGGAAGGAAGATAGTGTTTCAACCCCTAACCTCGTCTTAGGTAAATGAAGCCTAAATAAGCTCACTCGAGCTAGTAAGAAAAAGGCCTTAGTGATGAGCCATAGAAAGCTTCGATCTGCTAAGAAATCTAATGAACCAATGTTCCTGTTGGTTAGGAGACTAATGGAAATGAAAGAGTTACAGAATGTTTCAGAAGAAATCTAAGGCTTGCTAAATAAGTTTTCCAACCTATTTTTGGAAAAACTGCCTAAAAGACTATCATCCGTTCGAAGCATAGAGTACTACATTAATCTACAACTAGATGCTACCCTGCTAAACGGACTTGCGTACAAGATGAACCTTAAGCAAGCTACAAAGTTGAAAAGACAGTGAACTCATTGAGCGAGGGTATGTGAAGGAGATCATGAGCCTATGTGTTGTACTAGCTCTGCTTATTCCAAAGAAGGATGGTTCATGTCATATGTGTATCGACAGCCAAGCAATCAACCAAATTACTATTAAGTACAGATACTTAATACTGAAGCTCGATGACATGTTGGATAAGCTTCATAGTGCAAAGATATTTTCAAAGATAGATCTGCGGAGTGGCTGCTAGTAAATTCTCCTAAAGCTGGGCGATGAATGGAAGACTGCATTTAAGACTAGACACGGACTCTACGAATGGTTAGTTATGCCATTCGGACTTACTAATGCATCGAGCACATTCATGACGTTAATGAACCATATGATGCGCTCTCTTCATAGAAGATGTATGGTCGTATACTTTGATGATATATTGGTGTATAATACCAACTTGAACAACCATGTTCAACATCTTCGCAAAGTATTTGGTATTTTGCGAGCTAAAAAGTTGTAAGGGAATGTAAAGAAATGCATAATTTTCCAAAAAGAGGTGATGTTCTTAGGGTTTATAGTGTCAGGGGAAGGAATTCGAGTAGGTGAGGAGAAGATCCGAGCTGTTCTGGATTTGTTAAAGCCAAAGAATGTCACTAAAGTTCGAAGTTTTCATAGCCTAGCTTCTTTCTATAGGCGATTTATTAAAGACTTTAACACAATAGCCACCTTATTAATCGAGCTGACCAAGAAGAATAAAGGGTTTAAGTATAATGATCAAGCTGAGCGAAGCTTCAAGCAAATCAAGGAGAAGCTCACCTCGACACCTATCCTTTCACTACCGGATTTTGATAAGCCTTTCGAACTGGAGTTCAACGCATCTGAAGTTGGAATTGGTGTTGTCTTGATACAAGAACGATGGCCAATCACTTACCACAGTAAGAAACTGAGTAGCCCAGCCCTAAACTATTCCGTGTACAAGAAGGATATATACTCCCTTTTCCAAGCCCTTATTATTTGGCAATATTATTTGCTGCTGCGAGAGTTTGTTATTTATACAAACTATAAGTCTCTGAAACATCTCTGGAGTCAGAAAAAGCTTTCGAAGAGGCAAGCCAAGCGATTACAATTCATGGAGAGTTTCTCTTACGTCATCCGACACAAGAAGGGAAGTGCAAACGTGGTTGCCGACGCTCATGACGACAAACCTTGCTGGCCACTTTACAAACAAAATTATTGGAATTCTCACTAATTATCGAGTAGTATGGTCATTATTCTCATTTAAGCCCTATCATAGAACAGTGCAAGGACGGAATTGCTATCAAGTGATATTATCTCAAGGATGGCTATCTATTTAGGGACTGCAGGCTATGTATTTCAAACTACTCCACACGTGAACTGTTGGTCCGAGAAGCTCACAACGGTGGACTTTCAAGCTACTTTAGGGAGGTTAAGATAACCAATTTGTCGAAAGAGAATTTTCCCATGGATAGTACATATCTCTACTAACGCCTAACTTACCATAGGCCAACCTTAGCATGGACTTTGTCCTAGGGTTACTCCGAAAATCCAGAGGAAAAGATTTAATTTTTGTTATAGTGGACCGTTTTAGTAAGATGGCATACTTCATTCCATGCCATCGGACGAACAATGTTTTATATATTGCTGATTTGTTTTGTAAGAGGTTATCCGACTACATGGAGTACCAAAGACTATTGTCTCAGATCGAGATACAAAATTTTTGAGCTATTTCTGGAAGACTCTTTGGAGGAGACTTAAGACTAAACTAACGTTCAATTCCAGTAACTACCCTTAAACTGATGGTCAGATTGAAATGGTGAGTAAGATACTAGGCAATTTGCTCAGAGCTATTATAGGGAAGAACTTGAAAGATTGGGATCTGTACTTACCAGTCATGGAGTTCACATATAATCGAATTGTCAATAGCACTACAAGGAAGACCCCATTCAAAGTCGTCTATACCCTTAACTCAACCATTCCCCTGGACATGATCAGGACCCCAACAACTACTGAAGAGAGTCGATCCAGAGTTGATCGAGCTTGAGAATTACAAGAACTGCATCAGTCCGTAACAAAAAAGATCACCAAATTCAATTAGAGACAGCAAGAGATTTATAGTTGAGGCCGCCAAACAATTTCTTTCCAGTTAGGAGACTTAGTATGGATTCACCTCAGCCGAGAGTGATTCCCCCACTTAAGACAAAGGAAACTATCTCCTCAAGCTAACGGCCTACTAAAGGTCCTGAAGAAGATCAACAGTAGCACCTATCAGATTGAGTTACCTAATGACTATAGTGTCTCCTTTATCTTCAATGTGTTTGATCTAATTCCCCAGCAACCAACAAAAGACCCTGCGAGCGCCCCAAAAGAACAAGCAGAAATAGCTTCAAATTTGAGGACAAATCTTTCTAACCCCTAGGCAGATAGTAGGAATTAACCCCCTAGATAGATTACAAGAAGCTAAACTTGAGGACTTCAAGGGCCCACACAAAAAATACTAACTCTATGTCATAGCCGAGACGGGAACCCCAATCCTAATCCGACCTCTAGTTAACCTATCTGTCAGATCCTCATGTGTATCCAACATGCTCCTACCCAGAGGTAAAGTCCTGACCCAGAAGGTAACCCAGGAAAGGCTAGCCCAATTGAGCTCTCTAACTGACCACTGGTGCTTGACTCCAATTCAGTTGACTTCTTAACCAGACTGATTGGCCCCCAACTTAATCCAGATCATGTCGGCCCTTGACTATAACGCATTCTTACTTCTACTTATGTTCTAACATAATGATTCTTTTTTTTACGTACTGAATATTCTTTATCTTTTTTACCCCTTTTAGTATGTCTTATGTAACTTAGTGTAAAATGTCCTTTTGTCTTTTTATACATGTAAAGCAGCCTTAGTAAATGGGTATATAAACCCTTACTTTCTTACATACAATTATTATTCAACTTTCAATACAGAATTATTCACTTTGAGCAACGTTAGCATTCTCGTTATCATTCAACTCTTATCTATTCCCTTTAGCAAAGAGTGGTGGCAAATGACCTTTCAATTCGAACCAGTCTATGATATCCGGTGAATTGTTGGCCGAGTAGGATCAGGTGGGGTGTCATATCTATTTGGTAGTTGTCTGGACTTTCCTATCTTTTTCTTTATTTCTTTTCAGTTTGCTTCGTTGCGGTGTCTCTCAGTGTGTTTAACCCCGAAAATGCATTAGTGAATCATTCACCTTGCATCCAATAGGGAAGAGATTTTCTCTCTATTCATCTTCAGGTATAGGACTGATACTCATTGTCCTCTTCACCACTAGAGCAATCGGCATGAAGTGGCCTTTCTCACTGTAGATGACTTCCTCATCAGACAGCTCGACCTGTTCGTCCTCTTTCAGCTTCTTCATCAGTACTATCAACCTCAACAATTGGCGCCTTGCCTCAGATCCCATCGTTTGCTTATTCGGACACTAAGCGGCCATGTGTCATCCTTGACGTTTGAAACACTTCCTTAGGGGTTCCTTTTCCTTAGCTCAGGTGGTCAAAACGGGTTGGGTCTTAACAACCTTACTCAGTTCCCTTTGTACAAGTCTGCTTGAAACAGTTCAGCTACTTCCCAGTCGGCCAACAGTGGGTCAAAATCTTCTCGTTTAATGCCTTTCTATCCTTTGGGTAGCTCGGATTGCGTCATCAAGTGTTCTAACATCCAAGGTTTCCAGGACATCTCCAATCTCATACTTCAACCTGCCAATAAATCAAGACATAGTTCAGTCTTAGGCTCTACAATTCGCATCGAATCATTACCATCTGGAATTCTTTAATGTAAGCATCCACACTCAATCCTCCTTGTCTCAGTTCTTGCAGTCTCTTGAAAGCATCCTGTAGATAATAGCTCGGCACAAACCTTCTTCGCATAACTCTCTTCATATCATCCCAACTCCTAATCTTTTATTCTCTTTCCCTCCTTCTAGTAACTTACAAATTCTTCTACAATAAGGCGACATAACCAGTGAACTCCAACACAGTAAGTATAACTTTCACATTATTGGGCATTTTGTGGCATTCAAACTGCTTTTCAATCTTATCTACCCAATCAAGATAGTCTTCAACATCACCGCTACCAGAGAAACTCGGAATACGTATCCTCAAAGCATTTCTTTCCTCAGGCCTGTAGTACTCCTCTGCCTCGTCATCTCCTTCTACTTCCTCCTCGATCTCTTCAAGCGCTAACCTTCATCTAATGTCTATACCAACTCCTTCAACTCGAGGTAATTGAGCTAGGGCATTAACTCAGCCAAACTGTCTATTGCCTCGTTGCTATTGTTCGTGTTCCTTAGTGGGGTTATTTTTAGTTCGTTGCCCGTCTTCTTGGATAACAGTCACCAGATTAGCTACTAAGTTAGTAAGCCTATCAAGTGGTCACCCACTAACTGAGGTGAGAAGCTTCCTTCTTGGTTTTTAAATAAATCAAAATATCATCAATAAACACCACATCCAAATATGGTTGATATATGCGATTCACCAGGTCCATGAATATAGCCGGAGCATTCGTTAAGCCAAATAGCATCACCAAAAATTCATAATGACCATATCGAGTTCTAAATGCAGTCTTATGCACATCTTCCGGCTTAACTCGTAATTGATGATATCCTGATTTTAAATCTATTTTAGAAAACACAGTTGCACCTTGGAGTTGGTCAAACAAGTCATCAATGCGAGGTAAAGGATACCTATTCTTAATGGTAACCTTGTTTAACTCTCGATAGTCTATACATAATCTCATAGTACCATCCTTTTTTTTTTTCACAAACAATATCGGTGCTCCCTATGGTGAAACACTCGGTCGAATAAACTTCTTATCTAATAGCTCCTGAAGTTGCTTCTTTAGTTCCTGAAGTTCCATGGGTGACATTCGATATGGAGCTTTAGAAATGGGCTCAGTTCCAGGAACTAACTCTACAGTAAAGTCTAACTCTCGGGATGAGGCTAGACCTGGTAAATCCTCTGGAAATACATCTGGAAACTCGTTCACTACCCGTATGTCTGCTACCTTAGGTATTTCCTTCTTTGCATCTACAGCAAACACCCAACAAAATTTCTAATCATCCTCCTTTACTTTTGTCTCCATTTATTCATCGCATATCTCCATTACTGATAAATTCAACCTACTTCCACCAGCTTTTCCTTGAAATATCATTTCTCCCTCATTAAGATTGATAATTTTATTTCTAAACTCCACAATGGCTTTATTCTTAGATAACCAATCTATTCCCACTATGACATCATAACCTTGTAAAGGTAATATTACAAGACTTATAGGATACTCCTTCTCCTGAATTTTTATTCTACCATTAGCTACTACTTCTCGTGTTGTTACTTTCTCCCTAGTCGGAGTTCTAACTTTATAAGTTATATTAACAGTAACCACACTAATCTCTTATTCATTTACAAATTTCTGACTTGCAAAAGAACAAGATGCACCAATATCAAACAGCACAAAAGCAGGTTGTCCATTTATCAGTACATGTCCTGGAATGTACTATTACTATGGTTACCAACTACACTAACATTCATAAATCGTAAAATGCAAATATTTCAATTTAATTCACACTTAGAATTATTATTACGATAGATAGTCTGAGTACGTACCAATTACAACTTCTTCATCATTTTCCTCTTCAACTCTCATGAGCTCCTCAACATCATCATGGTAGTACTCCTCCATAAAATATGAGAAATCCTCATTCTCCTCAATTTCCATATCCTCCAGAGCAAAGATACGAGCAAGTGCAGTAATGTTATCAACACCTTCTGTTCTCTTAGCTCCTTATACAAACTGTAGACAATACCTAGAGAAATTCTACCACATTTATTACACTTTACTAATTTCATCTTAGGGCATGCCTTTAGCACATGGTTCGGGTCCCCACATATAAAACATTTTCCCTTAAGCTGAACATAATTTCTTGGAAAATGATTTGCACCACACTTCCAGCACTTGACATTTCCATCCTTGTCATAAAAGCTCAAACTAGGTATTGATTGCGTTGGATTACTAGCCAGAGTTACTGGTCTCCTTCTTTTCTGCCCATAACTGCTACTAGAGGCACCAGGATATGATCTCTTAAATGATGGACCTGGTCGATATCCTCTGTTGATCTTTTGACTCCACATTGCTTACATCCTCACACGATTATCTTCCAGTTGTCTTGCCTTATCTACCACTTCATTGTAAGTGGTGAAACCATAATCCAACAACTTGCAACACATTGTGGGGTTAAATCCGGTCAGAAACAAATCTTTCTTCAACTCGATATTATCTCGGTATGAGTCAGGTACATATTGTAACAATTTGTTGAACTCAGTCTCATACTGGGTTACACTCATACCTCCCTTCTTCAGTTCAAATAAATCTCGTACCATTCTGTTTTGAACACTATGAGGAAAATACTCCTTCTTGAATTCTTCCTTAAATTGTTGCCAATCAATGTTATTTCCAAGTTGCCTTGCTCTCGATTCGCACCATACTCTCGCAGCTAACTTTAACATAAATGTACCATAAGATAACTTTTGGGATTCAGGGACTCTAAAAGCCTCAAAACTCCGTTCAACTTGGGCCAACCAATCATCAGCTACATCTGGCCTACCCATCTCCCTCTTAAAATAACAGTTGGCTTTTATAAACTCATGAAGTTTATTTACCTCTTGAGGTCGCTCTATTCGTTATTCAACTTCTTGGGGTCTTCTGTTTCCTACATTAACACTAGTCATAAGATGTTGAATCAACATTCCTTGTTGTCTCATCATCATATGCATACTGGCAAGTATTTGTCCAATAGGCATATTTTCTTGTGGAGGCGGCGGGGGTAAATCTTATCTATGTTGTTCTCTTGGTGGTGATGGTGCTCGTGGTGGAGGGTTTTGATTCCCTTCAGTTCCTTCTTGACTACTCCTGTTTCTAACTTCAGCCATAATCGCTTACTAGTTTAACTTATAATCCTGCATTCATATCTATCTATAAGTTATCCTTACTTTTGTTTAGAGAATGTTTATAAATTAATAAATGCTTGCAATATGTACTCATATCAAATAGTAATGACAATAGTATTGAAGTCAACGTACTTAGAAATCTAACTTCCACTGTATATTTCATTCAACCTTACATCATTACTATTATAACTTCAAAACAAAAGATACAACTCGATAACTTTCAAATACATTCATCAAATTTACAACTCGATTACATCATTCCTTACATAACCTAGTATAGACTCGATCTTTACTATTGTACAAGATAAAATGTTACATCAAACTTACTTACAGCGTACATCTAACTTGATCCAAAAGCTAAAAAGTACATCAAAAGTCAAAATACATCAAAAGATTCTAAAATAAATCAGTTTCCATCAAAATTGCTACTGGATCATATCCAAAAATCTACCTAACTAAACAAGTCAGTCATCTAACGAAGCTAGTCCTCCTTTGAATCCGTAGCAGCTACTCCATCAAAGGGATCATGACCCATATGGCTTCCTACCGAATGATCCTCATGCTCACTATCTGATGTAGAGTCCATATATACTATCTCTGGAGTTTCAGGGATCACAATCACCTCCTGCACATCATCATCATCTGACTCAACTGGGTTACCAGCTCCTATCCCAGCTATCTCGGTGTCTGCAATCACCTGCATGATTAAGACATGTAAGTCTACACCAGGTTCATCCTCATTCTATTGCTCTTCCTCTAGGTCTTCTTCTGGATCTTCTTCTTCTTCTTCTAGATTTCTTCTTCTTCTGGGTCCTCCTCGGGGTCATCCTCTATATGAACTCCATCCTCTTGAGGTTCAACTGGAGGTAAGTTTTCCGGTAGTGGTCCTGGTATCTCAGGTTCAGGTTCAGGACTAGGGTTCAATGGTATCTCTATACCATCCCCAGCAGGCTCTGAAAACTGAGGAAACCAATCAATAATCCCTGGTGGGTACTGTCTAGGAATGTATGGAATGTCAGTAGGGATGTATGCAATATCAACTGGGTAGTATGCAATATCAGCTGGGTATGGTCTTCCATCCTCTAACCTAGCGGGAAAATATTGTAAGGGCATCATCAAAGTTATAATTCCTTCTGTCTCCAACCACCTTTGCTCAAAAGCTGGTATAGCAATATATCTATTATACTAAGGTCCTAAACTCATCTCTATCTATGCCCACTCATCCTTCCAGCTATAGCACATTTGATCATAAAACTTATCAATGATCTCATCAACTGTCCTAAAGATGTTCCAATCAGCTAATTCCATTAATAATCACTGTAATCTAACCCTATAATCAATAGGGGATATGTCTCCATTCCATCCAAACTTTATCCAACTATGTATTAGTTCTCCCCTTCGACCCTGTAATTATATTTAAACCAATTAATATCTTCTATGTTAAAGATTATGGGTACTTATATTATACAATCTTTTAGCGCCCACTTAATATTACCCACTTTCACTACTCTTATAATATCTATTTCTTTTTAAAGTATGACGCTTCAAAGCGAGTTTACTAAAACTGCGCTCTGATACCAACTGAAAACTGTTACGCCCCAAGGTCACAGAGTCGCAACAGTCCCGCCGTGTAAACCATTCTATGATAGTAACTGGTCTCACAGTACCTACCATAGACATGACCTACACAAGGCGTCGACGACTCCTCGCTTTGAAGTAAACAGTCCGATGAACAATTAAACTACGATTATGATAAATAGTTCAAATTTCTAATAACATGCACAATATTATATATATAAGTCCACAAAGCTTCCCAGGAAGTTTTACATAAACATAACAGTTCTCTAGATTATATAATAACTATCAGTCTTTCATCCCTAATTACATAGTTACTCTACTTACACATTATACTCAGTAACTTAATCCCCACACCCCTGGCTTCAAACAGACTAACCTCTGGGTAATTGTAGGGCGGCATAGTACTTGAAATGTTCAGAAATCAGAACCTGCAAAAGGATTTATAAGGGTATGAGCAACTACAACTCAGTAAGTTGAATTGGAGACTCATGAATGCATACAAGCACAAACAGGGTTATTAAACAATTATTTTCATGCAATGCAACAATCAAGTGTCATCACACAACGTAATCCGATTCGTTATGAAATCAGAGAAATTTCACTCGCTCCAATCCGGGTTGAAGAGTTTCCATGTTATGCAGCAGCTCACAACCAAACCCAGGCTTGTGCAATGGAGACCTCGCTCCTCCTGCGACTACCTTCGAACCATTGACTTCACCCTCGCCACGACCTCCTCTTCTGTCACTTAGTTCGACTAAGGATGAAGAAGGGACCATTTTGCAATCTTGCGCTATCCCTTTCGAAGGGGTCGGTATTTGGTTGGAGAATCTTATGATCCCCTAACGGGTTGCAATGCATGACATTTTTTTGGTTATGAGGGTCAACTAAGATTAAATTCCATTTAGGGTGGTCAAACAATTTCAGACTAATTCAATCAATCACAAAATCACTCACAAAACAAATTCAGCATGAATTCGATACATCAAACACATGCGTAAACTACTTACATTCACAATCATATACAAGCCTAAGTCTCCGAGTACTACAAAACTAGTACTCTATTACAATAAGCAATAATCCAACTTCAATCTGTTATTGAAAAGACCTTGGATACATTTGGTAAGGGTCATACCATCGAGTCTTCATTAGAAGGTTAAGTTCATCTCTAATGGCTAGGTCATAACGATTATAAGTAACCAAGATTACGAAATATATAAAGAAATGGCTGTACCCTATATTGGTACTAAGGAGCAAGAGGACTTTAGGCTCCAAATGTTCGAAGAGTTGTACATGATTATTAATCAAGAGAAGTATGAGAGGTCGAAATTTAAAGAAGGTCGGTTTGGAACCTAAGGTCTGTAAGCCCCAAAACTAGCCATTCGAGGTTTCGATCGATTAAAAGACCCGATCGAGTCTATATTATAAAGTAAAGCTAGAAATATTAGTAAAATAATTCCGTAAAATTGAATTTAAGAAAATAAGCAATAAAATAAAAAAATATAAAAATTCCAAATTTTAAGTATATAACTCGTTATTTATCGAAAATGCGTAAATGCATTCCGATAATTAACGAATTGCTAGAATAAATTTTATGTAAACTAAAAATCATAAAATAACCTAAATGATATTTAGGAATATTTATTTGCACTATATATGAATTTACATATATGTAGAAATACGCGTAATTACTTAAAATACACGTAATGTACTAAAATCATACTAAATAATTAAAGAAATTCATAACTAATTAAGAAAAAATAAAGAAAAATCAGGAAAAATAAGGAATGATCCAGATATAGGTCATGGCAGATGGGAAAAAATAAGAAAAAAAATCGGCCAATTAAATTAAGACAACACAAAAGCCAAAAATTAAGGGATAAGGTAATTGTTTTGTCCAATTTAATGCATAATAATTACACTAAAGCTCTATAAAGAGCAAGAAAAATTCAGAAGCTCATTTGGATGGTTAGAAATCAAGGAAAATTAGGGAGAGGTGAAAATTGAGAGAAAAAAAAAAAAAGAAAAGGAAAACTGTACAGTTAGGGCCACAAAAGAGAACCCAGATCCGGTAGGCAGCTGGGAGTAGATGGCCACCACCACCACCACCACACAATGGTGGCAACACCTAGGTGAGCCGATACACCCATGGCCACCCGCAGTGGCCGGAGCCACCCAAATCGGTGAGTTCGATTTCTAGCCCGATTTTATGTAATTTTGAAAAAATAGTAAATATTATTAGAAAATTATGAAACTTGTTATTTTGGAATGTTTTTGTATGTAGTTTTTAGGAAAAATATTATTTTAATGAAAATATGTTTCGCGATATAGGGTCCTTAAGAAATCGTGCAAAACCCAGCATGTTTCGGTTTAGAAATAAATGACCTTAAGAGTGTAGTTTTAAACCAAAAATTTTTGTGTAGATTACTTAGATGATATAGAACAGTGCTATAAAGCCCATTTTTAAAAATTAATTTTTCAAATTTTTAGATAATTTTTAGGCCTTAAAATAAGGCATAAAATAGGTAATTTAAGGTTAGGGTGATTAGGAGTAAAATTTGATTTAGGATTAATTTAGACATTTTGAAATGATAATTGGTATTTAGAGACGATAATTAGAGTGATAGAAATATTAGAAGTATATTATTTACATAAAAGGTAATAATACATAATATGTAATTATTGGAATATAATAAATAGAAAATATTATAATAAAAATTGATATTTTGATAATAATAAAAATGTACAATAAATCTGATACGAAACTTGAATTTTTGTAATTATATGAAAAATGTAAAAATTTCTCATATTAGGAGTGAATCTGGTACACTAATATGCATTTAAGTATATCGGGTAAAATAAATACTGACTAGGGGAAATGATGATAGTTAGGAGATCGGGAAGTAATGTGATTAATTTCACATTATGGGTTAAAACAACTTTTTAAGGTTGGATTATAAAACACTACTTAGAAATCGAACTAAAACCTAATTTAGAAATCAATGCGAAAACCGAACCCGAACCTAACCCCGAACCTAGAATGATTGTAAAAGACTTAAGGCCTAAATAATTTGGCATATTAAACCTTAAACAAAACATAACAATAAGTGTTATAGGATAAAATGAACCCATAATAGTTATATGAAAAACTGAAATCACGTTTGTGTTATAAAGATGATCGACGATGGCTTGAGTAAATCGGACCTTGAGAGAGTGAGCGAGGAGTTGAGGTAAGTTGGGATTAATACGAAACTGTATTTTGGAGGCTTAAGATTATGCTTGGTTGTGCTTGTTAGATAGTTGGATGTGTGCATGTGTGCATGTGCTTGATTATGGGTGATGCTATGATTCTGTTTGTTTCTCTGGCATGTATTGTATGATTTGTATAAAATGATTGATCACCCTAAACTGGACTTAATCAAATATACGACCAGTAATCATAATCGGACATGCATGGCAACCCGTTAGGGGAATTTAGGACTCTCTGGCCAAATACCGACCTCTTTGAAAGGGATAGCGCAGGATTGCAATTGGTCCTTTCTTCATCCTTAGCCGAACTAAGTGACATGAGAGGAGGTCGCGGCGAAGGTGAAGTCAGTAATTCGAAAGTAGTTGCGGGAGGAGCGAGGTCTCTATTATAAGCCCCAAAACTAGCAATCCGAGATTTCGATCTGTTGAAAGACCCGATCGAGCCTAAATTATAAAGTAAAGCTAGAAATATTAATAAACCGATCCCGTAAGTTTGAATTTAAGAAAATAAGTAATAAAATAGAAGACAACAAAATTTTCGAATTTTAAGTATATAACTCGTTATTTATCGAAAATACGTAAAATGCATTTCGATACTTAACGAATCGCTAGAGATAAATTATATGTATACTAAAAATTATAAAATAACCTAAATAATATTTAGGAATATTTATTTGTACTATATATGAATTTACATGTAGGTATAAATATGCGTAATTACTTAAAATACGCGAAATGTGCTAAAATAATACTAAATACTTAAAGAAAATTCATAATTAATTAAGAAAAAATCAAGAAAAGTTAGAAAAAATCAGGAATGATCTAAATCAGGTCGTGGCAGCTTAGAAAAATAAGAAAAAAAATCGTCCACTTAAATTAAGACAACACAAAATCCAAAAATTAAGGGATAAGGCAATTGTCTTGTCCAATTTAATGCACTATAATTACACTAAAGCTCTATAAATAGCAAGAAAAATTCAGAAGATCATTTGGATAGTTAAAAATCAGAGAAAATTAGGGAGAGTCGAAAATTGAGAGAAAAACCAAAGAAAAAAAGAAAAGAAAAGGAAAACTGTGCAATTAAGGCCACAAAGGAGAACCTACATCCAACGGGCAGCTGGGAGTAGACGGCTACCACCACCATACGATGGTGGTAACACCCAAGTGGGCCGACACACCCATGGCCACCGGCGGTAGCCGGAGCCACCCAAATCGGTGAGTCCGATTTCTAGCCCGATTCTTGTGTAATTTTGTAAAAATAGTAAATATTCTTAGAAATTACGAAACTTGTTATTCTAGAATATTTTTTTATGTAGTTTTTTAGAAAAATATTTTTTTGATGAAAATATGTCTCGTGATATAGGATCCTTAAGAAATCGTGCAAAACCGAGCATGTTTCGGTTTAGAAATAAATGACCTTAAGAGTGTAGTTTCGAGCCCAAAATTTTTGTGTAAACCAATTAGATGATATAGAACAGTGCTATGAAGCCCGTTTTCAAAAATTAATTTTCGAAACTTTTAGATAATTTTTAGGCCTTAAAATAAGGCATAAAATGGGTAATTTAGGGTTAATAAAGTAATTAGATGATTAATTACTGATTTAGTGAATAAGTACATGTTTTGGGATGTTGAAATCTGATGGAGTATGATACTTGTAGCATTTAGGGTGTTAGATGTAATTATTAGGTTAATTATGTAGTAAATGAGTAATAGGGGAAAAATAGTAAATTTTAAGTTAATTTTGGAAATTAGGGTAATTAGGAGTAAAATCTGATTTAGGATGAATTTAGACTTTTTCAAATGATAATTGGTGTTTAGAGACGATAATTAGAGTGATAGAAATATTAGAAGTGTATTATATACATAAAAGGTAATAATACATAATATGTAATTATTAGAATTTAATAAATAGAAAATATTATAATAAAAATTGATATTTTGATAATAATAAAAATGTATAATAAATCTGATACGAAACTTGAATTTATGTAATTATGTGAAAAATGTAAAAATTTCTCACATTAGGAGTGAATTTGGTACACTAATATGGATTTAAGTGTACCGGCTAAAATAAATACTGACTAGGGGTAATGATGGCATTTAAGAGATTAGGAAGTAATGTGATTAATTTCACATTATGGGTTGAAACAAATTTCTCAGGTTGGAGTATAAAACACTACTTAAAAATCGAACTACAATCTAATTTAAAAATCGATGCGGAAACCGAACCCAAACCTAACCCCAAACCTAGAATAATTATAAAAGACTTAAGATCTAGATAATTAGGTATATTAAACCCTAAACAACACATAACAATATGCGTTATAAGATAAAACGAACCTATAACAGTTATATGAAAAACTGAAACCACGTTTGTGTTATAGGGATGATCGGCGATGGCTTGAGCAAGTCGGACCTCGAGCGAGTGAGCGAGGAGTCGAGGTAAGTTGGGATCAATACAATGCTGTATTTTGGAGGCTTGAGATTATGCTTAGTTGTGTTTGTTAGATAGTTAGATGTATTCATATGCTTGATTATGGGTGATGTTGTGATTCTGTTTGTTGCTCTAGCATGTATTGTATGATTTGTATGAAATGATTGATCACCCTAAACTGGACTAAATCAAATATACGACCAGTAATCATAATCGGACATGCATGGCAACCCGTTAGGGGAATTTAGGACTCTTCGGCCAAATACCGACCCCTTCGAAAGGGATAGCATAGGATTGCAATTGGTCCCTTCTTCATCCTTAACCGAACTAAGTGACAGGAGAGGAGGTTATGGCGAAGGTGAAGTCAATGGTTTGAAGGTAGTCGCGGGAGGAGCGAGGTCTTCATTGCAAAAGCCTGAGTTTGATCGTGAGTTGTTGCATTAATGGCAACTCCTCAACCCGGATTAGCGTGGGCGTAATTTCTCTAATCTCACGACTGGCCAGACAACGTCATGCGATGGTATTTGCTTGCACATGTATTGCACCTAATAAGTTTATTAAAAAACCCTGTTGTGTTTGTGCTATAAGTATAGTTTTAAGTCCTCCATCCTAACTTACTGAGCTGTGGTTGCTCACATCCCTATAGATATTGTGAAGGTGCTGGCTAAGAAGTGGCATATAATACCCTAAAGCTAGCAACTGCTGGATCCTGGGGAGTGAGGAAAAACATTGAAGAATCAACACATAGGTTATTACTTTTCATTTCTGAATAATGTAATAACTGAATTATAGTGAATATATATAAATTTCCTCACCTTCTTAGGTAAATGATTTATTTAAATTACAAACTATTTACTTCAAAGCGGGTTAGTCGTGGACGTCTTGTGTAGATAAGGTCTAAGATAGTGGTTGTAAGGCCAACTTCTATCTTAGGATGGTTTATACGGCAGGGCTGTTACGACTCTGCCGCTTCGGGGCGTGACATCGATTGCATAAGCCTGGGTTTGGTCGTAAGCTGTTGCATTAATGGCAACTCTTCAACCCA
The DNA here is from genome assembly GCA_024138005.1 of Lumnitzera racemosa. Taxonomy (NCBI): domain Eukaryota; kingdom Viridiplantae; phylum Streptophyta; class Magnoliopsida; order Myrtales; family Combretaceae; genus Lumnitzera; species Lumnitzera racemosa. The sequence continues at coordinate 145,288,615 of JAMXBC010000001.1, forward strand.
GATTAGAGCGGGCGCAATTTCTTTAATCTCACGACGGGCCGAACAACGTTGTGCGATGGCATTTGCTTGCACATGCATTGCACCTAATAAGTTGATTGAAAACCTTGTTGTGTTTGTGGTATAGGTTTAAGTCCTCTAGCCTAACTTATTAAGCTGTGGTTGCTCACACCCTTATAGACGTCTTGCAGGTGCTGGCTAAGAAACGGTAAACAACTACTCTAAAGCTAGCAACTGCTGGATCTTGGGGAGTGAGGAAAAATATTTGAAGAACGAACATATATTCTTAAGGTCTAAGTTTTGTTTTATTTAGAATTTTTCATTTTTGAATAATGCAACAACTAGGAAATATATTATGGAGAAATATTGTAAACGATATTTGCACTTTACATGAATTATAGTGAATATATATAAATTTCCTCACTTTCTTAGGTAAATGATTTATTTAAATTATAAATTGTTTACTTCAAAGCGGGTTAGTTGTGGACGCCTTGTGTAGATCAGGTCTAAGATAACGGTTAGAAGGCTAACTTCTATCTTAGGATGGTTTACACGGCGGAGCTATTACGACTCTGCCGCTTCAGGGCGTGACAAGGTCTAGGTTACATCCTAACTCTAATGTTATTATTAGAGTTCGACATTATGTACGTAAGCCGAAATTCAGTTAAGGGGCAAGCTCCAGCAAATCAGTTAGCAAAAAATCCATCCGATAGTACCCCCTATGAAGTAAAAGTCAATTTCGCCAATGAGGATATCTCAGCAGTCGAGGGAAGCCTTGATAAAGGAGAAGTTGATGAGACACCAAAATGGAAGATGTTCTTCGATGGGAGTAACCAACGTGTCTGGGTATGGAATTAGGGCAATATTAATATCCCCTAAAGGTACTCAATACCTTGTGGCTATAAGGCTCATTTTCCCATACATTAATAATAGCGCTAAATATTAAGCATGCATTAAAATGGCCCTAGATAAAAATATTCAAGAATTAAAAGTGTATGGGGACTCTTCACTTACTAATAGCCAAGCTCGATGAGAATATAAGATGAAGGATCCTAAACTAGTATTTCATCACTAGCACTTAACTAAATTGATGGAAAAATTCAAAGAAATCACCTTCAATCACATACCGAAGACTCAAAATTAGTTTACTGATGCCTTAGCCACTTTAGCATCCATGATCCAAATATCTAGTGGAGTTAAGATTCAGCCTCTTACCATTGAAATTGAAGATAAGACTACCTTTTGCCTAGCAATTGAGGGTATGGACGACTAAAAGCCGTAGTATCATGATGTTAAGACATTCCTACAACAAAGCACATATCTTGAAGAAGTCGAGAAAAAGAACAAAAAGATAATTAAGAGATTGGCCACTCAATTCTTAATAAGCAAGTCCACCTTATACCGATGTTCTTTTGATGATACACTTTTAAGGTGTATGGACAACAAGGAGGCTGAGATTTCAATGAAAGAAGTACATGAAGGAGTACCTTACATGAACGATTATATGTCAGCTAAGAAAATTATAAGGCTAGGGTATTACTGGTCAAATGGAAGTCAATTGCATCAAACATGTTAGGCAATAGGATAAATGCCCCACCTTAAGAACTACACACACTCTGAACATCGTGGCCTTTCTCAATATGGGGAATAAAGTCATCAGCTCGATTACTCTAAAAGTATCCAATGGGCATCGCTTTATATTAGTCGCCATTGACTACTTCAGCAAATGGATTGAAGCTTCGTCTTATTCAAGTGTTACCAAAGGGGTTGTAGTTAAGTTCATCAAGAAAGATATCTTGGCCCGACATGGAACTCTAGAAATGATTATCACTAACAATGTCACCAACTTCAACAACAAGCTTTTGTCAAAGTTGTGTCGATAGTTCAAGATCATCCATAGGAACTCTACTCCTTATTGACCCCAAATGAATGGAGTCGTTGACAGCTAACAAACACTCGAAAGAATCATTGAAAAAATGGCTATTGGCATGAGATGTTACCATTCGCATTCATGACCTATCGAATTTCCATCAGAATGTTGATTGGGGCACTACCTTAATCTTTGGCATATGGCATTGAAGCAGTATTACTAACAAAGGTCAAGATCCCATCACTCAGAGTACTATCAGAAACTCAGTTGAATAAAGCTAATTAGGTAAAGAAACGCATCGAACAGTTGAATCTGATTGACGAAAGGAGATTGACAGCCTTATGTCATAATCAGTGTTATCAACAAAAAATGGCTCGAACTTTCAACAAAAGGGTATGACCCTGGAACTTCAAAGAAAGTGACCTAGTGTTAAGAAAGGCTATCTCCAATGAATAAGATTCTAGAGGGAAGTTTGCTCCCAATTACAGAGGACCTTATGTCATGAAACCAGTATTACCAGGAGAGGCTTTAATTTTGTCTCAAATGTATGGTTAAGAATTAAGAGACTTTGTAAATGTTGACACTGTAAAGTTGTACTATCCACGAGAAGTAAGTGGAAATGTTTACTTAGAACACGAAAATGCTAGTCATTATGAATGTCATTGTGGTCCAATTTTCATTATGTGTAAGCAAAGTTGGTATCCTTTGATGTTGTCGTCATTAGAATAGTCACCCTCTCCGTTGAAAGTTTTAACTCCCTTTACTTCATTTAATTGAACCCATACATTGAAAGCACGAAAGAAGTTAAGAAGTGAGATCTAGGATATTGGTAATTAATAAAACTCTTTAAAATACTTTATTATGGATTGATCCCCCTCGAATGGGGAGTTTTATTATCTGTTTTTCAAGGAAGTGCGAAATCTAAGTAAGCAATCACCTTTATGGTTGATGTTTGGGTTTTAGTTCATAAAAGTTCTAAAAAGACAAAAATAGTGGGTGGCATTTTGTATTAAGTTAATTTCCATAATTTCTCTAAAAAGAGCCGGCGAAGTTTCAAATGTTTTACATCAAGATCATTCAAGTTGACAACAAAAGTTCAAAGCATGAGATAATTAATTCTGATGGGGCTTTTCAAAAAAGGGGTTTGACAATTTAAGCGCTATCAACAAGACCAGGTAAATACTTCTATAAAATGTTAGCAAATTAGTTTTTGAAAATTGCATTTACATATTTCTATGACTTTATCCATAATAGTCTTTTGAGCCAACCCATAAAGTTTCATCTCAATTTAAGGTGTTAACCAGCTCTAGGAGCGCTTTGCCCACCTTGGTTAGTCAGCTTATTGGGGTACGACTAAGTTTTACCTTAATTTAAGGTCTTAGCTAGCTCTAGGAGCGTTTTACCCGCCTTGTTTAGTCAGTTCATTGGGGTATAACTAAGTTTTCTCATCTTAGTTTAGAGTCTCAACCAACATTACGAGCACTTTGCCCACCTTAATTAGTCAGCTCATTAGGGTGCAACCAAGTTTCATTTCAATTTAGAGTCTTAACCAGTTCTAGGAGCGCTTTACCCGCTTTGATTAGTTAACTCATTGGTGCACGAACAACTTTCCTCTATTAATTTAGGGTCTTAGCCAGCTTTAAGAGTACTTTACTCGCCTTGGTTAGTTAGTTCACTAAGGCATGACCTCCTTTATCAGTTTAGGGTCTTAGTCAGCTCTAAGAATGCTTTGCCTGCCTTGGTTAGTCAATTCATTGAAGCACAACTAAGTTTTCTCTTTCGGTTTAAGGTCTTAGTTAGTCAGCTCATTGGGGCAAGATCAAGTTTTCTAATTCTTTAGAGCTTTAACTAACTCAAGGAGCGTTTCGCCTATTTAACCACAGTTTGTCAGCTCATAAGAAAGCGACCAGACTTCAATTCTTCTTTCCAAATCCCTAATAAATTGGACCTAAGATAGCTAGCCAGCTAACTATAGCATTTCTTAAGATAAAATCTACTCTTGGGGCAAAAATAGTATCTCTCTTATCTTTATGTCACCACAAAGAGGGGGGTAGCTGTAAACAACTTATTTTTGCCTAACTTTTATTTTTTTTAGAATAGGTCATAAGGTCTTAAATTATAAAAAAAATAAAAAAATTTAGAAAATTAATGACCCCCCCCACAAAAAAAAAAGAGATTTAAAAGGTGGGGGGGGAAGAAATTAACAAAACTAAAAAAAATAAAAATACGAAAAAAGCAAAATAAAAAATGATAAATTTACAAAAATATATAATAAAAAAAGAAGAAAAAAGAAAAAAGAGAGAGTAATAATTAATCAAAAAGAGAAGGATTTCTTTTCGTTTTTTTGTTATCATTTTATTTCATTTTATTTATATGTATATATATAAATATATAAATAAAGTGGAGGATTGGGATTGAACTAGGTTAAAAACCTGGTCTGTAAGAACCAAGCCTAAGGCCTTCGACCTTGGATAGACGCACACATGCGATGTACATGGGTGTAGGGGTACGTAGCATGTACCTGCATGTAGCTTACAACCCTTCTTTTCTTCTTCTTTCTAGATTGTAATCAACACTTGATTTCCAGTTTCTTTCTTCTAGTATGCTCTATTTTGGGTCTTTTTTTACCAATTTTATTACACAATTTTTACCAAATTAATGGTGAAATTGTGTAATATGCTCAACATACTTTGAATCGAGACCTATTTTTCATCCACATTCTGTCAAAATCAACAATAAATTGGCTAAAAAATAAGGGAAAAAAAACCTAAATTTTGGCATCCTCATTCATGGTCGTTTCCTCTATTAATAACCTTTCCAAGCTTGTTCAAGTTGTGTTTAGTATAAATAGAGGTCGAGAAATACATAAGGATACACAATACAAACTTAGAAATATTCTAGGTAAGCAAATTAAAGCTTTCTCTCTCTAACCCAATCCATTTCTCTCTTTAAGATAGCTACCCTTATGGTTGTTTTTAGTGAAAACTACTACCACCATCGGAATCCTTGCGTCTAAAAACCCTAGGTAAAATACTTCAATTTGACTTCCCAAGACGATCCGAGCTATACAAGCTGACCAAATCCAACTAAGCTAACTCGAGCAAACCCTAGTTGACTTAAGCCGACTCGAGCCGACCCGAGCCCAATTTGGTTCACAATTTTTTTTAATTTGTTTTTTTATTTTTAAAATTTTTTTTATTTATCCTTTTATTCATGTACTTGTAAAACTAAAAAAAAATAAAGAGAAAGAAGGAAGAAAAACAAAAAGACAAGAAAAACAAAAAAAAAAGAAAAAGAAAAGAAAAGAAGAAGGGAATCTTTTATTTACTTGTAGAAATAGATAAATAAATAAACAAGGTAACAAAAACAAATATATAAGTTAGTAAGTAAACAAATTCATTTTATCACTTAAAAAAACAGGGTTTTCCAAAAATAAAATAATAATAATAATAAATGAACCTTTTTTCCAAATTAGGATTATTTTAGAATTTTTTAAAACAAAACATTGATTAGACATTGAATAAGAAAATTTCCTTAAATAAATCGAACTAGGTAAAAACATAAACTCAAACTCCTTCAGAATTAAAATCCATTAACCCACTAAAATTTTATAAAAAAGAACTAAGTACGTCTAATCCCGAATAGTGGATACGTATGCGCCTATGAGGTGACAATAAAAAAACTTGATTTTCCTTTTTTAGTTTAGATTATTCAAATTATCCTATTTAAGTCAAATAATCAAGTTCTATCTTATAATTGAAAGGTGATTTTTAATGTTAAAGTTAAAATTAAAAAGTTATTGGTACCTGTAAGGGTTTAAAGATTATAACCCTCAGATCCAGGTTTTTGTTTTAAAACTGTTTTATAAAATCGATTTTTTATTGAAAAACCATTAGCTAAGTTATAACCAATCCACCAAGTTAATTATAACTTAACTCTTTTTCCTAACTCCGGTCGGATGGCAACTCCAAAATATTTTTAAATTAAAAACTGATTTTCTTTAAACTTATTTTATAAAAAAAACGAGAGCTAAAAAACCAAGCTCGACACCTTTGTTCCAATCTACTACGAAGCCTAAATATGGAGTGCTTTGTAGTGTGAGATTCATTAGATCATGTAAAAATACAAGATTAAAACTAGGTAAATTACTAATACATCATATCAAAATTCTTCGGAATCTTGATGCAAGACATACTTTTAATTCAACAAATGGAATATAGAGGTAATGGAATTTTAATTCCCAGCCTATGATAACTATTACGGTTTGCCTTATTAAAATTAGCATATAAGGAATATATATATATATATATAATACAAATAAAATTACTCTATTACTCTCTTCTTATACCTTGAGGCTTGATGAAATCATGTTATTTACGTTTAATTAGCTAACTAAACAATAGATAAATTTTTACATTATATAATCAATTTCCCAAAATAAATAAATAAATAACTAAGAGATCATTAATCTAGTGTTGTAATTTGTGCACAATGTGCAAAAACACTTTTGATGTATTTATGGATATTATTTATAAAAGGTAAGTATTTATTATATTTATATACATCTTGCGGTTATATATTTGATAATAAAGTCTCATAAATAATTAGAGTATGTATGGAATTATAATAAATGTGCATTATCAATGAGATTCCATTACATCGTATTATCTAAAAGTTATTTTTGATTGGATAAATATCTAGAGAAAACATAGATATTTAGACAAATACATTGTATATCTAAGGTTATTTTCACTAGACCGAGGGAAAGATATTCAAGTTATACAAGTGTGTGCCTAAAATTAAGTGAGTACACTGAACATAACCTACTAATAGAGGGCATCACATGTTTAATGTTATTGGTCTTTCCTTTAAATGAACGAGTGTAAATAATCTTTAGACTCGAGACCCTTATATATCCTATATGTGGAATATTGTGCTTTAATGCCATTAAACGCAGTCTTTATTTGGATTGTAAATTATACAATTATTAGGTACGACATGAAATATAGAGATAATAGCGATGAGTTAAGATAGAATTTGTTACACCCCGAAGCGGTAAAGTCGTAACAGCTCCGTCGTGTAAACCATTCTAATATAGAAGTTGGCCTTACAACCGCTATCTTAAACCTGATCTATACGAGGCGACTACGACTAACTCTCTTTGAAGTAAACAGTTTGTAATTTAAATAAATCATTTACTTAAGAAAGTGAGGAAATATATATATACTATAATTCAGTTATTGCAATTAAAGTTTACAATATTTTTCCATAATATATTTCCCAGTTATTACATTATTCAAAAATGAGAAATTCTAAAGTAAAAGCTTAAATCTTAAAAGTACGTGTTTATTCTTCAAATGTTTTTCCTCACTCCTCAAGATCCAGTAATTGCTAGCTTTAGAGTAGTTGTTTGCTGCTTCTCAGCCAACACCTGCACGACGTCTATAAAGATGTGAGCAACCACAGCTCGGTAAATTAGGATGAAGGACTTAAAACTATACCACAAACACAACAAGGTTATCAATCAACTTATTAGGTACAATGTATGTTCAAGCAAATGTCATCGCACAACGTTGTCCAGCCCGTCGTGAGATTAGAGAAATTACGCCCGCTTTAATCCGAGTTGAGGAGTTGCCATTAATGTAACAGCTCACGACCAAATCCAGGCTTGTGTAATGGAGACCTTGCTCCTCTCGCGACTACCTTCGAACCATTAACTTTACCCTCGCCGCGACCTCCTCCCCTGTCACTTAGTTCGACTGAGGATGAAGAAATGACCCATTGGAATCCTGCGCTATCCCTTTCGAAGAGATCGGTATTTAGCCGGAGAGTCCCAAGTTCCCCTAATGGGTTGCCATGTAGGTTCGATTATGATTATAGGTCATATATTTGTTTAGATCTACTTTAGGGTGATCAATCATTTCATACAATACAAGCCAAAACAACAAACAGAATCATAGCATCACACATAATCAAACACATGCACACATCCAACTATCTAATAAACACAACCAAGCATAATCTTGAGCCTCCAAAATACATTAATATATTAATCCCAACTTACCTCGACTCCTCACTCACTCGCTCGAGGTCCGACTTGCTAAGGCCATTGCCGATCATCCCTATAACACAAACGTGGTTTCAGTTTTTCTTATAACTATTATAGGTTCGTTTTATCCTTTAACACTTATTGTTATATTTTGTTTAGGGTTTAATATGCCTAATTATCTAGGTCTTAAGTCTTTTACAATTATTTTAGATTTGGGGTTAGGTTCGGGTTCAATTTCCGCATCGATTTCTAAATTAGGTTTTAATTCAATTTCTAAGTATTGTTTATACTCGAACTCTAGAAATTTGTTCAAATCATAATATGAAATTAATCACATTACTTCCCAATCTCCTAAATGCCATCAGTACTTCTAATTAGTATTTTATTCCACCCGGTACACTTAAATCCTTATTAGTGTACCAAATTTACTCCTGTTGTGAGAAATTTTTACATCTTTCATATAATTACATAAATTTAAGTTTTCTATCAGTTTTATTATATATCCCTATTATTTATATAATGTCAATTTTTATCCTAATATTTTCTATTTATTATATTTCCAATAATTGTGTATTATGTACAATTGCTTATTATGTACATAATACACATCTAATATTGTTATCACTCTAATTACTATCTCCTAACATCAATTATCATTTCAAAATGTCTACATTCATCTTAAATCAAATTTTACACCTAATTACCCTAATTTACAAAATTAACTTAAAATGTACTATTTTTCCATATTACTTATATACTACATAATTAACCTAATAATTACATCTAACACCTTAAATTCTACAAGTATCATACTCCATCAGATTTCAACATTCTAAAACATATACTTATTCACTAAATCAGTAATTAACCATTTAATTACTTAATTAACCCTAATTTACCCATTTTATGCCTCATTTTAAGACCTAAAAATTATCTAAAATTTTCAAAAAGTAATTTTTGAAAAAGGGCTTCATAACACTGTTCTATATCATCTAAGTAGTCTACAAAAAAATTTTTGGGTTCAAAACTACACTCTTAAGGTCATTTATTTCTAATCCTAATCATGCTTGGTTTTGCATGATTTCTTATCGACCATATATCGCAGGACATATTTTCATCAAAATAATATTTTTCCTAAAAACTAAATACAAAAATATTTCAGAATAATAAGTTTCATGGCTTGAACATGCGTTGTATCTAATAAGTTGGTCGATAACCTTATTATGTTTATGGTGTAGTTTTAAGTTCTCCATCCTAACTTATTGAGCTGTAGTTACTCGCATTCCTATAAACGTCGTACAGGTGCTAGCTAAGAAGCGGTTTACAACTACTTTGGATCTAGTAACTGCTGGATCCTGGGCAGTGAGGAAAAACATTTGAAGAACAAATATATATTTTTAAAGTCTAAGCTTTTATTTTAGAATTTTTCATTTCTGAATAATGTAATAATTAGGAAATATATTACGGTGAAACATTGTAGACGTTAATTGTAATAACTGAATTATAGTGTATATATATATTTTCCTACTTTTTTAGGTAAATGATTTATTTAAATTACAAACTATTTACTTCAAAGTGGGTTAATCATGGACGCCTTGTGTAGATCAAATCTAGGATAGTGGTTGTAAGGCTAATTTTTATCTTCGAATGGTTTATATGGTGAGGCTGTTACGACTCTACTGCTTTGAAGCGTGACATAGTTCCAAAAACTAAGGTTGTAAATAAGCCTAACTACTTACAAGTTGCTCGAACTTGATTTGTTTTAAGCTCGGTTTAGCTCGAGCTTAATTAGTAAATATATCAAACTTAAGTTCAAGATAAAACTTGTTTAGCCAAATAATCCAAGCATGAGTTATAGTTTAGGTTTGTAAGTCAGCTTATTTAAGTTGGTGAGCAAGTTTATAAGTTTTACGTATATTACAAATATTATATATTATATATTATCAAAATCTAAAAGCTAATAACTAAATAATATATATAAATAGATAAATATGTTACAGAATAATACACAATACATAATCTAACCCTTATTCATTATTTGTTAGTATATTTATTTATCTATTTCTTTATTTTGTACACTTAAGTTCATAAGTAGACTTGAAATCGACTCGTTTTAAACTTAATTCAATTCGAGCTTGATTGGTAAATCAGCTAAGCTTAAGTTTAAGCTTTAACTCAAAGTAAAGCTTGTTTATTTAAAATAGCTAAGCTCGAGGCTAGGTTTGATAAAAAGTTTGGCTTGACCTCAAATTCGATAATTTTTAAATAAGCTTGAACTTAAGTCTGCGGAAACTCAACTTAACTCGACTCGGTTGCAGTCATGTTAAAAACATACTTATTGCATTCACGTAAGTTTAGCATAAAAGTAAAACTGCTTAATCCATATGAAGACTACCATTTATTATTCCATCGGATTACATCAACTCCATACTATTTATTATTAACTAGTAAATGTGCACTCGCCTTATGTGTATCATGAAATAAATTTATTAGTGTAATGAACAAAATTTTAATAAATTTTATTTAAATTACCATAGTGATTTTTTTGTCATGTAAAGAGATGATTTTAGCTTTTGGGAATGGAGAATTATGGTGTAAGTGAGGAAGTGGGGCCCGAGAAATATGTAAAGAAAATGTGTACAATACGGTTAATAATAAGATAGAGAAATAATGTTGAGAAAGAAAGTGGTTGAAAAAAAAATATAAACATGAAACAATAAACAAATATATCCTTATTAAATCAATTAATATTGATATAAGAATTGGTTTTATTGTTATGTATCATAGAAAAAGGATTTAATGTTACAAATGCGCTACGTGGATTGATGAAAAGCATGTGAGTATTATTGATTTTTAAAAACATGAAAATTAAAGAACATATTTTTTTAAAAATAAATATTAATTATGTATTTATTTATTAAAATTTTATTAATATTTATGTATTACTCATAATTCTACGTGACGTGTTAATCTAATTAAATTCTTTTTCTTTATCATGACGTTAATGACTGAATAGTAACTTTTGAAAATGTGGGTTATTGAAGAATTTTCTTGCTTTAATAATATATAAGATAGCAACTTTGGACTTTTTTGTAATACTTTTTCGAAACCATTAACAACAACGACGTGCAGTAGTGGTAGGCCCAAATATACAGAGTTAAGGCCGGCCCAGGTCCACTTGTAGGCCCAGTCTCCTCGCGAGTCGTCCCGATAGTTCCTTCCTCGGAAATAGACTGCCAAAAATCAAACGAACTCAGCAGTTGCATTGCGTTATTATTCTTCTTCAATTCCATTCCTCGATGATGATGAAGATGAAGATGACGGAAGAAATAGCAGAGAGAAGGATGGAAGAAGTAGAAGAGAGAAGCAAACAAGTTTTCGAAGCTATAAAACCCTACTGCATAGAGCTTCTGGACCTCTTACATAACCCTAAGAAACAGTCTCCGGCTATTCCTGCTTTCCTCGATCTTCTCCGCTCTTCTCCTCCTCACCATCTCCAACCTTTCTTCGAGTACCTCTCTCTCTCTCTCTCTCTCTACATACATACACACACACACACACAAGCTGCATTTTCTTTGGCTATTTTGCCCGTGTTTGTCTCGCGGGAATTTAAAAGCTTTTCTCTTTTCCTTTAAATGCGGATCGAAAGCAGCTGTGGTTAGTAGGTGTGCTAACTAGTTAGTTGTTCTAACTAGTTGTTTTAAGTTGCAGTGCTTATGTAGATATTAATGCGAGCCACCGGTGATTGACATTGATATTTGTGCTTAGTGATGGAGAATTTGTGTTGATAATTTTTATTTTCTGTAAAAAGGAATTGCATATTTTTCCAATAAAATGTAAATTGTCTAATTGATGTATGGATATAAATATTTGGGTGATATCGAATCGAGGCACTTGTTAAAGGCTAGTCAAAACTAAAAAGAGGAGTTTTTACCTTTTTCGGGGTTATTGACAAATTTCATGCAAAAAGCAAGGGCAGTTTCTTCTTTCGCCCCTTATCAAGTGCCCTATGGCGTTTGTTATCATTTTCCTTTTTGTTATTCTCATGCTGATTTTTCATTTTTTTCTTTTAATTTTTCAGCTTTGCGCTTTTTCCACTGCTACTTCTATTGGACGCGGCAGCTCAATGCCGGTCCCAACAAAATAATGTTAATATTTTGGAAGATAAACTGACGACTTCTGATGTTCCCACACGGTCTCATACGGTGACAGTGAGTGACTTTGTTGCAGAAGGTGTGCTTCAGTGTATGGAACAGCTTCTGTTGAAGTGTTCACTAGGCTCAGTTGATCAGGTTATTCCTATCTTATCTCTTCTTTATTTCTCTCTTTTTTGTGCCCCTTTTTTGTCTGATTATTAGTAGGGCAGGGACGATCCATGTTAGCAGTCATATTAGGCTTTCAATTCGTTTCAAATCCTTGTGTGCTGAAAATTTATAGAACTGGATATCTACCAGAAACTAATTAATATTGTTTATTATCACAAGTTCAGTTTTTTATTCATTACACTTACATTTGTGCCTCTTAGTAATGTGGTCTTGTTGCTTTGATTTATTTCGTGATAATGGAGTTCTGTGGGTTTTCTAGACAATGCTTGCTTTTTCCATGAGATTAGTGGTGCTCCCTATGCTAATTTAAATTGACAATACTTTGTTTGAGCACATCAAGGCTTGCCAAAACGGGATCCAATTCAAGTTTGAACATGAGCATGTCATTTGTTGCTTGTGGCATATACTAATTTAAATTGATAATTATTTGAGTGCTATAAGCCTTATGAATTTGTCTCTAACGGAATATGGAATTCAATGTTTCTTCAGATGGTCGTGATACTAAAAAAGTTGACTCAAGCTGCTATGCTTTCTCCATCAGAAGCCACTGAGGAGATTCGTGAAGGATTAATTAAGTGTTTCAGGGCACTTCTTGTGACTTTATCACCCTGTCCTGATGATTCTTGCGTATGCAAACAAATTAATGGCTGGCCTTCACTAACGGATGCTAGTGGTGTGGAGACCATCCCCGAATCTCTGGAGTATGATTCAGGGTCCAAGGAATGCTTACTTGCTTTTCTCCAATCACCACTTGCTTCTCCTGCTGTCGGACACTGGTTGTCACTTCTTTTGAAAGTATGTGCATTGTTTGTGTTATCTGTTTGTTTGATGTATTTTATAATTCACACCACCTCATGAGAGGTTAATGCTGGATTTGCAAAGGCTGCAGACACCGAGGCTGTGCGTGGACATTGGGGTAGTAGAAATCTTCGGGTCGAGGCCTTTATCACTTTAAGAATTCTTGTTGCAAAGGTAATTCCCAGATATTCAGTTTTTTGAATGGGTGTAAAGAAAGTCTTCTCTTCACAATGTAGGGCAGGTTTTGAATGCTTAACAATGGTGCAAATGCAAGAAGAGCGTCTTCCCAAATGCCTGTTATCTTATTGCATTTGCACCACTAGTCCTTAGTCATCAAGCTGCTTTGTTCCAAAGGAAGAATGATGTATCCTTCTATATGCAAGGAGAACTTTAGAACATTGATACATGGTATATTCTTTTAGTAAGTTTTTTTCTTTAGACATCTTTCCTCCTAAGATGAATGGAAGGGTGAAGGACAATTAGCAGAATGCACCCAATGAGTCAACTTCCTGGTATGGGTTTTTATCTAGCGAATGGAGAGAGCGTATTTTTTATGAGTGTTTGGTTACATTTGCTCTTGCTTCTCTTGCAATTCTTCACAAACCTCATAAGAATATTGCCTGGGGAACTGGTTCACTTCCATGCCTTGGGAAGGGGAAAACAACTAGAGAGCAATTAATTAATCTTTTCTTATGAAGGCTAAGACTTTCCTGCTAAATGGATTACATTACATTAAGTTTCTTATGCTGTTAGGCAATTTTATTTTCAGGTGGGAACTGCTGATGCTTTAGCTTTCTTTTTACCTGGTGTTGTTAGTCAGTTTACAAAAGTGTTACATGTCACTAAAACAATGCTGAGTGGGGCTGCTGGAAATGTTGAAGCTATTGATCAAGCAATTCGAGGAATGGCTGAGTATCTTATGGTTGTCCTTGACGATGGTGCAAATGCATCTGCCTTTGACATGCCCAATCCCAATGCTGACATAAATTTGAATAAGTATCAGTCCACTTATGCATATCTAGAGGAACTTCGTCATTTACCCAAGGATAGAAGCCTGAAAAAAGACATGGTGAATAGTCCTGATGGAGAGAATCAAGGCAAAACTTCCCCAGAACATGAACCACAGGACCAGAGAAAGAACGATTCCAACAGGAAAATAGGATCCTTGCAGGTGAAGCGAACAAAAGAGTGGATTGAGGAAACCTCATCGAATGTCAATAAACTATTAGTGGCTACTTTTCCACATGTACATATCTATTTCTATCTTTTCTGATTTAGTTTATGCATGTATTGCCCATCTAAAATCTTGAGTTTTCATTATTCTCCAGCTATTCTTGTAACTGCTAGTTGTGTGTTGTCTTTAATTTAGATGTGTATTCATCAAGCAAAAAGAGTCAGACGAGGACTGCTTGCTGCTGTAAGAGGAATATTATCAAAGTGCAGATGCACACTGAAAGAGAGCAGATTGATGCTCTTGGTGAGCTCACCTTTATTGTATTGGTTTGACAAAATTTGTTCTCTGATATCCCGTAAGATATGCCAATATGCGGTACTTTTTTGAAATTTGTTTCGTTCTTATTTTCAGTCACTATATAGAAATTTTGGGAAATAGAATTACTCATCCTCTTTAGGCAAAGCTTGGTTTAAGTGAACGATTTTACATTTAGTTTTTTTTTTTTTTGGATGAATTACATTTAATTGTAATCGTCTGTCTGGACTTCATAACCAGTTGATGTGAACTTTGTTAGCCATAGCTATATCCACATCAACCGCTACTGAAAAGAGTAGGAAATGCCATTTCGTGAGGACTATTATTAATGCTGGAATCAACTTCTGAGGCCATCACAATAAATGCAACCTATAATGCTTTTAGAATTATCTCTATATTTTCTAATATATTAGACACTCTAAAGGAGAAATATCACAATCACTGTCTTTGTATACTCCTTATGTACAACAGTTGGGTGTGTGTGGGGGTGGAGGTGGTGGAAAAAAGTAGCAGGGACTAATCCATTGCTTGGTAATAACAGATGCTGCCTGTAAAGAATCTGTCTTAATGACAAAGAATGAGAGCCTTTTGGCCCCTTTCCTGTATGTGCAACATGTTAAGATCACCTCATTGGTTTTTAGCATTCGAATGGAATATCAGGAGAGCATTTTCTTTATGTTAAAATGATCTGTCAGCAAACATCAATAGTAGGTCTTATGTACTCCAGTTCCTAGAGTGCAGTTAGATGATGTATATTAACCCAAGTGTTCGTGCCAAGACCGATCTCTTTCTGAAGGAGGGAACTGATTTCTCTAAGCGTCTTTTATGTTTCCTTACACACACGACATTTTTAAGGATGATGTCCTGATTCTTCCAATTTCCCTCCTTTTGAATTGGGATATGTAACAGGGGTGCTTTAATTCTTGGTCTTTGAACTAGGTAATATTGCTCAAAACTGCTGTGCTTCTAACCTTGATCAACTTTATGATGTCATTTTTGCAGGAATGCTTATGTGTTTTGGCAGTTGATGAGGCTGAAGAGGTTTCAGCATCTGCACAGGAGTTTCTTGGGTTCTTTTTCATGTCCAGTAGAAAGGACATACAAAGTGACATAATTGAGATTCTGGGCAGGTCTGTGCTTCATACTGGAGTAGTTCTTAAGCATTGTTTTGCTTCAACTTTGGGAATAATAATAAATCTAAGCCTTGTATTGAATTAGGAAAATTGAAAAGCTTCCAAAACTGGTGCTTGAAAGTGAGGAAGCTTTTGCTCTATCACATGCGCAGCAGTTGCTTGCTATTCTCTATTATTCTGGTCCTGAGTTTGTCGTTGATCAGCTCCTCCAATCACCTGTATGTATGAGACATCATCTTGTAATTTTTTGATGGTATAACAAATCAGATGTTGCTTGTCTCAATTGATTTATGACTTTTACCATTTTTTTTTTTCAACTAAAAAAGAGAGAGTTGAGATTAAGTGATCGGTATCTATTAGTATCAATTAGTAAATGGCTTGAGTGTGTTGGTGTCATTATCATTGTTTAATTAGAAAGGACCCCCACAAAGAAAAAGGGTGCCCAAATGTGGATCTGTCAAGTTTAGTTAATAAAGGAAAATCTGCAAGTCTCCTAGGTAAATTACACATTTCACAGGAAAGGCAGTGCTTGCAAATGTGGAAATTTTCTTCGTTTGGCATTTTTAAATAGTGTACCAATGCGCTTGTTATCTTCATTTTTTTAAACAAAAAAATAAAAATAAACAGAACACATAGAAGGTTTCTTTTTTGGTGAATAAGAAATAGAAGTTTTTATGGTGTATCTTCAACTAGCTTATCTCTCTGTAGTTATTCCTAAATGATTCAACAGAATTGATTACCTTCGATCGAATAGAAAAGCAAAGAATAGGTTTTCATTTCAAAGAAATTGAAATTGGTAATTTGTTTGATTTATTTCATATATGTAGATCACAAATTTTGGAGGAATATTTGATTCAGAAAGTATTGACAAGCTAATCATACTTTTATCAGCTATTTAACTTCTCATATGTGCATGCTTTTAACCTAATTGCACATTTCTTCCTTATCCTTCTTACTGCATTGTACTAGCTGACATGTTTTCTTTTAACTTTAGTTGAGACCTGAGATTTAAATAATGTAGCTCTGTGAATTCTACTTTTTAATGCATTGTTATTTCAGTGTACAAATCTGTGTTATATCTCTGATTGTTTCAGTATAACATGGTCTTTTAATAACAGTGAGATAGTTACGTGGCAAAAAGCAATAATAACAATAGGAGCAATATAATTAGCTGAGCTATTAGGCATGGTTGTATAGGTTGGCCATTTAATCAAGAGTCTTGCAGGAAATCATTTCACTCTCCCTTTTATGTCTGCATGATCTAAATGGCAAGGTATTGCTCTCTGTGCAAGTCCATGGAGTTTCATTTCTATAACTATTCCTTTGCCCTGCCTTAGTTTCATTGGTTCAAGGTCTGGTTTTACGTAGCTTTGAGGAAAATTTCAAACCGCGTGGAAATCCTTAATAAAAACTGATAAATGAGTACTTGCATTTGTAAAAATATCTTTTGCTGCTGTCTGTATGACTCTCTGGTCTGTTCTTTAAAACTGTTCAACAGACTAAACAAGCAACCAAGTTGTAAAGGGAGACAAGGTTTATCTGCATGTCCTATTTTGAATTATTTGATGTTTATTTGCTTCGGGAAAGCTATTGACAGGATCCTTTTCTGTTAACTGAAAACCATAGGTAACAGCTGCGCGGTTGTTGGATGGTTTTGCGCTTTGTCTTGGCCATAATTCAGCATTTGTTGGTTCTCTTGAGAAGTTTCTCCTGCCTAGGCCATCTACAGGATATATACAGTCTGTTGCAGAGCTAAAAGCTCAGTCTCATCTCTCTGGGTATTGCCTGATTCCCCCAGTTACTTCTTGCAATGACTCTTCAAAAGTAGAATGTACCCAAGAAAGAGAAAAAATGTGCTTGCAAGAAAATTTGCAGAAGAGTTTTGTGCTTCCACGAATGCCCCCTTGGTTTGCCTATATCGGTAGTCAGAGATTATACCAGACCCTTGCTGACATTCTTAGACTCCTAGGTTTATCTTCAGCAGCAGGTCACTTCAATGCATGCCTTCCCAATAGTTTACGTGTCTACTTAAATTTTTGGCTTGATGTTTTCCCTAAATACGTTTGCTTTATCGTTGTTGTTAGATTGCAGAAGTGAGGTACATCTTTCAGTAATTGCTGATATTCCACTAGGTCATGTGCGTCAATTGGTTTCTGAGGTTCGTGTTAAGAACTACAATGGAGAAGGTTGGCAATCCTGGTATAGCAAGACTGGTTCAGGAAAGTTGTTGCGCCAGGCTAGCACTGCTGTTTGTATTCTAAATGAAATGGTGTACGGGTTTTCCAAGCAAGCTGCTGAAAGATTCTTCCAAATGTTTTGCAAGTCTGCTGCCAGAGGGGATGAACTTAAAAGACTTGAGTTAAAATCTAGCAGAGTGGAGTGCAATGAGGTTGTATGTCCAGCAACTGATTTTTCTATGTGGGATCTTCCAGAAGGGAGGGGCATAAAAGGTCATTTGATTGACTGTGTCGGTAGAATTTTACATGAATATTTGTCTCCTGAAGCTTGGGATTTCCCTATTGAGTGTTCTGTCATGGAACCTAATGACGAAGCTGAAGATATCTCCCTACACTTCATCAGTGATGCTGCCATGTTTCACCAGGAAAGTCAAATTTTACAATTATTTGTCCATGTAGAAGCTAATATTGCAAATAAATGAATAACGATAGTTTATTTATTCTGAGCAGGTTATACTTGAGGGAGTTGGTGTATTTATGCTGTGTCTTGGAAAAGAGTTTGCTTCTAGTGGATTTCTGCATTCGTCTCTATATCTTCTGCTTGAAAATCTTGTTTCTCCAAACTTCAACGTACGGAGTGCGTCTGATGCTGTCTTGAATATCTTTGCGATTACATCTGGATATTCAACGGTGAGCTTGATAATTTGCTAATTCCTTTTTTGGGTAAATTACCCCGATTTACCCTGTAAACTTATGAAATTACAGACACCCCTAATTGTCAAAATTGTACACTTTCTTCCTCAAACACAGTTGGGCCCATAATTTTGCATATGTGGATGTGGACGTGGAAAAAATCTAGCCTTGCCACAACAGATAGATAACAAAAAGAATTAAAAGAAAATAAAGCAAAAAAATAACTTAAATTAAAATAAGTAAGGAAAAAATTCTTTGAAAAATTTTATTGAAGAAACAAAATGACAAGTAAGGAGAGAGGGAGAAAGGGAAAGGGGGGGGGGGAGTTTGGTGGTGGTGGTGTGTGTAGGGGAAAGGAGAGGGAGGGAGAGAGAGTGAGGAAGCCCATGTCACCAATGTATAGTATCACCAGTGCCTCCATCACTACTGCAATCTCCCTACCTCTCCTCCTTCACATAGTCAAAACTTGTTCTTGCTCTTGGAGTGTGTGTGAGGGAGACCACACCAACAATGTAGAGAGATGGTCAATGTAATTTATTCCTTTTTTAATAAAGACACCGATATATGGACCTCATCTCGCTGATTAAGCCATGGAGGTTGCTAATGTTGTTGTTAACTTAATTTGGGATAATTAAATTATGATGCATTGCAATTGGCACATCTTCTGAAATCTGTGGAATTTCTATACTTGAAATGATAAATAGCTCCATTCACTTTTTCATAACCTTCATGGCAGTACTTGAGTTTTCCTGAAACCTTTATCAATGGGCAGGTTGGGCAATTAGTTTTGGCAAATGCAGATTATGTTATAGACTCTATTTGTCGGCAATTACGTCATCTGGATGTCAATCGTCATGTGCCTGGTGTGCTTGCTGCTATGCTTTCATATATTGGAGTTGCAGAGAAGATTCTCCCCTTGTTGGATGAACCTGTATGTGTAATCAAGCATTTTGTTTTTGAGAAGAGAAGCCTATGCTACTTCTCAAAACCTTCAACCTTTTTCTATTACATGTAGAAGATTCTTTATTTCTATTGTACTGCTAAATTGTTTTCCAAATTTTATTTTGAATGCAAAGCATTTTTGTGCAAAACTTTTCATTTGAAGCCAATTCGGTTACTTTACCAGTTTTACTTGAGTGTCATACACATGCAGATGCGCTCCATTGCGATTGAACTTGAGGTCCTGGGTAGGCATCAACATCCAGATTTGACAGTTCCCTTCTTAAAGGTCATTCCACCTTTCTGCCATCTTGATATCTGTCCTTTATTCTATAAGATAATTTTGGATATTCCTAGATCCAGCAGCTTTTATTTTTTTGTTTGTGCTGCTCATTGATTTTGTCTAAGATACTCATTGGCTCGTGATTTTGGTGATTGATTCTCTGATTTTGGCCCCATGATTTACACTGCTGTTTATTCCAGGAACAAATAACAGCAAATATTGTTAGCAGTGGGTAGTTTATCTACATTTTAGTTGCCATGCACATAAAATGAGGGTTGCAAGTGGGATCTTAAGTAAATATGAGAGTTGCCAGGATCAAATAAAAGTGATCATTAGCAGTGAGTAGTTTATCTACATTCTAGTTGCCATGCACATAAAATGAGGGTTGCCAGGGGGATCTTACCTTTATTGGGTTGGGTCTGTTCCCTCTTAATTTAAACCTTCCTATGGTGCCTACTGGAACAAGATTGTTGATAGCATTAGCACTGATATTAGAAGCAGCACCCCTGAAGCAGAGTCTATCATATTCTTTGGGTTATTACATGAACTGCCTTTTAGTTTTTCCTTCCTTTGTTTTCATTTTAAATTATTTCCAAATAACCCCTTCACAATAAGCTGCTATCATTCCTTTACCGGTATCTTTTATGTATTTGTAGAGGCATGCTTCTGAACATTTTGTGTTGACTTTGACAGTGATGTGAGATTTAATGTCTACCTAAAGTGTCACCACTGTGCAGCCAAAGATTGAGGGTATTGTTATAGATTTAAAGTCATTTCTGAAGTGTACGGTATTATTTGATAATCCTTCTCTGCTACCTGACATGAAATGCTAATATCGGCCATGTGCTAATAAGACAATTCACCTGATTAAAAGGTATTGTTGTTTTAAACATTTGTGGTGGGGAAGATATCTATTGCTGTTAGCTGGCTTTGAAGGTTAATAGCTTGACAAGTGTGGGTGATTGCATACCCACTAAGCAATTAGAGTAGGTTTATCAAGCTATTAATTTTCTAAACACTCTTCAATTTGTGAAGGTAATAGCCTTCAACAAACTCACTCAACGATACGTAACAAATTCTCTCTCTCTCTCTCTCTCCCCTAGTAGTAATGAATACAATGACCAGTCTTGCCCTTATACAAAGTGTACTCATGTTTACAATTACCATCTTACCCATACACCGCCTGCACCGACACTTCTAACACGTATACTAGCACTTATACTATCATTCATGCAGTAACACTTATTCTACTGCACATATTATCCTACAAATGTCTTATCATTCGTATAACACATATATTAAGGATCGTTACACACTCAGAACTTCGCCTTTATCTAGTATAGCATTGAAGCCAATGACTAGCTATGGCAGATGTTATTTTCATGCCATATTTTTTGCCAGAGCAGTATTACCCTGTAGGTTTGATGGATTTACTTTGATAACAAGGAAAACACATCTGTCTCAGCATTTAATGTCTTTTATTCTTTTTTCTCTTAGGCTGTAGCAGAGATTGCCAAGTCACTGAAATTTGAGGCTTCTAAGTTACCTGGTGAAGCAGAGTCTACTCTTAAACATGTGAAGATGAAAGTATCCAGGATAAGGAGGAAATCAGGAAAAGAATCAGGACAGGTTTCTAGCATACATGGCAATGACAATGATGTTAGGGAATACTTCTCTGATATTGAATCAGGTCATGTGTCAGAAAGCATTAGTTTGATCTCCCAAAAGCTTGGAGTATATTATCATATTTATCTGTGGCTATTCCTGCATCTGTGTGATGCATGCCTTGATGAATAGTTAGTGACTATGGAAAGTACTAATTTAGCTTAATATATCACTTGCTCGAAAATTAGTTGGCTTGATGTAATCCATGTTTCATTCTTCTGTTGCTACAACAGTTAGGCTAGTTATGTTGGTGTGGTTCCTACTGGATCTGATATAATTTTGATCTCGTACTTAAGCAGATGCTACAAATCATTTTATTCAGCAAAATGTGCAAATTGATGAATGGGAGGAAATTGTGTTCAAGTTGAATGCTTCAAGGAGATATAGACGAACAGTGGGCTCTCTTGCTGGTTCATGTTTGATGGCTGGAATGCCTTTGCTGGCTTCTTCGGAACAAAGAGCATGCTTTGTGGTATTGGAAATCATCGAGGTATTATCTGGTCACTTGTGCCAAAAGAGGATGACTCATGCTTCTGCAGATGATTTTTTCTCTAAAGAACCAAAAAACCTAAAAGTTACTCTCTTATATCTATGATCTAAAACTGCATGCAAGTTTTTACTTGAATGTACCTTAAAATTCATTGTCATCAAATTGTCTGATTGTCCTTTCCACCTAGTTGTATATTTTTATGAGAAAAGTGAAAGATGGTAGCGTTATACATATATATGTAAATGGGTGATATCAAGAAATTGATGTTTTAAGGATTTCCTGTTTCTTCTTGTTCCATGGTGGTGTTATAGATGGATCTATTCTTACCACTAATTGCCAGATAAATTACAAAAAGTTAATTTCATCTGTAGGATGGAATTAGGACATTATCAAGTGTTGAAGCAGCCTATCGTCATGAAAGGGAAACTAAAGAGGCAGTTGAGGAAGTGATTCTGGATTGTTCATTTTTTCAGCTTCATGACTCTCTGGATGCTGCTGAGGAAGGGACAGAAGAGAACAGATTGCTTCCTGCAATGAACAAAATATGGCCCTTTTTAGTTATTTGTCTTCAGAGCAGTAATCCAGTGGTACACTCTCTTGCTCTCTCTGCCCCTCCTCCCCTCACTGTACTTGCCATTTTGAGTCGGGTGGGGTAATGGGGTTATGCTTTGGCGTCCTAAGTTCTTCCTTTATTGTCTTCAGGTTGTACGGAGATGTTTAGTTGCAGTAAGCTCCTCAGTGCAGATTTGTGGTGGAGATTTCTTTACCCGCCGCTTTCATGCAGATGGTCCAAAGTTCTGGAAACTATTAACCACGTCCCCATTTTATAGGAAAGTCGATGCTAAAGAAAAGGTTCCATTAAGGCTCCCTTACAGGACTCTGTCTGCATCATCAGATGAGTCTCTGGCTGAAGTTTCCAGTCTGAAAGTTCAAATTTCAATGCTCGATATGATTGCTGATTTATCTCGAAACAAGAGAAGCGCTTCAGCATTGCAAGTAGTTTTAAAGAAAGTTTGTGGTCTTGTTGTGGGAATTGCTTGTAGTGGTGTTTCCGGGCTTCGTGATGCTTCTCTTAATGCCTTAAGTGGACTCATGTGTGTCGATGCAGACCTTATATGGCTTCTCCTGGCCGATGTTTATTTCTCAATGAAGAAGAGGGACATGCCATCACCTGCTACAGCAGAGTTGCCAGAGATCTCACAACTCTTGCCTCCTCCCTCATCTCCCAAGGAGTACCTTTACGTTCAATATGGAGGTAAGGGTTATGGCTTTGACATAAACTCCGCATCTGTAGAATTTGTATTTGATAAACTCCAATCCTCATCCTCGTTAACCGTACGATTGACTTGATTAAGATTTTGTTTCATAAGCTGTATCTCTATCCCTTAACCATACATGTAATTACAATAGAGTTAAGAAATGTGAATTTTTATATTTTTCACTTCTCATATGAGGCTTCATATCAACATTCTGGGTTCCATTAGAGACATTCTTGCCGGTGTTGCCATCTTACAAAAAATTTGACTTAATTAGACCGTGTTCAGATGTTAACCGCTAAGCAAGCTGTGCTGAGTTTGTAACTTCACTGCTTGCATTGTGTTTCCAAATAGGGCTGTTAATTTGAGTATGCGAGTCATATGGTGTATCATTCTAAAAGCACGTGAAAATTGAATAACACCATAAATAATGAAGTTGTAATGTCATAATCACGTCTGTTGTATTTTATCTCCATAGTCACGTTATTTCATGTTGTTATTGCCTTTGTGTTAGTGATTGCTAGGTGTAGTTTGCATAAACGTCCAAAAGTAATTTAACTTAAATTCGCTGACAGACTATTTCTTTTCTTGGCTAAAAAATGAGATAATGAAAGAAGTAATGAATGAAATAGCATAAAAAGTGGAGATAATCTACGATGTTATTTATATTCAGTAGTTTTACATTATCGAATAGGAGATCTCCAATTTACTTAAATGAAATAGGAAATACACACTAAAGGAGAAGTGCAACTGTCTATATCATATCCTCAATCATACGAGTGGAAATGTAGATAATTTCCATGCCATGAACATTACTATCAAGTAAAACATATAATAATTTGTAGTGAGAGTTTAAATAGTAATCAATGCATGTCACAGAGACAGAGACAACATTAACTAACCAAGGTTCCAGGTTTTGCTAAAACCCAAACAAAGCTAAATTAGTTCATCGTTAAACAACCCCATTGGTGGGGTTTGAAAGCTTGCGCGCTGGAAGTCTACTTCAAAATTCCGAATTCTTTTGCTATTGAAAATAAATAAATAAAATAATAATAATAACACTGTGAAGGAAAAGTTGTTCATAACCAATTTCCCGAATTAATGCAAGTGCTTCCAAAAAATCCAATTCAATGATGATTTATGGGATTTTTTATTCAAGAGGTGAAGCAAAAACAACAGACTTGGGAAATCCACCTCGTATGATCCCATCCCATGTTCCTTCCTGCCGTCGCTATTTGTTGCTGCATCACCTACTTACCGATTCATTTGGATCGAGGGTGGTCTCTCTTTGTTTCTTTTCCTTGGGCACCCACCCATTCACTACTTTCTTGCTATCGTTGAATCGCTTGTATTTCTCCTTCAGAAAGGGTTTGTTCAAAGAACATTCTTTGATATAAAGGCCTCATTTCTCATTCTTAAGTCGCGTTTTCTCTCTTTCTAGTTTTGTCCCAACCGACCTAATGAATCTTTGTGCATACCCTCCATAAGAAATTCCCCCCGCTTTCATCAACCAAGCTTACTACGAAGTTCTTAAGCAAGATGGGCAACTCATCATCTTGCTTGATTCCTACTCTTTTGCAAATTAATCACTTCTCTAGGATACAATCCTGGATTTGCCACAATATTTCTCTCGGGAAAATTACATTGCAAACTCCTGGAAATTTTTCTTAGAAAACTAGCTCTTCCGTAGTCAACTTTCAAACATATCTTGACTAACTAGGCATTGAGAAATTCAGAAGAAAGCGACACATTTTTAATTGCAATGCATATAGATTTTCTTTTAAGGAGGTTATTTCTCGCTGTCATTAGGTCGGAAGGAAGAAGAGAAAGAGACATAACATGGTCTGATTTTGATAGGTATTATTGGATTTGAATAGTACGAATTTCAGAAATCTAAATAATAATAATAATAATTCATTTATAATTTAATTCACAACTTTATAAGATTCAACTCGTATTATTTGCTTCAATATGATTAGATCTGTTTAAGGGTTGGTTTCGAATCTCGAATCAACCCGGTATGATTCAAGGTGGGCCTAAATCGGCCTTTGAACCACTGGACTTCAATGATATAGGTAGTTTAGATATCTAGACTCATTGAACCGATAGATCGGCCAGCCATTATTAAACTGGTAGGTTCGATCCTCTTTTTTTTTTTTTAATCAAATGCCAAATTTTTCAACTCCCTTTAAAAAATAAATTAAAGATTTTATTTCTCTACAGCGATTTACAATTAATAACAACGTTATATTTTATTTTTCTATTGTAGTTTATAATTCCATGACCAAGGAGAATTATTTATTCGTTGCAGTTTCTCTCGCTTTACTTAATATCACCAATTATTTCAATATTATACCAATATTTACTTCATGGAATACAAATATATTATTTCGAAATGAAGTAAAATTTAAATTGAAAATATTGGTTAATTTTATATATAACATTAAATCTTATTATTTCCAAGAAAACCGACTCAGAAATTAATAAAAATTTTGAAATAATTAAAATTAATGAAAAAATTAAAAATATTAATCTAAATAGTAAAATTAAAAAAAAAAGAAAGACCAACCCTTAAACCGCTAAGTCTACTTAATCGACTTGAAGTCATGACTAGCTAGATTAGTTATGGTTCGGCTCGGTGAGCGAGTCTAAACATGACTCCGCATGGCTTTGTAATTAATCATTTGTTGTTAAAGTCCGAACTTTTCCTTCTCTACCCATTATCATTAATTCGACTTGTATTAAGTTGAACTCACTATGAAAATATTTAAAGCACTTCCTTATTGAAATTTTTTTCATTTAAATAAGATTTTCCAACTCTAGAAAATGGAAGAAATATTCATAAAATGCAATGAAAAGGAAAAGTACACCATTGAAAGAATTAAAATTATCTTTTATCTTTCAAATTTTTGGATTCTTTAGGGTAGTCCTTTTCATTAAAATCCATCTTTTCTAATCTGTGTTACGTCCTTTCCCAATTCGTATTATTAATTCGAAACGGAAAATACACAAGAAAAAAAAAAAAAGTCTACAACCAGGAAATCGTGTTCTTAGTGTAATTCCGAAAAATGTGGAAAAACAATTCTAAAAATATAGAAAATTTTCGAATGGTACTTTTAGGTTAGGGTTATGAGAGATTTTTTCGTGACTTTAATTTTTCAAGGGCTTTACAAAAGTTAATAGAATACTTTAAGATATTGATTTTAAGAAAAGCATGCCTGAAAATTCGGGAAAATGTAAGTTGCACAAATACATAAATAATAATTCGATATTTGATATAATATTATCAAAAGAATCTCTCTCTCTCTCTCTCTCTATATATATATATATATATATATATATATATAATAGACAAGTATTTTTTATTGATATCTTTCTTATATATAAAAAATTCTAAACTATATCCAAATCCATATAGTCCTTTTAAAGGATTATAACTTTTAATAAAAGCATAAGTAATCAAATCGATATTATGTATATTCATATGCTTTTCTGACTAACTTTGTATTTTTATTTTCTATTTATGCTCTGAGGTATTACCTTACAAGAATTATATAAATAATCCATGTACAGATATAAGTTGTATTAATGGTTCCTTTTATTTGTGAATTGATATGTAATATCTATGTTTGAGTACATATATACTGAAAAAGTATCTTTTATAACATTGATTATATTTTCTATTTGGTATTAACATTTTTTTCAAATGCTTGACATAGTAATTAAAATGAAAACTGAAAAACAAAAATTTATATATTTCTTGTGAGCAATGTTATGAGAAATAAATTTTACTCACATAAAAATAAAATTTTTATTTTTTTTTGGATAAATAGAATAAAAAATAAATAAATAAAAATTTATAAGGATTTATTATAAACGTTATATTTTTCCCAATATCTTGTTTTGATTACAGGGTTTAAAGACAATGCTATAGAAAAAGATCGGAACAATATCAAAGAAAAAACCTTCATATAAAGAAAAAGTTTTAATAAGTATTATATGTAATTGATATGTGGCTATATTGATGATGATAGTTAGAAAAAATCTATTATCATGATCCAATGTGTACATATAATTGATATTGGCTCTATTGATGATAATAGTTAGAAACAATCTATTGTCACGTTCAATTAGTAGAAACATATTATTAATCATATTTCTTCTTGTTGGGCAAAATAATATATTTACATATTTATCTTATCTATATTATTAAAGTAAATAAGATCTTAAGTAACTGTTTTTCTTAAAATTACATGTTTATTCTCTATTTACTATTATTTAACAAAAAAAACTAATAATAAAATAAATTAGTAAAATTATAATTAATAAATAAATATGTCTACTTACTTTTTTTTCTCTCTCTCTTTATTTCTTTACTCTTTCTAACTTTTTTCACTCTTCTACTAACTACATTTATATCTCTCTTTTCTCTCTTCCATTTTTTCTACTCTCCCACTAACTGCACCTACATTTCTCTTTTTCCTCATTTTGTATTTTTTCATAGGCAACGCAAGTGAATTGACTGCTAGTATTTTTAAAGTATTTGGAGTTTTAAGTAACCATCAAAACAACATTTACATCTTGATTATTTTTATTTATTTAACCTTTTAAACAAAATTTTCATTATTGATAAATAATTTTCTTTAATACATTTGATTATACATATAAGATAATTTAAGGATTTTAAGAAAATATAAGCTTCTGCATATCTCTCTCTCTTTCCTTCTCTCTCCCCTTCAATATTCCCACCACTTCTTATTCCTCTCTTTACCACTCCTATTTCTCTTTCTTCCTTATCTATTATTATCTTTTATCAATATTATAATATATTTAATTATATTATATAATTTTATTTATTTTGTGCACACACAATACGGGTACATTATCTGTTAGTATTATTAAAGCCATTCAAAGCTTAAGTAATTGCTATAATTAAAATTACTATTTAAATCAATATCAAATGTTATTTAATAAGAAAACCAATACTAAAATAATGTTATCTTTATTATGAAAACCTTTTGAGGTTTAAGTAACCACTATAGTTGAAATTGCTATTTGGGTCAACAATTAAATATTATTTAACAAAAAAATCAATACTAAAATAACATTATAAAATCATATATAATTTATATCATTAGTAAATTTGTCTTTCCTTAAAATCATCTCTCTCTCTCTTTAATTTATCTCTTTATCTCATGTCTATCCCTTAATTCCATGAATCTCTCCCTCTTAATCCATGTTTACGCAGGAAAGTTATCTTCATAAGTGTTATCTACTTTTTTTTTCTTTCTCCACATAATAGCAATAATAATTGAAAATTATCAAGTTTTTCTATCACTCTTGCTATCTATTCTTTACATTGATAAAGCTTATTTTGTCTCTTGATGTACATGTTTGTAATTTATCATTAGTTTTATTATTTTTTCCCTAACTAATACATATAATTGGATTGTTACTTTATCTTACGATTTAATTAAATTTGCATAGTCTTTCTATTACTATGAATATTGTGTTTGTATGAAATTGTTAACATAAGAAAAAAACAACACTTTTCTTGAAATTGATGAATTTTATTCCACAATTCACCAATTATATAACTGATTAGATGAATTTTGATGTCAGTTTTTTTTTCTAAAAAAAATATCATTTATTAAATTGAACAATTAACTCTTGTTTTTCAATTTATTTACAGTTTGTTGACTATTGATCTAATTGTCCTTTTCTTTTGCATTTGGTATGAATTTGATGTAACTTTTTTTTTCTAAAATATCATCTATTAAATCAAATAATTAATTATTATTTTCTAATTTATTTGCAATTTGACAACTATTGTAACATATAAATAGAAAAGAAGGTAATTACCAAGTTATTTCTATTATTTTACTTTTAAAAAGAGGGTTTGGCAATTTTATGCATGTAGGAATGTTTTCTATTGGTTGATTGTGGACATGGAAGTTTTAGAAATATTCATTTACTTATAATATTTAAATAAGCAATAGTGATCAATAAACTAATAATTATTATTTATTTATTTATTTATATATATTTTTCCAATCTTACAGGATTTTTTTTGTCTTGAGATATTTTCTTAAGTAATAGTTATATTTATTTTTTATTCCATATAGTCTCTATAGTGTTTGTGCATTAATTTTTTTTTTCTACATCATCAATTATGTGTATAATTTGATTTAATAATTACATCATATTATAAGTTTATTATATTTTTGTATTTGTTTTTTGCACATGCAATGCGAGTGTACGTTTGCTAGTGAAATTACATATAGCTTATATTATAGATAAAATTGTCTTTTTCTTTTTACAATTTCCATATTTAATTTTTCTTTCTTACTCTCTAAAACTGTACTCTACATTCTTTTCTCTCACTTTCTTATTCCTTTCCTTTCACAATTTCTATAATTTCTTTCATTCCTACGATTTTTGAAAATAAGTCATTATAAATTATATAGATATATAAAAAATAAAATTTGTAATGATAATACAAAATTTTTTACTATAAATTTGAAATAAATATATGCTTCTTTTTTTTATTAGATGAAAAAAAAAAAACAAGCACGAATGTATCAACAACTAATATATATATATATTAATATAAACAGAGAATATTAAAACATCATCAATATAAATAATTATGAAGTTTAAATAAACATTAAATTTTTCATTAATATTGCTAGAAAAAACAACTTAGTTATGTCAACTATTAAGATTTCTTTATTTCAGACTAGGATTAGATTCTTAGGGTTTCGCATCAATAATGGGATAATAATTCCAACCTAAAGATCGATTGTATTTGCGTCTAAATTTCCCAATAAGATTAAAGATAAGAATCAACTTCAAAGATTCTTAGGAAGTCTAAATTATGTTGCTGATTTTTTTACTAATCTTAATATTATATGTAAATATTTATATTAAAGGCTAAAAAGATTCCACCTCAATAGTCAAATGAACACACTAACATAGTAATGTTAATTAAAGAAAAAAATAAAGAAATTTTATGTCTTCATATAACAGATTCATCTCTATAAAAAATTATAGAAACAGATGCATTTGATATTGGATTCGGAGGAATCCTTAAATAAAGATAAAATGACAAAGAAAATGTTGTTCAATTTATTTATAAATATCGGAATGATTGTCAAAAGAATTACTTTACAATTAAAAAAGAAATTTTAGCAATTATTTTAACAATTTCCAAATTTAAAGGAGATTTGTTAAATCAAAAATTTATTTTACATATTGATTGTAAAGTTGCTAAAGATGTTTTATTAAAAGATGTTCAAAATAATGCTTCAAAACAAATTTTTGCCAAATAGTAATTAATTTTATCTGTTTTCGATTTTGAAATTGAGTATATCAATTGATCTTTCAATTCTCTCCATGGTTTCCTTACTTGTAAATTTCTGTTGGCCTCTTAAGAAAAATAAAGGGAAAGGGAAAGAACCACAGAGAAAGGGTCTGACCAATGTCTGATCATGGCTTGAAGCTACAAAATCAAATGCTCCATTAATGATCAATGATGAATTATCATCCCTAATGCCTACCAAAAATGAATCCTTATCTTCAATTATCCTTAATGAACCTCCCCTACTAGTTTACACATTAGTGGAAAGAATTTGAAGCCACCTATGAAATTATTCATGAAAAAGCCCTTAATGGTTACAATTTGTTTACAAAAAATTATGTCAAAAAAGAACATGGATTACTTTTCAAAAAGAGATGCTATACTTCGTACATATTAATATCTCTTTGGTAATGACCTAGTTCTACAAATATAGCATAAATAATAAATCCAATACTACTATCACTTTGATTAGAAGATACAAGGTTAAATGGTGGGATTGATTTAAATTATGGAATAAAATTGAAGAAAATGTAATTCTAGAATGGATAAACAATGACAAATTACCAATAATTCCAAAGAATGTTGCTACTCTATTCCTTCACGACAAAGGATTCCTAATGACTTCTATGGCCAATGTCTCTTCTCTAGAACAAATGAAAGAATAGTTAGAAAAAAGTATTGGCATCTCTCAATGAATCAATTGCAAGATCAAACACAAATTCAAGCTCCCATTACAATAGCAATACTAATGAAGATGACTACTATATGATAAATTTAGTTGATCCATAATGTACTAATAATGTATGTTTTGTATTTTTTAATGTATTCTACACTGTAACTTACTAGAAGATATACATACTCTCACATGTATCACAATGCATGATAACATTACAATAAAATCATAATGACGTCAGGTTCCATTGTTTGACACGAATTGTCTCGTATCTACTGTGATATGTTGACCACTTTACACCGTTTATGAATAGTGAACCGTTAGCCTCCTTTTCTATAAAATAAACCCCTCTCACGCATCCCTCCATTCATTCCTTTTCCTCTCTTTTTCAAAACTTTCCATCTCTCTTCCATACACATCTCTTCTCATCTCTTCTAATCTTTTCTTCTTCTCCACATTCTTTACTCTCTCCTCCTCTTTTCCTTCTTTTAATGATCAAGAATTGAGAAGCGATTATACACTTTTATTTTAAGGTATAAGAACATATTTTAATGTAGTATCTTATACCTTTAATGTTTTCTTTTGAGCAAATGGTCTATATATAATGTTCTCTGTTGGTAAACATTTTAAAATTAAATGAAATGAAATTTTGTTTTAATTATCTTTTTTTATGTCTATCTTATGAGGGGAATCTCCATCACAGTATGTATGTAACTTTATAAGATTTATATTTTAATGTTGTATGTTAATGCATAAACCCCATAATCAGTAGGTTATATGGTGGTTTTTTGTTAATATTTCTATGCATTTAACGTTTATATATGGTTAATACCTCATTAGTCTTAGCTTAGCCGGTGATGATTATGATTCTTTAATGTTGTTTTATGTTAATGTTCTTTTAATATTATAAAACCTCATTAGATATCATGTTGTGGTAGTTTCAATTAAATGTTAATTATATAAATTCTATGGTATATAGGCGATTTTCTACGTGGAAATCTATATCTTATACTTATCATTCACTAGGACGATTCTTTTGTGGAGCCTCTTATGTTATGATAAGTCTACTGAGATTTGGTATAAATCGCTTTTGAGTTACATATAGTAAATAGATCATAAATTGGAAAACACAACATAAATCTTAAAATAGTCATGTGATTTGGATATATAAAATTAAATAAAATTAGTTTCTTGTAAAAATATAAATTTACTTAAAAGAACTATATCATTTTATAGTTTGGCTTCCATAGAGCAAATAGAGGAATTTATATTAAATAATAGAGATAAAATATATATGAAAGATTTTGATAAAATAATAGATAATTAAAAGATTCCTAAAATTTTCTATGATCAAATATATTAAATGGCTAAATGAAAAGGATTTGGCAAAAATGATTATGTTACAATGACTAAAGAAAAGGATATCGCCATTTCCGATGGTTGAACTATGATAAAACTTTTAAATAATGAATCAATTAAAAGAAATGCTAATGATTAAGAATTGAAAAGCCATCATATGCTTTTGTTCTAAGTTATAAAAATATGTTCAATCTTATACCTTTAATATTTTCTTTTGAGCAAATGATCCTTATGTAATGCTTTTTGTTTGTAAACATTTTAAAATTTAATGAAATGAAAATTTGTTCTAATTATCTTCTTTTATGTTTATCTTATGAGGGGAATTTTCATCACAATACATTTAATATTTACATATACTTAATATCTCACTAGTTTTCGCTTAGTTGCCTATAGTAATGATGATTCTTTAATGTTGTTTTATGTTAATATTCTTTTAATATTATAAAACCTATTAGGCATCAGGTTGAGGTGGTTTCAATTAAATGTTGATTATATAAATTCTATAATATATAGGTTGGAAACATGAACGTACAGAATATTAGCCTAAAGTAGGATAACCATTCCTCGATTGATCTGGTAATATAATGTCGTGTAACATTATGTCTCAAGTAATACATGATAATAATGGTGACCATTTAATAGAATTTTTAGAGTATTTAGACAATGTTATAGAATTTTTAAAAGTTTTTATTTATAAATCATGCGGATACTTAATAATCCTCTTTAAATATGTTTCCAATAGTTAAAGACAATAATAATAATGATTTAATAGAATTTTATGATTATTTAAATAATGCAATAAAATTTTTATTTTATATAATTTGAGCTTATTGTTTTTTAAGAAAAAAGTTTTATTTGTATGATATATATATATATATATATGAAATTTTATAATCTTGTATTTTATTTTAATTGGATCATAAATTGAAAGGTAATTAAATTATGGAAAAGATTGAAGTCAGTACCGATGTAATCGTCGAAATCTCTCTCTCTCTATATATACACACATTAGAGATAGAGAGATGTGTAAGTGTAGTTAGAGAGAGAGAGAATATAAAACAAAGTCTATTAATTACGTCGGAAAGCAAGCCCGTCCAAGAATCGGGAAAGGGTTTATAGGCTTAAAAACCTAAAGCCCTTACAGGGGAGAGAAAACGCTTTGGTTTGGAACACCATAAGCATTAACATCGTATAGCAAATTCCTGTCAAATTCCAACATTTAATTTTGGGTTTTTGTTTCGCTCTACTATAATCTGTGTGGTAAGAAAATTGGTTCGTTTTGTTTTCAGTTATGCACGTGTTTTTTGGTCAATTCAATTATACGTGTTTAGGAGAGTCATGGGGTTTAAGGGTTTTGTAATTTTTTTTTTCCCCCAATGAAATTCGTTTGCTTATAATGTAGGTTTTCAATTGGATATGAGCAAATCTTCAAAGCGTGCGAGGAAAGCTCCTAGTAGTGACGGTAGCGATGTCGAAGTAGAACACGACATGGATTCCGAATTAGAACCGGAAGAAGCCGACGTTAGTAACTCGGTAGTTTTTCTTGTGATATACTAGATTATTCTTTTCATCAAGTGTCCTCGGATCAGTTATTAGTTTTGGATACTCAAAATATCGTAATGGATTAGGCAACACACAAACTATACATGGGGCTCGAAATTTAGAATAAATGTATAGAGCATGTAAAAAGAAAGGATGTTTTTTTTCCCTTCTTTCAATGAGCACTTGGATGTTAAGTGACATTTTTTCATCCATCTTGTTATGTAGTTGAATGGGTATAATTCAGAGGATTTGCCAGAAGACGATAGTGGTGGTGATGACGATGCCGAGGAGCAGGAGAATAGTGAGGAAGAAAACGATCGAAAAGATGATGATAATATGGAGGAGCTTGAGAAGGAATATATGGAGCTTACAAATCAGCAACAGTAAGTGTTTTCTGTTGCCCCTTTTCAATTGTCCTTGTTATTAAATCTGAATTCATTCATGACGGTAGTTTCTGTTGCATATGCTTGGATCAAATCATAAGCTTTGTGCCATTGATATAAACCATTTGAGTTCTCGAGTTTGAGGAATCTATAGGATGTTATGAAGGACTTCCAAAACAGGGGATGTGAGAGAGAGAAACACTTGAAATAGCTATTGTACCCTCTTCCTGAAACATTGTGGAGCCACTAATATAAGCTGAAAAATGCGTTTCTAGAATTTTTAACTAATAGTAAACAGGTTGTTAGCTTGGGATTGAATTCAGTACGTTGTACTTGAATTTGCAAGAATCATTCTAAGTTGATTTAGAAGTATATTGTGCAGTAGAAACATACAAAAGTTAATGTAATTTTGCAATTTCCTCTGCTTTGCAAAAAGCACCAGACTACAAAGTCCTTGAACAGATAGCAATTTACTCTGAATCATTAACTTTCTTATGAAAATACAATTAAATGAATTAGATCCAGGATATGAAAAAGCGATAGATATAACTAAAGCACCTGATAATATCAATTGATTGAGTTTACTTATTTACTTTATGAGTTTATTACAACTGAAATTCTATGCTGGTAAAGTCTTGGCAAATTTTCTTTAAGCAAGATTTTTGTATACATCACATGTCAATTGAGTCTCTTGTCTTTCTTTGCAGAATCATGCTTGATGATTTGAAGCGGCACAAGGATGAAGATGTTCTAAAAGGTCAAGCAGTAAAGAATCAGATGGTATGTTGTTTTACCAAACTTTTTTTTGTCAGCAAAGATGTGAAATAGTAAAGATTGAATATGTTAGCTGGTCATTGTCTCATGCATTAGGAAGGACATGGACGAGAAGCCAAGAATTTTTGTAATAGTATCAATATAGTTTCTCCCACTTCAGCCCATACTGCTTAAGTCCCTTGTCTTCTATTAATGCATACCGTTGTTTACTGACTTCTTTCATACTCATAATTTTGAGGTTTTGATTTTTGTACATTTTTATCGAAGGCTTTGTGGGACAAAACTCTGGAAATCAGATTTTTACTTCAGAAATCATTTGCAAGTTCAAACAGATTGCCTCAGGTACTCTATGGTTTTGACAACTTAAGTCTAAATGCAAACATTTCATTACCTCCGATAATCATTCTCAATCTTTGCAGGAACCGACCAGGTCTTCATTTTGTAATTTAAATGGTGTCACTGGAGCATATTCAGATGTGATAACCTCAGCCAAAGAGACATTAAACTCTATGTTGGAACTCCAGAAAGTGGGGGTGTCTCTCTTTGCATCATATATCTGCACTGTTTTAGTGTGCTTGTGGCAATAGTATGTCATTATAGACAGTTCTTTCTGCAGTGTGAAAGAGACAAGGTTTCTCATACATTATGGATATTCATCCTTGTTTTGATATTTTAATCCAATCTAAGCAGCGAGACTTTTCATTCTCTTATCAAATTAGGCTAAGCATTCACTTTTGGAGTTGCATGATTGCCTCTGTTTTTAATTATACTGCTCTGACTTGAACTGTTGACGATATGATAGAATGACCTGTTTTCATAAACAAACACTTCTATTCGACAGGCTTTGCTTGAGAACAATCCATCAACTGCTCAGGCTGCTGAAGGTACATCGCAACTGACAGTGGTTATTTGTTGCTTATTTGTCAAATAGTTTGAAAGTTTGCCATCACCTAAATGTCAGAATTTCTGTTTATTACCTGATTTTATTTATTGTTGTAACTAGTAATTGTTGTGAAACAATAAAAAATGTGCCATATGCTCTCAAAACACCCATTCTCTAAGAAAAGTCAAGAACATGTTCTAAAATGTGAAGCTCTCCTTCTTAGGTGGTGGTTCTCAGTCCTCTGTGAAGCATTTGGAAGGTAATAAAAATGTTGATGTAGAAGGCGATGAAGAATGGCTACTGATTTCACAAATGCATAGAAGGTACTGTGATCATCTCCTAGTGATCCCTGAATTTGCTTACTTATCTTTTTGTTTGAGCTTTTGTTGTTTTCTCGTTAGACAGCCTTAGGAAAGGCTTTTTGTTTTTGTATGGCTCTGGAGTTATCCACTTGTAGTTTATCACCTAGAGAGAATGTTTAAACACAATAACGATTATGTAAACAGATTAGAAGAGTGGGTAGATAAATCTCTTTTCTCCATTTTTAGGGAGCTTCTGTTGCTTTTTGTGTTTATGATAGTTCTTCGTCATGTTTTAACTCACTAGAATTTGTGGTTTAGGTATAAATAACTCAGTACAATATTCTTGGGATTGCGGAAACTAAGGATACTATGATTACTATCTGCTCAAAAGAAGAATATTTATGATTGCAAGTCCAAATGATTGGGTATCTAATCTGGCATGGTGCTTTCTACTTGGCCCTTTCTTTTATTGGTTATTCATTGGAACTTGGCCATTTATTTTCCCTTTTTCCCAATGCTTTTGGTATATTTTGACTATTT
Organism: Lumnitzera racemosa; assembly: GCA_024138005.1. Taxonomy (NCBI): domain Eukaryota; kingdom Viridiplantae; phylum Streptophyta; class Magnoliopsida; order Myrtales; family Combretaceae; genus Lumnitzera; species Lumnitzera racemosa. The sequence goes on from JAMXBC010000001.1 coordinate 145,325,595, forward strand.
GGCTGAATCTAAGAACATCTTGGGTCATCAGGCCTTCCAACTCGGATTGTTTATTTCTATTCATTGGTAAACACACTGAATTATATTCTTAATTTGCTTGAATGAAGTACAATGTTTTCTGGAACTGGATTAATCATTTCCATTCGGTTCATGAGACTGTTTTTTCAGCTCATTGCGCTGAGATAAAGCAACAGAATGGACTAAAGGGGGGAAGTAGAAAATGACTGTAGGTGCAAAGTCAATTTGATTGTTAATTCAGAAATATGATTTTAATAGTCAGCACTTTCTTTTGAATTATCATTAGATGATACAATACCTATTGGTGGACTTTGGTTATGGAAGATAGAGGTGATACTTAGGAAGTTAAGTAGAATCTATGTTCTTGGATCAAGTTTGAAACCTGGTTATTGGATGATTAGCAATAATTTCGGGTTCTAACTTGTGTTTGATTGAATGTTTCCCATGCTCTCCTATGTTGAGTTGAGTGTAGTGGGGTTGGGCTCGTTAGAGAACCCAAGATCTCGTAAAATTCAGAGTTGGAGATGAAAATTGGTCACTTTCATTTTTGCAAATTTCCCCTTTTTTTTCTTGTGTGTATACTCATTGAAAGGGAGTAATCAGCTTCCTAAGAATCTAATTTCCTGCTATTTTCAGAGCGGCCTTGCTGGTTGTTACTTTTTTCAATTTTTATTTTCTTAATATAATTTTACTTTTGTAACCACAACGAGCATTGGTGAAACTAGCAGGCAACTGAATTCCATGGAATGTAAAGTGTATGGCTTATGTGTTCTTTTCATTACAATTTACTTTGTTCTTAAATATTCATGTCTTGAATTGATATTTTGGAAGATATTTTGCTTAAAGACATGCATTAATGGTTACTTGGATGCTGCCCTGTAGAATTGCTACTTTTAGAGACAAATCAGTCAACAAATGGCAGAGGAAGACACAAGTGATGACTGGTGCTGCAGCCATGAAAAGCAAATTACATGCTTTTAATCAGGTTCTTGTCTACAACTTGTTCAAGATCAATAGAAGGAGACCGATGTAGAAATATTAACTTTTTTGGAATTTTAACAGAATATAAGTGAGCAAGTTTCTACCTACATGAGGGATCCTAGTAGAATGGTTAAGCAGATGCAGCAGAGAAGATCCACCATTGGCTTTATAGGAGAGGTTAGTTAAATATTATCCTCTGATTTAATAAATATTTATTAGTTAATTCCTCAATAAATTGGAATGCTTAATTATAGTTACAATCTCTATGTGCTGATCTGTTATTGATCAATTGGCAGGCTCCTGAGCAAGCGGAAAATTCCCATGGAGAGGTAACTGCTTGATGGATGATAGATTATTATTAACTTTACCATCTCCTTGTTGAGAATAGAGTTTTTTGGTAGTGTTAAGTATCTTGATTTTGTTAGGTGTGCTTTTTGATACCTGTCATTGAAGATCTAAGTCTTTTGTGTTTTAGATTAGATGGTTCTGTCAAGTAATTTTGGAGTGTCAACAGATCCATCATACGGATAATCTGAAGGGACATGTTTACTTGTTTATAAGACTGATGGTTTATGTTGATGGTTTTGGAAACCTTGCAAAGCCATAGTGCATTTAGTTTTGGGGATACAAAAGGTCTTTTCTTTTTTGGGTGAGGTTGTGATTGATTTGGAGGGCCATTTACATTGTCCTCTTAGGATAAACACATTTGTTAAAGCCTTTGGAGCTATGGGGTGGTGAAGAAGCATCTACTGCCAGATTAGTGTTTCTGTCAACAAAGAAAGATGCCCAGATTACAAGTTATCAAAGCTTTTTATGTGGAGGGATATCTTGGGAGTAAAAGCCAAAAGTGCCCTACTTGAAGATTAGAAACATTAGTTGTATTCTATAGGCCTGCACGTGTATGTAGGGTATTGCTGGTTTTCTATCTTGTATTAGAGAGAAGATATACCTAGAAATAAGAATGGTGCTTTCACCAAATAATAATAATAATGGTGCCCTTGGTGGGAACCTGAAGCTTTTTCCTGTTTTTATGGGTTATGCTAAGCTGCTTTACAGATTGTCTGGCATGGATAAAATTGGGTTGATTCTCAAAGATTATACTGGTGATAAAGCCTAGGATACAATGTCTCCCTTTGGCTTTATTTTTACAAGGATTAGGGATTTCTCTGACTTCTTTAAAATGTGACTCTCATTAGCCATACTGAGGAATAACAAAGGCTGACCAATCATCAACAGATCGTTTGGATAGAACAATAGTTATGCATAGGTTTTAATTCCATCCATTGTCATGTCCTTCTATTGTTACTTTTTAAATCTTTGGAATTCAAATTCTCGAGATTAATTTCCAAGTTATTTCTTGTGATAAATAGGATGGCTATGACCCAGAACTTCTGGATGACTCGGAGTTCTATCAGCAGTTACTGAAAGAATTTTTTGAGTCTATTGATCCCACTTCATCTGGTAAAGTTGCCCTCTTGTTGATGTCGTTTTCTGCTTGGTTTGTGTATTTGTTTATTTATTTTAATGCTTGTTTATGCGGTATAACAAACGTCCAATCACAATAAGTATTCGACTTAACATTCGGGTAAAACTAAAGCTTGGCGTGAGGGTCTTCCTTCCTTCCATTTCATTGTTGACCGAAACTTTGGTGTGTTCATGCACGGGACTTCTCTGGTTTGGATAATAAAAGTTTAAAATGTGTCAGCCAAGAGTTCCCGATGCTGATGAATTTTGATTATCTACTTTTACTTCCGAGTATAGCAGACAGCTAAAGCTAGGCCCTACACCTCTTTTTAGCTTTTTACAATAAAGAAGTCAATAGCAGTTTTCAACTTGATGTTCCATTATCCAGAGACAGCTTATTATGCGATGAAAAATTTACAAACTAAGAAGAGAAAGATTGTTGATCAGCGTGCATCTAAAAGTCGGAAGATAAGGTGAGTTTGAATTAATAATCTTCTTCTTTTTTTTTTTTTTTTTTTCTGATCCTGGTTCCATTTGATTCGAATCTCATATGGTTAAAAAAATCGAGGCAATTTTTTGTTTATTTTTGTTTTGTTATTATATATGATACAGGTACCATGTTCATGAAAAGATGGTAACTTTCATGGCTCCTCGGCCAATGGATCTCCCTGAAATGGCTCCAAAATTATTTTCCAATTTGTTTGGATTGAAGACAAGAACACCTGCTTCTGCGGTGTAATTATGGTACAGCAGTCGAAGCCAACGTCAGGCCGTCCTAAGTTAGCTTTCTGGTATTTTATTTGTAACATTATTTTCTTCATTGTTGTATTTATGTCATGAATTTTGGCAATGGTGATTGGTGTTTGCTTGCTCTCTTATTCTATATATATATATATATATATCTATATCTAATGTAGTGCATGATAATAGATTTTAAGCGGTAAGGTATTCTGGAGGGAAGGATTGTCTTTAAGCCAAAAAGATAGTTTGGTGCCGTCAACAAGTTGAACCGTCGAAGGGTGTTGTTTTATACGAGTAAATTGCGCTCTCTCATTCCCCAACCGAGTTTCTCAAAAGAGTATATTTCAAATAGGAGGTAGAGTTGCAAATGACTCCAGGTATTCACCGGATGTTTGAACGCTCGACTTGTTTAGAACTCGATCTCGATCGATTAATAAATAAGTTGAGTTTGAGTTTAAGATGAAATCCGTTTATCTAAACGAGTTAGATTATATGTGTGGAAGTCGATTCGTTTAGATTTGTAAGTAATTTTTTAAGTTTTATATATATTATAAATATTATATATTAGTAATTTAAAAGATAATATATAATATAATTTTTATTTATATTTGTTAATGTATTTTTTATTTCATATATTTAGGATCATAAATAAATTTTTTTTTAAGTTTGGTTCAAGTTGAATTTGATTAGTAAAATTGTCGAGCAGGAGCTTTAATTGTAGGTTTGATATAAAGCTTGATTTAAGTTTGAGCTTAATAATTTTTAAATAAATTAAATTTGAATCTTGAGAAGTTTGGCTAGATTTCATTCATTTAGTTAAGTACAAACAGTACAAACAAAACAAAGAATATCCAACTTTTATTTTATATAAATAAACGGTAATCTTTCATATCATTATGAGCCGTACTCAAACCACATGGCTTTATATCAAATTTCTACAATGCTTTTTCTTCTGTTAGTTGGATTGATAAATCCACCCCTTTTTTTATTGGAACAAAGTGCTTCATTTAAATAAAATAAAAAAGAAAGATAAAGAACCGCATAATTCAGCATGATTACGTTTCTAGCATCTTTTATATTTATATATACATATATATATATGTATGCTATTATCGCACATCAAAAGAGATGCTACAAGCCACAAAATAAAAAACAAAAGAGGTCAATAGCTTCACGCACCTTTAGTTTTTATTTTTGAAACTAAATATTTAAATAATAATGCGTCAAACTAGTTAGAAGCTATTCAAATTCTGTTCATTATTTATTCAAATTTGATTCGAAAACAATCTAGCCAAGCTTAAGTTTACACTATTTGAGTAGATAACCAAGTTAAGCTTTAATTTTTTAATGTTTAATTCAATTAACTCACAAACTTCATAAGTTCGCATTGAATATAAATATTTGTTATATTCAAATCGAATTTACATATTAATATCATTATACTTAAAATAAATCTTATTTTAGGTTAATTGAGTTTAAATGGTTTAATCAAGTTAAACTTGAACTCAGTACTATGTTGTTTCAACTTCACTTATTTATAATCTAACTTAGATTTATGAATCTTCAAAAAAAAAAAAAAACATTTTGTCCTTGAGACACTAAGAAGTCAAATTCAAAAAATTAGAGTGTAGTACATTACATTCAAAAACTTAAAAAAAGAACATAATAAAATATTTCTCTTTTCTAATTTTATTTATTTTTTTATTTTGTAATTATTCTATTCAAAATTTAAAAAGAAAAAGAAAGTAAAACAAGATTTTGAAGGAACTTTTTTAAGATTTAAAATATCTATTCCACTTAATTTCAAAATTAAAAGCATAAAGTTTTTAAATTTATTAAGCTAAAAAGCTTAGGGGCTTATTCACATAAAATATCGAAATATGAGCTTTAATTATAAATTATTAAAAATCATAATTTCATTATAAAAATATTGACAAGCTTGCTGAAAATTTGGTAAATATACTTATTATTTTTGTTTCTTGTACTTTTAGTTTTTCTACATTATTAATTTTTAAAATTATACATTAAAGTGTATTGCCCTTAGATAAAATAATAAGATAACAAAAAAATTAAAATTAAAGATATACATTCGATGCTGTCTTCTGTTTTGATTGGACCGATTCCACTTATCACCTCACAATTCATTTTTATGTTTTTAAATCTAAATAATTAAATTTATAATTTGTTCAATAATTCGAATTTAAAAATAATCAAATCAAGATGAGATAGATGGTGATATTGACCATTAAAAAAAAGACCGGATTGCATATATATATATATATATATATTAACAAATGACACACCCGCAATAGGTATGTAGATTAAATAAATTAAATTTATATCTTTAAAATTTAATATTATCTATTCAATGAAAAATTATAATTTTTGTCAAATAATATAAATATGTATATTTTTATCGATACTTACTTTAAATCCATTAATTTTTTACTTGTAAGCAAAGTGAGATTATAGATAGAAATCCATCTATCAGTGTTATATTTTATTATAATATGATTTTTGATTATGTAATAGCAAGATGAGAGAAAAAATAGAAAGAAAGAGAAATGCTAAATAGAGAGATGGATAAGCACATATTGTGTGGAGAGATATCGGAAAAAGTGGGTTTTGTTGGAATTGGTAGAGATTAATAGGAGAGAATAGATTGATATGTCAATCTTACTTTTAATATAAAATTAGCAAATAATGTATGTAAAAAAGATAAAAAAGTTTGGACTTTATAGATAGAAAAACGGTAATAATATATGTTTCTAAAATCAAAACTATAATAAATTTTTATTTAGAAAAAAGTAGTAAATGTTGGTCAAATAAAAAATATAATAAAATTTCTAAATAATAATAACATTGAATAGTTAAAATAATGGGTAAAAAAACAATAATAGTTATAAAAATAACTATGATAAAATTAACCGTATAATTGAAAAGATTTGTAAATAAAAAATGATATTTAAGAAGTTTATGGGTTGGATTTGTTTACAAAAATGATATTTAAGAAGTTTATGGGTTGGATTTGAATTTGAATTTTTCTCGTAAATAACTATTGTGATTAAAATTATAAAATATATATATGATAGTTAATAGGTAGTTAAAAAAATAGTTTCTCTTTAATATAATAGATAATTATAATTTTAATAAGTTTTTTAATATTAATTTTTTAAAATAAAATTTTAATTAAAAAGTTAAATGATAATATTTATAGTATCAGTTATCAAGTACCAATCTCCTTTAATAACATGGAAAACACCAATGATGGTGCGAAAAGGGCTTAGGCTGGTGCAATTTATGGTGAAAATGAATAAATAAAAGCAACAGATTTGCCTTCTCCTTTCTTTTTGTTCGTTTTTTTGGGAAAGTTAAATTTAAGGAAGAAATCAAAACCAGAGAGAGAGAAAGAATTAGGTACCTACTTGGGAGGAAGAAATGGGAAGCAAGAGGAGGTCCCACGAAGATAAGAGGATTAAGGGTTTGTGTTTTTACCCTCATCACTGAAAAGTCTCGATTTTCATCATCATGAGTAGTTTTTAGATCTGAATGAAGAAGAAGAAGAAGAAGAAGAAGAAGAACCAACTATTTATTTCTTATTCCTTTTTTGCAGTAGTATTTGTATTTGTATACTCAACAGAGACGAACTACCTCTTTATTATTTTTTTGCTTAATTAATTTAACAGATGAGGGAAGGAGTAAGAAGAAGCACAGAACCGAAGAAGATAAGAAAGAAAGGCATAAGTCTCGCAAACACCGTTCTCACTCCCACAAAGGTTGCGTTCCTTTATTGGTCTTTTAATCACGGTTCCAAAATTCTAATAAATTTAAGAAAGGCAATGTTCTATTTAGGTTTTTTTTAGTAGCTAAGCATCCATGATAGCTCGAACCAGGATGATTTCATGTGCCGATGTCTGTCTTATAAGATTCCATGCTCTATTTAGGTTTAGCAAAATCAGTTCTCAGAAATTTATTTCTTTTTGTTACGAGAGACTTGTCCTGTTGTCTGTTTTTATTTATTCAGTGCACAATGCAGTTTGTTCGATTCTGCATTCCTATTTAATATTCATTTCATCTTTCTTATCGATATGAATATCTAGCACACACAGCTGGACATGAGTTCAGATAAATTTTTGTGAGAAAATGGATGTTTTACAACCGAGTTCGGATTTAAAAAGTTCCACCTATGTGTATCGGTATATGGGCAGATGCTTCCATGATGTGCATTTATATGGATGGTTATGTCATATAAGGAGCATCAGGGTTGGCTTGATATCAAGCACTAAAGTGAACAGCATGCCTTGTGTGTAGGAGATTGTTTAGTTCATCATCATCCGGTTGCCCAAGGTAAAGAAGTTCATTCTATCAAGTGCCTTGTTGAGCTTGATTGTGTTTACTCTTTTGATTAATTGCCTTCAAGAATTAGGGTGCTTGCCAGTAGTAGCCATACCCTGCAGTTGAGAGTGATTGTTTTGTCTAAAATCACCACTTTTTTTTTGGCTCTTTGCATATCCAGTGCTCCTTTTATTTTCATTTTGAATTTTTGAAATTTTTATCCTGATTAATGCTTCATTTGTGCCCCAAGATATCTTGTCATCTTAAATCATGGATAGTATGCAAATTCAGGGGTTACTTTACCGGATTAACATGCTATTGTTGCTGCAGAAAAGAAGTCAAAGGATGATCAAAGAGATAATAAACATCACAAAAGAAATAAGTCCTCAGTAAGTTAGCCAATCAATGAACATAGTCTGCTCATTGCAAATCGCATCCTTTTCCTGCATTTCTCATGGTTCGTCTATATTTAGGCATTTTTTTCTAGTTCTCAACTATCAGCTATATGTCTTTTGATTTTTTGGATGAATTATCAACTATATTTCACTCTTCCAAACGGTTGTGGTGTTTCTATGTAGAAAGTTTTTTTATCCATACCTAATTGATTAAAGATCTTTAGATGTCATTACTTCATGCATCAATTCTCTTTCTTCTTATTTATTGAATATTGCCAACATTGATTGGATCTTCCTCTTGCAAAAGAACGATTCATTAAATTTTAATTCTCTTATTAAGCAGTTGATATTTTTGAAAGGTTTATGTTCAAAACGTTTGGATTTTTATATCATGAGTATCTAATACGAGGTAAGTGCACCTATCGGTTTTAATATAGTGGATGTGAGTTTAAGTCGATTCCTTAGAGACCTCGAGTATTAATACCAACCTTAATTAAATTGTGATGGGCTGAATGAATTAAAAATATTAAAATTAACAAATTAATCTAATTATGAGATTTAATTAAGTAATTTAGGAAGAGATAAAATTAAGAACAATTTCAAGAAGGTAAATAATGTATTTAGAAATTGTTTTTCCTAATAATTAATATGCGACTGCTAAAAATCTATTCAATTCCATTTCTATTATTTTTTATTGAAGAGATTTATAATTGAAGTTAACACCTTTCTTAAACATATTAATCGTAATTCTAAATTATTTATCGAAATCTCTTCATTTAGCAATGTAATTTAGAATCGTATTAATGTATAATAAATTCTCATACAAAAATAATAACTTTTTGAAAGGATCATATATCTTATCTCTAAGTATACATGTAAATCTCTCTAATTATGTAAAAATCTCATTATTCATGTTATTTCTTAATCATTATGCATAATATCATAAATTTATATGTTAGAAATATCAATTAACAATGAAAACACATAATTGAATTAATAAAGATAGAAATTTTATTGAAAATTATCAATAAATTCAATAATCACATGAAACCTTAGATTCTACAATCCTAAATATAAGAATTTTAAGCTATTATAATGAAATTAAAAGAACAGTGCAATAAAATTAAGAAATAAAACATGAAAAATTCCTTTTGTCAATGAGAAATTTTCGTAATCTTGAAGTTGGGTATTGGTTTCGCTTTTTTCTCTTTCTTCTCTTCAAGTCTGTTCTCCTTTAAATGTTCAAAAAAAATTTTGTGTAAAACCCTGACAAGTTCTTATATAATATATAAGAAAGTTTTCTTTTTCATCACCAGAAATAGTTTCAGACATACTTGGTTTTTTTAGGTTGTGTAACTCACTGATCCTGACGCAAAAAATTATCTTGGATGGACACAGCCTAGGGATACGGTTGTGTATCAGACTGCGTAATTTTCTAACCAAATTTCTCCTATTGTACAGACATCTAGTCCGTGTAATTTCAAAATTTCATAATTTATCTATTTGAATTTTGAATTAAATAAAACTTAGCTTTTTTTCTTTGTTTTCAATCTGAAAACTCGTTCAAACCTTAAAATGAAAATTTTACTCAATTAAGTATCGATTTCTCTGAAAACAACAAAAAATATAAGGAAAATACTATAAAATCATCATATAAAGTGTATTTAGAATAAGTGCTATCGGTATCCTTTGGTTTTAGCATCTTCACATTCTCCTAGACATGAACAAGGGAAAAAGGCTCACCTGGTGCCCGGGGGAGTAACATATGCATATAGCCCTGCCATTGCAGCTTCTAAAGAGGCTATATCTAAGCTCCGATCACCAAAGGAGCAACTTATCCATTGTGCTGTTTTAGGCCCTAATTAATTGACATGAAAGACATACATAAAATATGATGGAATGTCCATTAAGTTGGAGAGGGCTATAATCAGAGCAGTTGTATGGTATATGCCTGCATTGATTTATATCTTTGTCAATATATGCCTGCATGTGTGTGTTGTGGAAAGTACTGATAGAGCAGGCACCGTAGCATTTCAAATCCAACAATCTCCAAACATGTGTTTATATTTTGTGTTCGTAGTGTATTAGTGTGTGTTCTACCTCCCTATGAATCCTACTGTTAATTTCAACCTGTAAACTTTACTTTCACTTTTGAGTGTTAAATGGCATACGGGCATTTTTCCTCTTAACATTTGCTTGACATTCTTTTTCCTCTTTCAGAAACATGACTTCCAAGAGCTGTCGAGCGATGACTACTTCTCCAAGAATAATGAGTTTGCTACCTGGTTGAGGGAAGAGAAGAATGTCTTCTTTAGTGATCTTTCCTCGGAGTCTGCACGTGATCTATTTTCGTCCTTCATTAAGGCCTGGAATAGCCAAAAGCTTGAACCCCGGTACTACGAGGGCATTACAAGCGGACCGCGAACCGCGCACAATTGGAATATCAGGAAGTAGCTAGACATATAGCCATAATGCTTGTTCTTTTAGTTCTCCTTGCTCAGTTTCTACGAGAAATAGGTGTGTTTGCCTGAGGGGCAAACAATTTCCTAAAAAGTGATGGCACAAATTTTCAAAATGTAGTTTTGCTTTTTAATCCAAAACCTTCCATGTGGCACGTTAGAGAAATGGAATGAGGATGAAATCGTAAGAAGAAGTTGCGATTTTAAAATCATAGGATGAACTTGCGATTTTCAACTCCACTCATTTTGCTTTAAGTAAAACTTTGCAGGCGAAGAAACGATTGCCATTATAAAATCTCGTTTTGGTTTTTTTTTAATGTTATTTTATCTTTTCTCGTGCCACGTGTTGATGTGATGGACAAAAGCAAAATCTCATTCGATTTTGGAACAGTAATTTGCAAATTATTCTAAGTATGAACGCTTTTTAAGAAATAATTTTGTCCCAAAAGCCTAAACACACCTATTACTCCAGTTGCTACTTCTCTATTTTCTACTGCTGCCTCTATATGCAAATGCTTTAGGTACGATCCCTGTATATAAAAGTTTAGTTGAGGTATATCTCTAACTCAGCGGTGGAACATTGCAATCATATAATTTTTGCGTGTATTGTAACTTTTGAAGCTGTAGGCTTACGTGCTGTCATTAGACCTAGGTAGAGGAAAAGGTAAAGATGTCCTCCAATGGTTAATGTCTAAGGATGGTATTTCATCAGATGGCAACGTATTTGCCATTTTCACTGGAAAATGACTACACTCAACCTTCCTACCTCCCCTCTTTGCTTTCTCATCCATCAATGGATATGGATGAAAAGAACGACGAAACAGAACATGGTATAGAAAGATTAAAGCTTTACCTGATTTGAAGTTGATTAAGACATTTGAAGTTAAAGCCTCGTTTTGAACACATATAATTAAAATAGGCAATTATAACAGAAAAATAATTGAAATTGATTTGCTTGTTTCAATCCTAAAGATCACTTTTTGTCATCTGCCGTTGGTTCATATTAATATTTTTAATTGAATAAACATTTCATTAAAAATAAGAATGTACAACTTACAATGACAAGATGGTCTATTCAACAACTCTTTATAGAAGAAAGGGTGTAAAAAATAAAAATAAATAAATAAAAGAAGCTGTGGAAATAAATGTAAAGTGGCCATGGAGAAGTGAAAACCTTAGAATGCTAAAATCAGGTCAAATGTGGACGGACCGTCCATGAACAAGAGGTACCTATTGGTCAAGTAATGGTATAATCGAATTGAAATCTCGTATCACAAACGCTAAAGCAGTTTCGGACCTTAGTATAAGCAAAGTCTGCACCACAAGAATCAAATTAAAATTCTTGATAAGTCTTAAAGATAAGAGGTTAAAAACTTAGTGTAAAATAATCTTATTCCACATACTAAATTGTTTATTACTTCCTTTGCCTATTTATAAGTGCAAGATAAAAATTAAGAAATCTTGGAAAAAATTTTTCACAAAAGGAAACAAAATAAAATCCCTAACAAATAAGAAAATAACATAAAACTGGAAACTGAATAATCGCTATAAACTACGAAAATAAGATCTTGATAGTAACTTAACAACTATATATAGATATCATAAACTAAAGAAAAATTAAAATACATATAAAGTAAAAGCAGTAGGTCCTATGCAAAATATTAAGAGGAATGTTGAATTGATCTCTTTGAGAAATTTGTATGTTTATCATTAAAATTAATAAATATTATATAAATACTAATTAAATAAAAAATATTACTAAAACATCATTGTTAGATATGACATAATTATTTGTATTAACTTTATATCTTTAAAATGCGACACTAATAGAATACCCGCATCACATTTTAGTGTATTTATACATAAAAATGACGCATAATTATGGTACATAAATGTTAATGTTGCATATTATTAATATTGCTTCAAGATGTCATATAACAATAGTATTTTGGTAATTTTATTATATAATTTATAATTGTGTAATTTTTTTTAAAAGTCCATCGACAGGTATTACACCTTGATTTCTTTAGTAAAAATTTAAACAATTTAAAACCTTAATAAGAGAATTCCCTTTTAGTACTTGTAATGGTATATAATAGTTTAATAGTTGAATACTTAGATGCAAAAACAACAAAAATAAATATACAGAAAAGTAAGTAGAGAGAATCAAGTAAGCAATTTAAGAGAGTCTTGGCATTGTATGTGTTGTTATCTTCTAATTCCAATTCCACTACTAGACACCCGATCTTCCTTACCTTTCCATTCTACTAATCCAACAATATCAATTAAATAAAATTAGAGAATTTATAATGTCTTGTTAAGTTTTGGCCTCATACATTCTCTACACCACCTATCTAGCCTCACATAACTAACTACATTACTATAGAGAAAGCACTAACTCTTGAGTCAGTGCACTTACACTTTTGACTTTCAAGAGATGAAACAATTTACAAAAAGAAGTACAATATGATTTCTCAAATGAATAAACAATAAAAGAGGAATGATATTGTTTTGCGCAGGTTCTCTAAGTCACACTTTGAGTACATTATACGTAGTTTTTTCTTCTTTTTCCCTCCCAAACAGATATGCTTTTTGGGATTTTCAAAAGTTGACCTCATTTTATACAGTACCGTTTTGTAAAGGTTAGTTTGATATTTTCCCTCGATATCGGATAGCTTCTCGATGAAAGATTTAATTATCTGTTAGCTTCAACCCTCCTTGAAACGTGTATTATATTTCTGTATAAATTGAACAACACGAGAAGCTGATAGTTGTCTGATAAGATCTGTTTTTATCCTGTTGTAGATGCATTGCATATGTTGTCTAGCTGTTATACAATTATCTCTTCCATGAACTCTACACTTCATTTGAATTTTAAAAAGTTGATGTGATAAGTATTCTTGCTCATTTATCTCCACGTATTGACTTATCCTTACAAACAAGAATCTTCCTTGGATTATTTCAATTAAAATTCGAGTTTGAACTAAACCTGAGTTCCCAGGAGATATTTAGATGATATAACTTATTCCATATCATTAAGCTTATTATCCACCATCCTTCCGATGATCACTCTTATCCATGTAGCAGCTTAAAGATGTAAATCCACAGTCCAAATCTTTCGAAATCTTTTTTGCCAACCTTCAGTACCTGATTGTCTTTTTACTTTTATCCTCGCCCGGCAATTTTCAGATGTAAAAATCCTTCAACAAAAACTGATATATTCACAATGCAATGCAAGCTCGACCTCATATTCGAACTGCACGTGAACAATTTGTTCTCAATACCCTTTGTCCTTGATTCTGATCTCTTATCCAATCTGCAACAAACTGAATAAATCCCATAAGTAGAATCTGATAACCAACTTGATAAATTATAATTTCATTCTTAATATATATATATATATATATTTTTCGGCTTTTTATTAAAATTGATTCCATGAGTTAGTACCAACTTATGTGGAATGGAATTAAATATATATTCTTTAAAGTGAAGCTGGGTCTTCAACCTTTCTTGATAAAATCAATTTATTGTAATTTTCTGATTTAATTCATTCGAAATTCATATTCTAGGATAAACTTTTGAATCAACCTCTGAGCATGTTCAATACTTTTTCTTCTTCAGCTATCGATGTACTCTACAAGCCAAATTCTTAGCTCTGTTAATTTCCTTAACCGAACAACATCTGACTAAAGTTCTTAGCAAAAACTTTATACTCGATTCCTTTTTTCCTTTTAACTTTTCAAACCTGCGCACTTCATAATTTCTTTAGCTCATGGCTCGTGTTTTATTTTATTTTATTTTATTTTATTTTTTGTTATCACCAAAACATATTAAAAGGGAACAGTAACAAAAGTTATAAATCAACAAAAAAGGATGAAATTTGCTTCAAGCTTGATCATCTTGACTCTAAAAAGGAGCTAAATTATTGTAATATGAAAATTCACTCGAATTTTCAACTTAGGCTTTTTGGACTTATAGTTTGGTTGGGCAAGTGATTTTGCATTTGTTAACTTAGTGCAAATTTTGCAAGTTTTAACGATCTTTCTCGGTTCGTAAATTTTCTATCGACTACAAATCCCACAATTATGATCTTTGGATTCATTTTTTTTTTTTTTTCGGAGTTTCAACAGGTTCACAGTTAATTTCTCCTTGATCATGTTCCTATGAAATTTCATCATTGTTATGGGTTTCTAGATCATCATCAACAAATTACTCTTGAACTTCTTTGTGCTAATCTTCGTTTACAATCTTTTCCTTTTGAGTCTCTACAATCTCCACATTAAACCTTTTTTTTTTTTTTTTTTTTTAATTTTAGATCTGATGGCTTAAATGTTTCATTAGGTTCTAACTCCATTTGTTTTCAATATTATGAGAATAGTTTGAAATGGAATAAAATGAGAAGAAAAATGACTAGTCTTTTCCTATGATTGGAAATGTTTATGAAAATGATGAAATAAAATAAAATAAAATATAGTATGTATATAGTAATACTTATCAAAATTACCTTTAATTATTAAATGTTGTAATTAAATTAAAAATTAAATAAGTAATTCAATTAATAATAATAAATATAAAAGGAATGAAATAATCGATTTTACTTTTGAGAAATTAGAATTAAATTCCTTTTTAAAGCCGAAATCATCGATTCTATGCAGATTTCAACTTTTAAATATGTTTTTAAAAACATAAGAAAATGAAATGAAACCGAAATTGTAATTTCATTTCTACGCAGTAAAACAATATAAAGTCTTTTCAAAATTTTCCTTGTAAGTGTCAACTGTTCCTGTTTTTGGTAACATAGTTAATATCTCTCCTTACTCCTTCTAAAAACCTTATTTATTTTCTTCTCTTTCTTCTTTTTATTAAATGACCATATATTTACGACATCTTTTTGGCTATTCAGATGCTCTTATATTTAATGTTGAGCTAAGAAAACAATTCTTCAAACCCCCTAACACCACCCCCGGCCCAGGCCATCCCCCAACCTCTCTCCTTCTCCTCTCTCTCTCAAATGCAATATTCATTTTCCAAATTTAAATATACAACTTTACGATATGATTACCAACGTCTTCCTAAACTAATTTATGAATAACATCGCATAAAACCTTCTCTTCATAATTTTCACTTTTAGAGAAAGTATTACTTAGAATACTCTTTTGGCATAAACTAATTTATTTGAAACAAATTTTTTATTTTTTATTTTTTTTTTGCTTACATTTATTAAAACTAAATAGATATCGGAATTTCTAAAATAACACTTGGTTAAAAAGAACGAGACACTGAAAAAATTTTCATATCCAACATAATTTCGACTTCCCACTTTTGTAAATGTATACGCGTGATAATTTCTTGAGGGCTTATTCATTATCTGATTTTAGGGTCCTTTTTATTATTTATTTAATTATTCAGCGAACAATACATATCAATTTAAAAAGTAAATTGGTTTCAACAAATAATGCAATCGTTACACTATATTTGAAAAGCAATTCTATAGTGTAAATATCTTTCGGGGTGTAAATATGCTATTTTAAAATTTGCGAATGTTTCCATGAATTTGATAATTGTTGGGGTTTCAAAATTTACCCATGTAACTTCCATCTTGGGGATGTAAGCATATATACATATGAAAATTGTCCATGCATTGGAGTAACGTCAAGTTTCAATAAAACGAAGACTAAGAAATCGTCAACAATATCAATCAAGCATAAATACTATAAAAGGCCTAATATTAGATCATGCCAAATTTTTTTTTTTTTTTTAAATAAATGATCTTGTTTTTTCATGTTGGATTGAAACCAATTGTACAAGATGGGACCAATCCAACTATACAGCTTAGCCTTAAGCACCCTTTAAAATCTTCCACCACAAAACAAGTTACTAGATATTGGATAAAAAAAAAAAAACTAATATCTTAAAAGGGGATGAAATATTTAAAACCCACAACTGTAAACAGCACATTGAATCAAAGCTTCAAGGGGAAGAAGCTGTAAAACCTCAAAATAAAATATAAAACTAATATCTTAAAGAACGTAAATAATCTAAAGTTCAGAACTTCAAAGGAAAAGGTATAAAATCCAAAATAAGTTTGATAGAAGGAAACAATGATCTACCAATTGTGCTTAGCTTATGCTTTACATTACAATCCATTCTCTCTTCTAACCACATCCAAAACAATTCAAGCTTCTATCAAGAATATCCGAATCCCGAGGACGAGGAGTTTGTGTTACGGTTATGTGTACAATTTTGTTGGACAAAAGGGGAACTTTCCACGGACTTTAGGTTTAAGAGAATAGTGGGAATTGAGATTGAAAATTGTTGCATAGCATCATACACGCGGTTTCTTGAGAGTAACCATGTTATTAGGAACTTGAGAGAGATAATATGTAATTTTTTTTAATTATTTGTATTATTAAATCATATTGAAGTTCCAGTAACCGCTACAATTTACTATTTAAGCTTTAAATATAATATTATAAAACTAAAAAACCAATATTAAAATTATTTTTATGAATAGTGGACAAATTTGACAATTTACTAAATTCTTATTTTTCCATAACATCAAATTTTTCTCTATTTACTTTCCACTACCTTCTTTTTTTTTTTTTTTTTATCTCCACATATTCTCACTAATCTCACCATTTACTTCTCGTTACCTCTCTCTCTCTTTCCTACACTCATGCATCTTTTCATAAGTTAGAAACCTCTCACTCTACGTCAATTGATTTTATTTAGATTCATAATGATGTCACTTAAGAGCATTAACGTCTTATTGAAAAATTAACCGTTTATTCTCAACATGTTCTAACATTTATAAAATATATATATATATATGTGTGTGATTTTTATTAACTTTATTATTTTTTTAGCCACTCTTAATACTTATCAGCTGATGACTCATAACAATTAATTTAATAATATTAGATATATTATTTTATCATAATATTAAATTATTTTAATTTCATAATACTAATGGACAAGTATTTATAATTTCTCTTTGTTGTAATTTTGAATTAAAATATTATAATTATTTTACACCCGCAATATGGGTGCATTGTTTGCAATTAATATATAAATGCAAGATATAAAACACCAATTTAAATGCTTAAGAATTATAATTCATTCTTATCTTATTCCATTTTAGAAATTAAATGTTTCATAAGAGATTTTCATTCCGTTTAGTATATTTCCTTAGCTTTATCAGGATGAATGGAATGGCTACTCTTCTCTCATAAAGCTATTATTGTATTTGATTTGTGGAATCAAAATTCTACGAAATTCCTAATTTATTGTTATAAGTGGATTTGGTTGAGAGTAATTTGTGACCTTAGGAGCATAATGTAGGACTACAAAAAGAGCATGTATCTTAGTAGAATAACTTGTGATTTGTCCAATAGCGTTACTTCTATGCTTAAGTTAGCCGAGTATACAAGAACATGAGTTCAAGATTGTCAAAATCATGATTTAACTGTTATTTTAAACACATAAAATCAGTAAAATTATATAAGTCATGTAAAATTAGTAAAATCGTAATTTAATAAAATCATACATTGAAATCAATAATTCTACTAAAAATCTGTATTTAAATTATTTTATATATGTTTTAACTAAGAAAAGTATCATACAATTATAAACTCATAGAATTGTATATTTGATTCGTTATTTTGATAACTATGAGTGAAAGGAATGTAAGAAAATGAGAGAAATTGAGAGATTGCGTTTGCGTGTGTAAGTCAAGGTTGGTTACTTGTTAGCCTGGTCTTATATTTATAAGGGATAAAGGGTGTGCTCTAGATTTTGTGGAAAGTGGCTAAAGACAATATAAAGCTTTAGGGGTTAGGCCTTGCTAACCTAGGCTAGAAGGCCTAGGTTAATGGAAACTCAAGAAGCTTATTGTAGTGTGGTTAAAGGTCACACATATGAATCAAGAGAGGTTAGCTAAGTCTCATCGGGACTTAGCCTTACTTCTATAAGAGATTCTCGAGCCGATGGTAATCATCAGCTAAGAGAAGTAGGTCGAACGGGGCCTTAAGAGCTCAGCTTAAGCCTTGAACAGATTTAATTAAGGACCTAAGACCAAAATAGTCCATCAAAAACTGTGAAACTAAACATTAAATTTTTTTTTTGGGCCCTTTTTAGCATATTTCCACATTTACTCATGAAATCTTAAGCTATCAATCTAAGTCGTAGATCAAGGTGAAGGTATAATGGTACTTTTAGATTTTCTATATTATCCTCTATGAATTGCAATACTATTTATATCTTATTCTATTCCATAAATATTAAATTAAAATAAAAATAAAAAATATAATAGTTATTAGGGGATGGAGGATAAATAAAGGAGAAGATGATAAAAAGGAATAAAGTATAAGAATTGAAATGTTACTTTTATGGGTTCCTTTATACCAAGGATTTTATAAGAAGGAATGTTCAAGCACTCTAATTGCAAACGACAAGTTTGATGAAGGTAAGAAGGTTCGACTAGGCATACCTTATCTCCTTTATGACATCAAGTCACAAGACATTAAGAAGCAGAGAAGCTTAATGTACATTGAAGTTAAGGTGATTGTGAGTACATCAGTCATTTTCAAGAAAATTGCTAATAAATTTGGAAGAAGTTAAGAGGAATAAAACCTAACTCAAGACTGTAAAATGGAAAGAAGTTTAAACGTTGAAGATTACTAAAAATGTAGAATTTAGCATTGATAACTAACACGAGGGAGAGAATACAGAGATAATCCTTATTGATGACTTTGAGTTTGTCATTAATGTAGAACCTGCATAGTTCAAAACCAAAAGACTAGTTAAAGCAGGTCAAAGCACCCAATAGATAAGGACAAGTTGGGGAAAGTTAAGGTAATACATTTTGTGAATAAAAGAGGGAGGATTGCTAGGGAATGCCATTTCTAAAATAACGAAGACGTTGTCAAGAAATGAGGACTAAGGCTACAAATGCATGAAGTCGATAGTCTTCTAAGGTAGAAGTTGTAATGAGCACTTAACTAGATTAGGTAGGGAGGAATATCATAGAGAAAATACTTAGAGCTCTAAGTTGCAGGCTATTGGGGTCTAACGAGATTGGCCTTATCAATTGCAGCTAGTAATGGCGATTCACTAAGAAGCATCTCTTTTGTAATTGTCTTGATTCTTTGAAAGGTAGTATGTGTAGTAAGGTAAGTTAGGTGGATGTAATGATATGGTGGTCAGTATAAATTAATCTTAGCCATTAAATTAAATATATCTTGGCAATTCAATTGAGAATATCCTAATTGCCATTTAGTGCCTTAGGTATATATTAAATAATTTTTATATAATACCACGAAACAATTTCCCATCTCTCCATTAAATAACCTTTTGCCCTTGAGTTTCTACTTTTCCATTACAAATTCAATCTAACAAAATAACCACCTCCACTAATTACATACATACACCGTGGTATTATATACAAAGGATCTTTCCTCGTTTGTAATTATTAACGAATTAATATTTTATATAAATTTTTTTCTCTTTACTACCTCTCTAATCCTATTCATATTGTGCATGTTTAGAATAACTAAAAACCCTTGCTTTAAGTTTTGGAGTGTAAGAGAATTGTAGAAAAGTGCCTTTGAAGTAGAAATGCTGTGATGCTGACACATCCTTAATTATTTTTCTTTATAAAATGTGTATCAATTATTCTTGACACCATGAGAGGCCTTGTTAATGGTATATATTTTTTTTTCATAAATTGTATACCATACTATTTATTATTGAAATCACGAGAGGTCCTTCGTAATGATAACTTTGAAGGGTTTACTTATTTGAAAGATTAATGAAGTAATTTTCTGCATTCTTAAACTTTATTACACACTTTCTAAAAGGATAATAAATAATATACTATATTTATGTTATTAAAGCGAATGGAGCCTTAAGTAATTGCTAAAATAAGATCTTAGTTATTTTTACTTATTTAACCTTTTAAATAAAATTTTGATTATTAATAAATGATCTTCTTTAATATATTTGATTATAAGTATAGGGCAATTTTGGAATTTTAAGGAAACATAACCCTCATCTTTCTCTCCTTCCTTCAACATTCTCGCTGTCTCTCTCTCTCTCTCTCTCTTTTCTCTCTCTCTTCTCTCTCCCTCTCTCTTCCAACATTCCTATAGTAGACACCTAATTTTTACTCCCTTTATTTTATTTATTTATTTATATTATTATTCTATTTCCTCAATAGGTCCTAAATTAGGAAAAAATACAAAAAATAGGAAATTAAAAGAAAACCCCCCAAAATAAAGAAATTTAGAAAAAATAAGAATTTTAGAAAAATACAAACATAAAAAAACACAAAAAAAATAAGAAATTTGGAAAAATATAAAAAAATAGGAAATCTAGAAAGAAAACAAAATAATAAGAAATTTAGATAATAAAAAAATTGAAAAAGTTTAGAAAATAAAAAAAATTGAAAGAAGAAGAATAAGAAGAAATTAGAAAATAACAATTTAATATGATAGATTTTTAATTTTAAAATAAGCCTAGAAGTTGAGTCGTTGAACTTAGATTTATATTTAAGTTTAGTTTAGGCTGACCGAGTTCATATGTGTAAATTGTACGTATGAATAAACCACATGTTAACAACCTAATGGATAAACACGTGGATAATGGCAATGGGTTTGGTTAGAAGTCTTGGAATTGAATCTTGGTGAAGGCATATACAAGTCTTTTTATTTTTCATTACATTAGGGTTTGTCATGTATCAGGATCTTATTGTGTTACTTGTCTTGACATGTGGCAACATTGGGATTAGATGCGTACTAACGTGACGCCACGTAACATGCCACATCAACTACCATGTTCGATGTGATGACACGTGGCAACGTTTGGTAGGTTAGCATAGTTGATGTAGTGCCACATCGGCACAATGTCAACATTTTCTCTCTCTTTCCCTTCTCTTTCTTCCATTTTCCCTTGATTTTCTCCATTTTTCCCAATCAAGAACAAGCTTAACCCCCTCACTTTAGCCCTTGATTTCATGGATTTTTCTTACTGAAGCACACTAACTAATTGTAAGAATTCATCCTCTCCATGGCTTACTATGAATTGGTACAAAAAAAGGCATCCAAATTCGATCAATTACACATTCAAATCGAGCTTCAAAAGTTGGAAAAAAACTGAAATTTTAGACATTATCATTTAACCCAATCCGAGGTTTCCTTATGTTTCTAGGTTAAATTTGTGTACAAAAGGGAGGTTAGAAGAGCTCATTAAACATGGAGAACTAACCAAAATCACTCAAAACACCCTCTTTCTCTCTCTTTGAATCTCTCTCTCTAGCCACTTTCGACCAAGCCTATCACCATGGCCGAGCTCCCCTAAGCTTGGGCATTCGAACCTAACCACCCTTGTTCTTAGTCGTGCCTCCTAGTAGTGCCACTGAGCCACCAAGATTAAAACCTTAACCACTACAGCCACCCCCTCTCGAACCACTACCATTACCACTACTATTCCCTACACGAAAACAACCCTATTATGAAGCTTGCCATACCCTAGAACTTACCCAGCTACTCATTCAGACCAAACCAAACACCCCAACAACGACACTCAAGCAGCATCGTTGACTGCTACTCACCAATACCACCTAAACTAACCTTAACAACCACGACATCGAGCCTACCCTCCCTATTCTTAATTCAATATACACAAATCCTCTTTCCCTTCGCTCACTTTGGTTAACAGATTAGCCTGAATTGTGCCTTGTTAAGCCACTATAGTAGAGCTTGGAGACGACTCAAGTCTGCATCCAACTGGATCTGAAGACGCGCAAACCGACCCGACCCGACCACTCCAGAAACCGACCTGCGTTCCCTACCTAGTTCGAGCCTTCATTTTTGTTTTGTAATTTTTTTTTTAATTTATTCATTCATCATATAAAATGTAAATTGTAATGTAAAAAATAAAAAAAGGAAAAATAAAAAATAATAATAACAAGAAAAAAATAGTTTATTTATTTTTTTAATATAATGGAAATAGATAAAAAAATAAGATAAAAAATAATAATAAAGGAAAAATAAAAAAATAATAATAAAAAGAAAAAAATAGTTTTTTTTTTTAGTATAATGGAAATAGAAAAAAAATAAACAAATAAGAAAAATATAAGATAAAAAAATAATAATAATAAAGGAAAAAAAATAAGTAGGTTGGTGAATGAATGATTTATTACTTAGAAAAGAGTTTTTCTAAATAAGAAAAAGAAATAAACCAACCCATATTCAAGTTTAGAACGTTTTATAATTTTTTTTCAAAAAAAAAAAAAATAAACAAAGAGTTCCAATTTAAGACCCTTTTTTAGAAATTTTTCTCAAATAAAATAAATTGAATTAAAGACGTAAATTCGACATATTGTCATAATTAAAATAAGACCAACTCACTAAAATTTTTACAAAAAAAGAACTATGTCAATCTGATCCCGAATAGTAGGTATGTAGCCACCTACCTAGCGATGATAAAAATAAAAAATCTAATTTTCCTTTTTCTTATATTACTTCGATTTATCCAATTAGGGTAACTAATAAACTAAGTTCTATCTTTTAAAATTAAAAGATGATTTTTAAGTTTAATTTTAAATTTGAAAAGTTAATGGCACCCGTAAGGTTTAAAAATCATAACCTCCGAATCCAAATCTTTTGTTTTAAAACTGTTTTACGAAATCAATTTTTATCAAGAGACCAATATTTAAGTTATAACCAATCTATCCAATTGGTTATAATTTAACTCTTTTTCCTAACACAAATTGAGTGGCGACTTCAAAACATTTTCAAATTATAAAAAGCTGATTTTCTTTAAACTCTAATCGAGGGTTAGTATTAAATCTCAATATTAAACGAGTAAATGTTTAATAATAGTCAATTTAAAGGAAATCTAATTTTATAAAAGAACTGGGAGGGTGAAAAACTAGGCTCGATAGCTTGACGACTCCATTGAGAACGTCAGAAGGGTTAATCATTCAACTCTCTAAAATTAAAATTAAGCTCTGAAAATCACCTTATTGCAATTTATTTACTTATTCGCTCTTCATTTGTATTGTAATTGTACTAACGTATTTGTAGGTTTAGTTTTATTTAGTTGTTTTGAAGGGGGGAGGGGATGGTGAATTTACTTGCCATACCATGAATAAATAATAGATACAGTCGAACTCGAGCCGTCTTGAGACTCTAGGATGGGGATCTATTATGTAAGTTCCGGTCGTAGTGGGACAACTACTGTTTGAGGCCAATTAGGTTACCTTACTTAAACTTCGATGTGACCAAAGAATCGTTTTGTAAAAAATGCTTAAGGTCACAGAGTTTAAGGGCTTCTAGAACCTACCCTTTTTGTATACATTCTTTAAGGTTTGACAGGTAACCAATAAAGCAACATTGTTATAAATGAGAAAAAGAAAAGACAAACTTGAACCTTCTTTCCCTATATTTTCCTAGAATTCACTCTCAGCTTTTGTTTATCTGTCTGTACTCTTATCTTGCATATCATACGCATTGGGATATGAGGGGTCATGTGATGCATCAAAGATGCAGGGTAGATGTGGTCAGACCTAGGCCTTCTTAGGTCCTTAAGAGAGGGGTTATTGTATAGGTTTTGGGTGCTGTAGTATAACCATTACTTAAGGTTGATTAGGCTGTCTCAATTAAACTTAATGTGACCAATGAAAGTGTTCTTTAACAAGTCAAGTCACAAAACTTAAGGACCTTTTTAAGACCTACCCTAATTGCATATACTCTTCTCCAAGCTTAACTTAATATAATACCCTTAAGAAATTGCAACCCTACTAATTGTTCAAAAGTTTTAATGCAATCAAGTATCTGAAAATAATAGTAGGATTGCAACTTAAGGGAGGAATGTATTAACCCAAACAATCTTAGTATCTACATATTTCCATGTGCTTTCTATTTTTGTATTGACGATTAATTGTTGTCAATGAAATATGTAAACTTAAGATTGGCAGGTAACCAACAAGAGGATAATCAAAGACCGTTAGATACCCTAGGAATCCATGAGCAGCTGTTACAAGTTGAAGTTACCTATTGGAAGCAAAGGGCTAGGCGTGTTGAGGCCTCCATTAGGGCCCTATTAGCTCAAGTTGAAAAAGCGAGAGGACTATAAATTGGGCTTTAGAAATGTTGGACAAGATTAAAGCCTAACTGTAGGAGTTAGATTAGAAACTTTAGATGGAATTAATGTGCTTTGAATAAATTTTAAGTTTCATTCCCTTTTGTTTTAGTCTATGTATTCTGGTCTTTCCAAAATAAAATTTCTCTTTGTTCTATCATTATTCGTTATTTCTTTCTTTATAGATAGTCTTTCAATAGAACTTATCTAACTATTCATTCTCTCTCACTCAAGGAAGTGCAATTAAAAAACAAAAAAAAAAAAGCAAAAAAATCATCATCTTTATTTGGATTTTTGTTTTCGATTTTATCTTTCTCTCTCATTAAAAAAAAAAAGAAAGAAAAGAAAAGTTACTAACGGGTAAGAAATTCTTCCAATTAGATTCACATGGCTAATGATAGACTTACCTCTCTAGAAAGGATGATGCATCAGATGGCCAAACAATGGCAAATCTTATTCCCAATGATCACTACTCTCTAAATACCCCAATATTCAAGCCTAGAAAGGAGACTCTCGAATCTAGAAAAAAGGGTAGCCACGCTATAAAAGAGCATTACAGATCTAAAAACGGTAATGGGTTCCATACTTAGAAGTTTTCAACACCCTATGTTCAGTATTGATCAAATGTCAATAAGCCTAAGAAATGAAGGAGGCCCAACAAGAAAAAAGCCAAGGAGGAATGAGAAAGCCCAAGGGACTCAAAGGAGACAATTTACCCAATTGGAGATCTTAATTACTCAAATCTTTCATCATTTGAAAGCAACAAGGATAATAGCTTCTGAAGCTTCTAATCCAAATTACAAACTATACAGCTTTGACCCAGAAGTATGATGCGACTATCATATGGGTCAAAAGGGACACTCCACTGCTGGAGATTGAAGAACAAGATTTAAGACTTAATTGATGCAAAAGTCATTCAATCAAAGCTACAACAAGTCGGTTTTTCTTCAAGTCATGGGGGTAATCCAACTGAGTCGCCTAGGGCTCCACTTCTTTTGAGCTTACCAATGCCTTCAAATAAGCTCATGGGTTATTTTAAGTAATTGGACACCTGTTAAGATAGGGGCAAAGAAAGTTGTTTTTAATAAAGTTTGTAATAGCTAGAATAATACAATTGCCATGTCAATCAAATGATAGCAATTTTATTGGAAGCAAATAAATTCTCCTTAAGGAATTGGTAACTCACTTTGAAAAGGTTTAGAATGAAAAAAAGCAAACAATTTTCCACACACTAACCTAAAACACTTTAAGAGTTGAGCAACATAATGGTGAGAATACTTTGGACTTATTCCTTAAAGGAGGTACACTTTGAATGTGATACACAGATTAAAATGAAGTTAGGCGTTCATTTTCAAATCTTAAACACGATCATCTTTTGTTTACCTTGTTGGACCCATTTGAAGAATTTTTTTTAAAACTCTATCGAGAACTAGCTCACAATGGGGCAATTTAGAGGTTAGGGTCATTAATGAGAAGAGAAGGATAAAATTGGTTTGTACTTGTTTCAGTAACGTTAAATTCAAAAGCAACTTTTATTTTTGATAAGTTATATTTCTTTTAAGAGCCATATCCTTTTTTAAATACCTTAAGCTTATGCTTACCTTAGCCAAGCCCATATAATAGAAATCTATGGATTTAAGACCTTGAATTGCTTAAGAGACAAAAACTTGGCAATGGAGATTTGGGACCAAAAGAAAAAGAAAGAATAACTAGAGAATAATGGGGCAAAGTAAAAAAAAAAAAAAAAAGAGAGAGAGAGAGAGAGAGAGAAAAGAAAAAGCTAAAGAAAAGAGGGTGGAAAATTGGGTTGAAGTGTAAGTCAAAAGCCTTAAGAGATATATCATATCTTAATAGGGGCAACTAAATTAAATTAAAAGTGAAAGCCCAAAGACGTAAGGCTTTGAATTACAGTCCGAGTTCAAAAACCCAAATCTCTACATCCATTTTAAAGCCTCTCTCACACCAGCCCTTCCTACCTACAATACCACCCTTATATAAGTAAAAGCTCTTCTAATCTTTAAAGATAATTTATCTTTAATAAAAATTGTTTTAAGAAACTTGGGTAAGTATATTTCTAATTTGTTCATAAGGTTCTCAACTTGTACATCTGGGATTAATATTTCTTTCAAAATAAGCCTCTTCATTAGTCCCTTTTTGAAACATTTGGGCCAAAATTCAAAATGAAAAAGACCTAATGGATTGATCAAGGCGTATCATGTGCAAAATAGACTATAATTTAGGGATTGTAATGAAGAATGTAATCTAGACTAAGAGTTTGCAAGGAAGTCCTCTTCGACTAAACTGGTTATAAGTTACCTTTTTAAGGATGTTTGAAATCATAAAGCCCCACTAAGTGGCTTAGTGTCGAGGCTAAGGGGAACATGAGAGGCCCCATGTGATTATTAAAGAAGGGTGCTTTACTTGTTAGCAAACTAAAAAAAAAAAGAAGGAAAAATTAAGAAAAGGAAAAAAAAAAAGGGGGTAATAAAAAAAGAGAAAAAGAAAAAGAGAGAGAAAGTATCTTTATTTCAAGTCTTGTTGACCCATGTGGCCAAGTTTCAATCCATTTCACAAAGTCGACCACAATAGTCAAGGCATTCCTGTTCTTCCCAAGGAGATCTTTCCCAATATAAATGGTTTTCACTAAAGGATTCATTTGCAAATATTTTCCTCAAATCGGGTAGTTTCTTGGAAAAGTTTAATCCTAGCTAGCTCTCAAATGGGCTATCCTGCCTTCTACCTATTCAACTCTCTTCAAGGTTTTTAGCAAACCCATAAGGCACTTCTGTTCCTCAATTTCCTTTAGCATGCCCATAAGGCCCTTCAGTTCACCAAGTTCTTTTGACAAGCCCATAGGACACTTCTTTTTTCAAAGATCTTTTAGCGAGCTAAAAAGATGCTCGATTTCTTTAGGCAAGCCCATCGGGCCCTTCTATTCACCAACTAAAACTGATAATAGTAATTATATTGGTAAAAGAAGAAAACTTAGAGGACTAATAATAATTTAACCTAACAGATTTCTAGTAAAGAAAGTTAAAAGTGATGTTATAAACCTATCTATAAAATAAGTTATAAAAGGAAGAAACTAATAATAAATAGTAAAAAGGATAAGTTATTATAAGATAAAAAGTTAAGAAATTAATTATAAAGTATCTACGAAGGATTGAAGATTGAGAAAAAGATCATTTTGCTCCTAGAAATAAAAATAGGTAGTAAAAAGAAAAAAAAGAAATAGAATAATAAATAATAAACTAATAATAAAGTAAGGTACATAAATAATAACTAAGGGTAAAAAGTATAATAATGACCTATGCCCCTTACATATAAGACATCATCATGACATGTTCTCAAATAAAAGTAAATAATATACTTAGAAAAGTAAATTAAATAATAAAATAATTGGATAAAATGCTAAAATATGATACAAGTATCTTGGAAAACATTGTAAAATGCTCAAGAAATATCAAATCAACTCTACAAATGTCAAACAATTAATGACATATCATAAAAATAATCAACAACTTGTGAAGAAAGTAAACAAAAATTTATAAAGCTAGGAAATATCATAAAATTATTAAAATATGTTGATAACTTCTTCAAAAATTCATCATAAATTGTACAAGTGGTGAAAAATATTGAAAAATTAGCTGAACACTTGTCTTGAGATCAAGAACACGTGGCAACTTTTTCATGAATTTATACTAATTAGAAAATTATTAAAATATTAGGTAACTTTTTTAAAAATTCACCAAAATTTGTACACTTGACCAAAAATCATGAAATTTTAATGGAGACGTGTAATAATATGAGGAATATGTATCTAATATTCCATAATTTTTTATACTTGTACAATCAAAAATTGATTTTTGAACACTATGAATACCCCTATCCCAACTTCAAAATCCCACAACACCCAAATTAAGCCTTTAAAATTTAGGGAAAAATTCATAAAGCTCCTCCATATTTCTCTTAAGAGGTTAGACAAGGTTAGAGTGGTGGTGGTTGCTAGTAGTTAGTGGTTTTGCTGATTTGGTGGT
This sequence comes from Lumnitzera racemosa, assembly GCA_024138005.1. Classification (NCBI taxonomy): domain Eukaryota; kingdom Viridiplantae; phylum Streptophyta; class Magnoliopsida; order Myrtales; family Combretaceae; genus Lumnitzera; species Lumnitzera racemosa. Next base: position 145,354,167 of record JAMXBC010000001.1, read on the forward strand.
TCTAACTTAAATAATTTTGGAGCCTCCAGTTTACATAGTCTTAAGGAGTCTTTTTACCTATAAAGTACTTTATAATCATATATTTTTGTAGTAATTTTTCTAGAATTAATTTTGCATGTTTGGTATATTTTATAATTTTTGTAAATTTCTGCCCATTTTGATTAAAAATGTTCATTTCAAACAAAAATTATAAAACCCTATGATTTTTTAAAATCCCCAAACTTTTTCATATAGTTTCATGTCTCCAATGAGATTTTTAGAAACTATAGTTTCCACTTATTGAAGTACTTTCTAATTTTTTTATTATTTGGCCTCATTTCTTAATAAAATATTGATTTTCCATTAAATATTATATTTCCAAAATAAAAAGCTAATACTAAGTTCCATATATTTTGGCTTCTTCAACACTAACACTATAAGTTTTTCTATGATATAAAGCTTAAGTACTAGTGTAGACACCTAATTTTTGCTCTTTCGTAGTCTTAATTTTTATTTTTTTACAAAAAAGGGTCTTAATTCAAAGATAACAAAAAAATTAATAAAAAATAATAATAATAAAAATTAACAAATAATGAAAATACCAAAAAAATAAGAAAAGGAAAAATCATAAAGATTTCATAGATTTTTAGGAAGTAATTTATATTAGGAATAATTAGTTTTAGTGTTAGTTATAGTTTTAGTTTAGTTAAAAATTTTAGTTTAGGGAATCAGATAGTTTAAATATAATTTAATGGTAATAAATGTTAAGATACAGGTCAATGACCTAACGGATAAGTAGCAGAGTATTTGGATGGATTTAGTTTGAGGTCTTGGGTTCGAGAATTTTTCTATCTTTGTAGAAGCAAGATTTAAAATTGGATTCATATCTAATCAAATCATATGAATATTAATTAAATCAGATTTGAATTAAATTCGAATCTAATTTAATTAACGAATCAAATATTTAGACTATATAAACACTTCATGCAGTAAAAAAAAAAACAAAATAGAAAAAAAAAACAGGAACTTAATTTCCAAACACGCCAGCAATCCATCCAACATCGCCAATAACACTGACCAAAGTCTGAGTCCGTACAGCAACACCACGGTCTATACCGAGCATGCCTGAGTGCAGTACAGGATCCAACAGCACAATACCGGTCATACAACTCCGTCTGCGGGCTCGCGTCAAGTAGGGACCTACATCAGGCCACACTCTACTTCGCTTCGTAACTCCAGCAGCACAATCGATGAGCGCAACAAATCATGTTCGAGCTTCACCGCTACCGCTCCAGTCTATCCCCTCTCCATCAACAAACTCGCCATTCACTGATCAATCCGCGACACCAAACAGCAGTAGCGAAGCAAACTTCGTTGATCATTGTACACACACAGAGTCGACACCGCACGTTGCACGCACATACGCTCACAGTAGTCGCAATACACTGCTACATGCACGCAGGATAGCGGAATAGTTTGCTGTTGCAGTTTCCTCAACCGCTTGAGCCACGCTCGACCAACATACGACCACTATTGCCCCCCTTGATTGGACTCAGACACTGCACAATGACCGCAAACCCTGATGTCGATTGCAAACCATTGTTGATCGCCAAATACATCACCCACTGCATCAACACACTCCTGTTACACCACAGCCGAATAGTTCACTCATCCATTGTAGCATTGAGCCACGACACCAACGTCCTTTGGCCAAACACATTGGATAGCTACTGTATTTTGCATACTCTACTGCATATCACCAACGCCGGATCCGCGAGTAGGTAATTCCACTACAAAGCAATCAGGTTAGTTTTTCTTATTTATCTTCTTGTTTATTATATTATTAGTTCCATAATTACTTAGCATGGTATATGTATATATGAATAATATTAGTTGTGGAGATTTGTTAATATTGTTCTTTTATATATATATATATATATATATATATATTAGAGTATATGATATCACTAACTTATTGAGATGTATACTTATCTAGTTATAATGATATGTATAAAGTAAGATTTTTAGGATTAGATTTTTTAGTAATCATCACATAGAGAACTAATTATTTATTTATTTATTTATTTTTATTATTAACATTTCTCACATAGAAAATCATTTGCAAAATAAAAATTAATAACATAAAAGACTCTTTTAAAAATAGGATTTTAGAGTATATTTTTTATAAAACAATAATATTCAAAAGTTAGGACCCCTTTAGATTTTTTTACAATAAATCGAAGAAATTAAAAATGTAAACCCGATCAATTGTTTTAAAATTAAAATAAATCAACATACTAAAATTTTCTTTTAAAGAACTACGATCGTCTGATCCCGGCTAGCGGGTACGTAACCACCCTCGGAGCGAAGATAAAATATGTAGAAACTTATGTTCCTTTTTTCTTTTGATTATTTATTTATTTATTTTTAAATATTATAATTAGAAAAATAATTCTGATTTCGGTAAATCAATAGTGGTACCCGTTAGGGTTTAATGGGTTAGTCCCCGAATTTGGAACCGTTTGATTCTTTATTCAAATTGAAATCAAAGACTAGTAGCTTAACCGTAATCAATCCACCTAATTGGTTACGGTTTCTTTTTTTTTTTTTCCTGACTCCGGTCGGGTGGCGACTCCAAAAATTATTTTCAATAAAAAACCGAAATTTCTCAATTTCTTTAGTTGATGATTAATATTAAATGGGTTAGGTTTTAGCATTAATCAAGAAATGAGAAATTAATTTTAAACTAAAACCGAAAAATCAAGCTTGACAACTAGTTTTTTTAACCTATCTTTACATATATAAATACATATCGAACTCCTATTTTTTATAGCTCATATGATTATAGGTTCCATAACTTTGAAAAAGGTTATCATTTATTCACCTTATTCTACATATAGAGGCTATCTTTTGCCATTTCTTTGAAGACATAAGTCTTTTTACTTGAAAATCGTTAACTAAGACATGAACCAAAAGATTACTAACTAGCGAAATTATCAACTTCCCATGAACTAAATGTTGCTTTCCTTTAACATCAAAATAGGAATATGTTTCAAGACCTCTTTTGCAATCTTACTAAAAAACGACATTAAGGAAACCTTAAGGATTAACTCAACCTAGAACCTAATTCAAACCCTTTTTAAAGAAAGTCTTTTAGGAATATCCTTATTCTCACACAATTAACTTAAAAATTATTTCAGAGGATCTCTATGACTATTTAGGAGATATTGTCATGCCCTGAATCGACAAATTTATAACAATCCCACTGTACAAACTATTCTAAGATAGAAGCTAACATTTCGGCCGCTATCTTAGACTTAATTTATACAAAACATCCACCACTAGTCAACTTTAAAGTAAATGTTTAACAAATTAAATGTGTTATTTGCATGCGGAAGTGTGAAATATATATATATATATATATATACATATTAAAATTCCATATTTCAAGTATTATTACATGATTTAATAATCTAACCTCACTTAAGCAATACATAATTTAATAATAGAATATTCAAAACTAAGATCTAAAATCTTAAAAATATAGCTGATCATCAGTTTTATATCATCACTCCTCAGGATCTAGCAATTGCTAACTTCAAGATAATTAATAAGTCACTTCTTAGCTAACACCCGTAACAATATTTATAGGAATGTGAGCAACCAATTGATCAGTAAGTTGGGATAGAAATATAAGATTATACATTAAACACAAACAGGATTATCAACCAATTATTTTAATGCAATGCAACAAGCAAATGTCATCACACAACGTTATCTAATCCGTTGTGAAATTAGAGAAATTACACTTGCTTTAATCCGAATTGAGGAGTTTAGCACATATTTTAACAGCTTTTGACCAAACTTAAGCTTGTGTAATAAAGATACCGCTCCTCTTACAACTACTTTCGAACCATTGACTTCTCCATTGCCACATCCTCCTCTCCTATCAATTAGTTATACTAAGGATGAAAAAGAGACCAATTATGCTATCCGGCATTATTCCTTTTGAAAGGGTCAGTATTTGGCCAGAGAACCCTAAACGTTTTCCTTATAAGGTTGCTATGTAGGTTTATTTTAGACTTACAAGTCATATATTTAGTTAAGTCTAGTTTAAGGTGTTCAATTATTTTAGACAAATTTCAATCTAAAGCACTAAACTAGAATCATACAATCAAACTTAGAAATACGCATATACAGACATGCATACAGTCAACTAGCTAACAAATATAACTAAGTATAATCTTAAACATTAATTATTATAAAACAGTACTTTGAAATATAGTAACGTATTGATTCCAACTTACTTGAAATTCTTTATTTTATTTGTTCACTCGACTTACTATAGATTAACTTATCTCAACGTATCTTATAATGTAAATATTCTTTTAGCATTTATACCCTTATAACATATAGGCTTAAATTATGATTTTTCTCTATTATTCAAGTGTGTGTATGTGTATATATATATATATATATATATATATATATTACCTATTATCGATCTATTATAGGCTAGTTTTTGATTCGGTTTCTAAATCCGTTTTTGATTTAGGTTCTAATTTAGTTTTTTGATTGTGGATTATTAATAAGGCCTTTTGGACATGAGCTTCTCAGGCCCATGTTGATCTTTTTAGGCTCATTCTTCACCTCTAGCCACTCTCAGCACAAACTTAGAGTTCGGCTTGTCCAACTAAGGTAAGTCAATAACAAGAAGACTTCGGATAAGGCCAATAAACCAAGTCAACAACTACTTCTTACATATCTGGACCATATTGGATGCTAAGAACCCACTCTCTAATACTTGCAGAAGCGGTTCTACCCACTAACTACTTTCCAACTATCAATACCACTCCTTTATAAATATAAAACCACTGCTCAACAATAAATACTTAATGCTTTGCACACTTATATGTGCTAATTGCTTTAAAGCTCTTATACTCTCAAAATATCTCAATTGACTTTAGTATCGAAGTAGCCACGCCAGAAAACCCCCCAGCATACCCTTACTATGTATCACGCTCTGAAGCAGTAGAGTCATAATAATTTTGTCGTGCAAATCATTCTAGAATAGTTGCTATATTAGATCTAATTTACATAAAGTGTCTGCGATTAACGCACTTTGAAGTAAACAGTTTATAAATTAACCATGTTATTTACCAATGGAATAAAAAAAAATTCATATTTACACTAAAATAACCTAAGTGTGTTTATAAGATTTAGTGGCTTAATCATAATCTACTTAAGTAAAACATAAATTGATACTAAAAGATTTTAAAATAAAAATCTAAACTTAAGAGTGTATTGATCCTCAAGTTTATATCCTTACTCTTCAAGATTCAGCAATTATTAGCTTCAGGGTAGTTATATAGCTACTTTTTAACTAGCACCTGCAACAATATTTATAAGGATGTAAGCAACCAATTACTTAGTAAGTTGGGACAGGGACTTAAAACTATACATCAAATGCAAACAAGGTTACCAACTAAATTAGTTAGATGAAATGCATGTACAAACAAATGTCATCGTACGACTTTATTCAGTTTGTCATGAGATTAAAAAAATTTCACCTGCTTTAATCCGAGTGGAGGAGTTTAACACACATTTCAGCAGCTCATGACCAAACCTAGGCTTATGCAATGAAGACATTACTTCTCTTACGACTACCTTCAAACCATTAACTTTACCTTTACCGTGACCTCCTCTCTTGTCACTTAGTTTGACTAATATGAAGAAGGGACTAATTATATTATCCGACATTATCCCTTTTGAAGGAGTCAATATTTGGTCGGAGAACCCTAAATGTTTCCTCTACTGGGTTGCTATGCAGGTCCATTTTAAACTTACTAGTCATATATTTAGCTAGATCCGATTTAAAGTATTTAAGCATTTCATACAAATCACATAATTTTTAATCTAGAACATCAAATTAGAATCATATAATCAAATCCAAAAACACATACACATAGGCATGCATATAATTAACTATCTAACAAACATAATGAAGTATAATCCTAAACCTCCAAGTACTATAAAATAGTATTCTAAAATATAGTAATATCTATCCCAACTTACCTAGACTTCCTACTTGCTCACTTAAGATGTGACTCGTACAGACTATCGTTGATAATCCCTATACTACAAAATTTGTTTTAATACCTATATAACTATCTTATGTAAGTTTTATTTTATAAATTTTTATATTATTTTCAGTTTAGGGTTTTATTATACATAATTATTCAGGTTTTTAAGTCTCTTATAATTATTCTTAATTTATGCTAAGTTCATATTCGATTTCTAAATTAGGTCTTAATTTAGTTTTTTATTACAGGTTTTATATGGAACCCTATGAACTCATTTTGAATCATTATGTGAAGTTAATCACATTTCACTTAAGTATCCTAAATCTACGTTTTAACTTATAACTAATGTTTTGGTTGATAAAGTATACTATATTTCTAATTTAACTTCAAATTAACTACTGATGTAAGAAAAAAATTACATTTTTCATATAATTACCTAAAATTATATTTTATATCATATTTATTGTCTATTATTATCATTATCATATTATCAATTTTAATATAATATTTTTTTACTCATTAATTTCTTATATTTACATATTACCTATCATTACTTAATATGTATATAAATGCACATTTAATATTCTCAACGCTTCAAATATCATCTCTCATCATCAACTAACAACTCAAAATATCAAAATTAATCATAAAACAAAATTTATATCTAATTAATCCTCAAATCATAAAATTAGCTTAATTATGCTATTTTACTTATTATTCATCACATAATACACATAATATATACTTCTAATACTCCAAATACTATCAATATTATACTACATTAGTGTTAACATCTTAAAATACCTAATTACATACTAAATCAGAATTTTTTACCAAATTAACATTAAATTACAAAATTAAACCAAAATATTGCCTTTTGTGCATGATTTTAGGGCCTAAAAATTAAGTAAAAACTAAATTTAAGGAAAAATCTTCATAGCACTGTAATATATATCCTAAATAGTCTACATAAAAATTTTGAAATCAAAACTATATTATTAAGATTATTTATTTCTAAATTGAAAATAAGCTCGATTTTAGGAGTTTCTTAAGTACCATATATCATGGGACTTAATTTTATTAAAATAATATTTTTTCTAAAAACTAAATACAAAAATATCTCAAAATACTAAATTTCATAATTTTTCATAATTATTTAATATTTTTAATAAATAAAGTAAAATTGGGAGAAGAATCAAACTCACCAACGTTGCTTACTGCGGCCACCGTTGCCTTATCGACCGGTTTAGGCGTTGCCACCACTGTCTAGTGGTGGTGGGTGTCTACTCCCAAGTGGTCATTGGTCATAGTTTCCCTTTATAGCCTCTAATTGCACATTAATTTTCTAAATTTTGGTAAATTTGGTTTTTCCTCTCTCTTTTCCTTTCTCTAAATTTTTCATGATTCTAAATTGGCCAAAATGAGTTTTGATGCAGGTTGGCTAAATTTATAGGGTTGCTTAGGTGTTTTCTTTAATTTTTTACTTGTTAAGTGTCCTTTATCATTTTCCATTTTCATTTTTTTATTTGGCCTATTATTATTGGTTATTTTTCTATTCTCAATCCCAACTTACCACAACCATAAGTTGGGAAATTCTTCACTTTTCCAAAATTTTCTTGATTTTTTGATGAATTTTCCTTAATTATTTAATATTATTTTGATATATTTTAGATATTTTAAGAAATTTTGTGTATTTTTACTTATACGTAAATATATATATCATACAAATAAATAATCCTAAATATTATTTAAGTTATTTTATAAATTTTAGTGTGTATATAATTTATCTCTATCGATTCGTTAATTAACATAACTCTTTTTACGTATTTTTGATAAATAACGGGTAATATGAATATAATTTAATATTGTAATATTTCATTATTTATATTCCTAAATCCAAACTCATATGATTACTTTTACTAATATTCATAACTCCATTATAAAATTTAGGCTTGATCAGACTCCGAACACTTGATTGCAGGGCTTACACTATGTTCTCTTTTGTAAACCTCACCACTTATGTGGAAGTTTGATCTTTGTTTAATCAAATACTAGCAACATCCTTGAGATGACATTTGGTACCGTTTGTGGAAATTTTTTATCCTAATTCCTACCTAAACACATTAAACATTTGCCCCTAAATACTACTTGTAACTATCATGTCTGGCACTAGCAACTTTGACAACCTCCAATTGATGAATAATCAACCCATTGAGAACCAACTCCTTCCAAAGGAAACGCTGGAAAAGAGCTTAGAGTGCTCACAACGCCTAGCAAAGAAACATGTTGCCCAGATCGGGTTACTTTGCACTCGCTTTGAAGAAGTTGAGAGGCGTAGTGCATAAACTAACCCCTCTAAAGCTTCTAACACCCGTATTGAGTAGAATAACCACTACCACCACTAATAAAATGAAAGGGACCAATAACCCACTCCCTTGATGCAGCAATAGTTGGTAAAGTCTACAGCCACCCAAGAGTGAGCCCTGGTTAGAAATGAGTAGGTAGCTGACTCTCATGGAGTACTGACGAACTCTACAGCGCCTTAAGCTCATCTAGCAAACGATGTCGACCTAAATGAGCTTTACATAATGGAAAGAATGCTTTTTAAACAACAGCAAAGCAAGGCGGCTGGCGATGCTGGGTTGGTTGCTAGCAACAAAATCCTCTTCACAAGGGGGTTTAGGATGAAATGTTACCCTATAATAGCAAGCTTTTGACTTTAGATCAATATGAAGGCATTGGTGATCCTGACGATCACCTCTTCCACTTCCACATCCTCATGAACCTCCATGGTTATGGGGACGCCATAATGTGTAAAGCTTTCCTGAATACTCTAAGAAAAGCAACTCGAACATGGTTCAACCACTTGCCTAAGAACTCTATCAGCTCATTTGACAAGTTGGCACAAAAGTTCAACCTTCACTTTAAAGCTAGTGCCCTTGTCCAAGGATACATCATCCTTGTATTTGATTAGGCAGAGTGAAGGAGAAATCTTGTATGAATTTGTGGCTCGATTCAACAATGCCATGGTTAAAATCCCTTAGCTGGACAAGGGAGTTGCTGTACACGCCGCTTAGCTTGACATTCGATCTTTAGGAGATTTCTTCCAATTACTTGGAAAGAGCAAGCTGAAGACCTTAGCCAATTTTTGGAATAAGGTTAAGAAATACATAGAATGGGAGGAAAATATTCGCGTTAGGCATGACAATAATTGAGAGAGGTCAAGTAGAAAGTAGGACAACGAGAGGTTGTTCATTAAAGATCGTCTTGGTAGTAAGGTACCGAACGAATCAAAGGGGGAAGGTTCAAACAAGAAGAAGCATCGGGTTGAGTGAAACCCACTCCCCCCTCCTAAGTGAAGCATAGGAACCTATTGCAAAGATACCCCAAGATGAAGGGGAGCCCTAGTTGTCAGAACTCATACTAATACTTCTAGTTGCATGGCGACTACAGCCACACCACTGATGAATGCTTCTAGTTGAAGCGAGGCTTCTTTAGTGAATACATGACCCAAAAGAGTAATGATGACCATTTTGATGATGATAAGGATCGAGTACCTCGAAGGAGGCAGATCGAGGGTGCCCGAGCAAAGTAGAATGATAACCGCCGTAATAACTATGCCCCAACAATGTCATCAATATAATTGTTGGAGAGCCGCATCTTAGGAGTTAGCTGAGCACTAGAAGCTTAGTTAATGCCTCATCCGAGGTGCTGGCAGTAAGTGATAACTCTTATTTTAAATACATTTCACATGATGATTTTATAGTATTTCCCTTACATCTTTGGTTTTCTTTAAAGAAATTGATACTTAATTGAGTAAAATTTGATTTCAAGGTTGAACATGTTCTTGGATTGAAAACGAAGAAAATGAATCAAGTTTCACTCAATTCGGAGTTCAAATGAATAAGTTATGAAGTTTTGAAGTTACACAGTCTGGGACACAGCTGGGACACAGCTGTGTCCCCAGGTTGTGTTCATCCAAGGAAATATACCAAGGTCAAAAAGTTACACAACCTGGGGACATGTCTGTGTCTAAGGCCGTGTCTGGTAACGAAAATGGAAACCTTTCAATACAATATAAAATGACATACTAGGGTTTTGCATACAAGATTGGACATTCAAAAGAGAAGAGACTTGAAGAGAAGGAGAATTGAAGAGAAGGAGAAGAAAAAGGTGAAAGCAATATTCAACTTCAAGATTGAAGAGATTTATCATCAACAAAAGGGGTTTTTCATGTTTTATTTATTAATTTTGTTGCAATTCGTTTTTAGTTTCATTATGATAGCTTAAGATTCGTATATTTAGGATTATGGAACCTAGGGTTTCATGTGATTATTAGATTGATTTATAATTTTCAATAAAGTTTCTATCTTTTCTTGATTCAATTATGTTATTTAATTATTAATTGATATTTTTAGAGTATCAATATATGATATTATAATGATGATTGAGAAATCACATGTGTAATGAGATCTTGACATAATTGGAGAGAATTACATGTATACTTAGAGATAAGATATATGTTTCTTCCAAAAAGTTGTTCTTTGTGTGGGAATTCATCATACATTAATGCGATTCTAAATTATATTACTAAGTGAAGAGATTCCGGTAAATAATTTAGGATTAGGGTTAATATGCTTGAGAAAAGTGCTAACTTTAATTGTGAATCCTTCCGGTCAAGAATAATAGAAATTGAATTGGATATATTTTAAGCGGTCACATGTTAAACACTACGGAAAATAATTCCTAAATACGTTATTTGCATTTTTGCAGTCATTCTTAGTTTTATCGCTTTTTAAATTACTTAATCAAGTCTCATAATTAGGTTAGTTTGTTCATTTTAGTATTTTTAATTCATTTAACTTATCACAATTTTCCGGTTAGATAATAGAGCTAAGGTTAATATTAGTACTCGAAGTCTCTAAGGAATCGACTCGGACTCACATCCGCTATATTAAAACTGATAGGTGTACTTGCCTGATATCAATTTGGAAGAAGAGACAAAAGTTAGATAGTTTAATCTCTTTCTCTAGTATGGATTTGGAGGGGGTAGACAACCCCTATTAGGACGCCTAGGTCATAAGGGTAAGGATCACAAATTTTGAGATCCTGAAAATAACAGTAGACACGAGTAGCTCTACCAATATCCTCTTTCTCCACACATACAAAAGGATGAAGGCTAAGTTACTGGTCAAGATGAAGCTGTATCACTTGTAAACCCTGAATCAATTACTTGGAGTTCGGTTCGTAAAATTTAGGATGATCGATTAAATTGTCTAATCCAACCCAAATTGCATGACGAAACTAGGAATATTAGTAAAAGCAAATCCGTGAGTTTGGATTTAAGAAAATAAATAATAAAATAATTAATTATTATAATATTAAATTATATGTAAATTTCCTGTTATTTATCGAAAACTTATAAAATGAGTTTTGATAACTAACGAATCAATATAAATAAATTATATACACATTAAAAATTAAAAATAATTTAAATAATATTTATAAGTATTTATTTGTACCATATATATTTATATGTAGATAAAAATAGTCGAAATATGCTAAAATAATACTAAATAATTAAACAAAATTCATAAATTATTAAATAAAAAATAATAAAAATAAAAGAGAGAGGAAATGTCCAAAAAGTGGTTATGGCAGCTTGGAAATGGAAGAAACAAAATTAAATAAATAGAAAGTGGAAAAGCATAAGAGAAGGAAAATGTTAACTCAAATTAATGAGAAAAGAAATATCTATACATTTCTATAAATACCTAAATTAAATTAGAAGCTTATTTGGTCAATTAGAGTGTGAAAAAAATTGAGATCACCGAAAAAAATATTAAGGTTTTTTTTCTAAAAAAAATTATAAAAAATTTATGCAAATAGAGGCTATAAGGTGAACCAACACTCAATAATAAAGTTGGGGGTAGATGGCCACCATCACCACACGGTAATGGCAGTACCTAGACTGGCTGACAAGGCTATGTTGGTCGACGGAGGTCGGAGCCACCAATACCGCTGAATTCTATCCTCCCTTTCAATTTTATTTATTTTATTCAAAAAATTAAATACGCTTAGAAATTTTGTATTCTAAGGTTTTTAAGTATGTAGATTTAGGGGAAAATTTTACTTTGATAAATTTATATTTAGAAATATACTGTCCTTAAGAAACCGCATAAAATTAAGTATATTTCAAATTAAAAATAAATGACCTTAGAAGTGTAGGTTTGAGCTCAAAATTTTTGTGTAGGCTAATTAAAACATTTAAAATAGTGTTATGAAGTCTTTTCTTCAGAAATAAATTTTCAAAATTTTTAGATGATTTTTAGGCCTTAAAATAATGTATAAAATGCGTAATTTGGGGGCAAATTAAGTAATTAATGGGATAATTACTGTTTTAGTGCATAATTATATATTTTATAATGTTGAAATCTGATACAATATGATATTTGTAGCAATTAGGGTATTAGATGTAATTATTAAATTTATTATATGGTATATATGTAATAGGTAAAATAGTATATTTTAGGTTAATTTTGTAATCTAGGATAATTAAGTATAAATTCTAATTTAGGGTGAATTTAAATATTTTGAGATGTTAGTTGATATTGAGAGATGATACTTGAAATGATAGGAATATTAGATATGTATATTATGTACATATTAGGTGATAATGCATAATATGTGTAAGCCCTAAAATTAAGCCAAGTGACCGTATGATTGAACTTAGAACACAAAGTTTAGGATAATTGATTAAAGGATCTGATCAAACTCAAATTATAAACTATCGATAGAAATATTAGTAAAAATGATCTCGTAAACTTGAATTTAAGAAAATAAGTAATAAAATAGGAGACTATAAAATTTTCAAATTTTAAGTATAATAATTGTTAATTATCGAAAAGGCGAAAAGCGTAATCTAATAACTATTAAATTATTAGATATAGATCATATGTATATTAAAAATTATAGAATGACCTAAATAATAATTAGGAATGTTCACATGTACCCCACATGTATTTACATGTAAATAAAAATATGCGAAATTTCTTAAATTGTCTAAAAACTTATTAAATAATTAAATAAAATTATTAATTAATTAAGAAAAAATTAGAAAAAAATCAAAGGAATTAAGAATGAGGCGGATTTGGTCGTGGCAAGTCAGGAAGTGAGAAGAAAAATTACCAAATCAAAATCAAGCAACATAAAAGGCAAAAATTAGGGGATTTAAGCAATGTTTTATCTAATTAAATACACATTAATTACCAAAAAGCTCTATAAATAGGGAAAAAAATTATAGAGCTCATTTAGATAGGTAGAAATAAAAAAAAAAAGAGAGCATCGAAAATTCAAGAGAAAAATTAGGGTTAAAAAAAAGAAGGAAATTTGTGTAGTAGGATTTAACTCGCCAAACTCATATGCCACCACTACCTGAGGCCGAGCCACTACCACTACCCTACTCTAGACCCACCACATGGACCGGTCGACACACTTAGACCGGTGTTAGAAGGCCAAAAGTCATCAGACCGGGTGAGTCACTTATTTGCTCCGATTTTGTATAATTTCGTAAAATTATTTACTTTGCCTAGAAAATTATGAAATTTATTATTCTAACGTTTTATTGTATGTAGATTTAGGAAAAAATAGTGATTAAGTGTAATCACGTCTGAAAATATAGGGTTCTTAAGAAATTAAGCAAAACCGAGCATGATTAGGATTAGAAATAAATAGGCTTAAGAGTGTAGTTTGGAGCTCAAATTTTTTCTATAGAATGCTTAAGTGATATAGAACAGAATTATGAAGCCATTTTTTTAAATTTAAATTTTGAAATTTTTAGGTAAATTTTTAGCCCTAAAATGATAGAAAATTGGGTAATTTTGGGTTAATTAGGTGATTAAGATATTAATTACTGATTTAGATAGTAATTAGATGGTTAGGGATGTTAATCTTTGATATGGAAACCTAATCTTAGCCTTTGGAGTGTTAAGTGTAATTAATGAAGGAATTATGTGATAATTATAGGAAATTAGGAATATATAGAATTGGAAATTTAATAAATATGAAAAATTAGATTTAATTAGATAATATAATAATAAAAATTAGAATATAATAAATCTGAAACAAAATTTAATTTTAGGTAATTGTATAAAAAAATAAGATTTTCTCATATCAGGAATAAATCCAGTACCCAAATTAGGATTAGCGTGTACCGAATAGTTTAGAACACTAAATTAAGATCTAATATGATATTAGAATACTTGAGCTTAATGTGATTAATCTTACATTAGGATTCAAGTATATTTAAGATTCTAGAATCAAAACTAAAATCTAATTTAGAAACCAAACCTCGAAATAAGGTAGAATGAATTATTAGTAAATAATAGGTATATATAGAAAAATAAGTTAAATTATGACTTAGAACACGAATCATTAAAGTATAAGTACTAAAAGGGTCTATTTTATTATAGGATACCTAGAGACGAATCGGCTTGCAGTTAAGTGATTGGGCGACTAAGAAATTCCAAGTAAGTTGGGTTATTACTTACTGTATTAGAGTGCTATTTTATAGTACTCGAAGACTTAGGATTGTATATGGTTATGATTATAAATAGTTTATGCATGTCTTTGATGTATCTGAATTTGTACTGAAATTTGTAATGTGATTGATTTTGTGTTATGATTGAATTGGTGTGAAATTGTTTGAACACCCTAAATGAAATTTAATCTTATTCGACTTTAATGACCAAAACTGTCATGCATTGCAACCTGTTAGGGGATCATTAGGATTCTCCAACTAAATACCGACCCCTTCGAAAGGGATAGTGTAAGATTGCATAATAGTCCTTTCTTCATTCTTAGTCGAACTAAGTGATAAGAGAGGAGGTTACGGTGAGGGTAAAGTCAATGGTTTGAAGGTAATCGTGGAAGGAGCGTGTAAGCCCTAAAGCCAAGCCAAGTAACCGTAGGATTGAACTTCGAACCCAAGGTTTAGAGCGATCGGTTAAAGGATCCGATCAAACCCAAATTGGAAACTATTGAGAAGAATATTAGTAAAAATGACCATGTAAACTTAAATTTAAGAAAGTAAGTAGTAAAATAGGAGACTATAAAATTTTCAAATTTTAAGCATAATAACTGCTAATTACCGAAAAGGCGAAAAGTGTCATGAAATAACTAAAAAATTACTAGAGATAAATTATATGTGTACTAAAAATTTTAGAATGACCAAAAGAATATTTAGGAATGTTCACGTGTACTCTACATGTATTTACGTGTAGATAAAAATACGCGTAATTGCTAAAATAGGCCGAAAACTAAGTAGATAATTAAAGAAAAATACAAAATAATTATAAAAAAATAAAAAAAAAATCAGGATAAGATAACTGCAACAAGGTCAGGTCGTGGAATGAAAAGAAAAAAATTAACCAATAAGAATTTGACAAACTAAAAGCCTAAAATCAAGGAAATGGGGCAAAAATCCCATCAAATTAATGCACATTAATTACCACATTTGTCTATAAATAAGGAAAAAATTCTCAAAAGTCATTTGGCTAGTTTGTGATCTGAGAAAAATCGAAACACAACAAAAATCGAGAGAAATTCCAGAAAAATAAAAAGAAAAAAGAAAACTGTGCAGATTAGCAAGGTGAACTAAAACCACCACCCACCACCACCTGGGAACGAACCACCACCACCACCCTACAGTAGACCCACCGCCTGGACCGGCCGACAACATTGGACCGGGTTTGGACGGCCCAAAAGCTTCGGACCGGTTAGTCATTTATTCACCCGATTTTTGTAAAATTTTGTAAAATTATTTATTTTGTCCAGAAAATTATGAAACTTGTTATTCTGAGGTTTTATTGTATGTATATTTAGGGAAAAATATTGGTTTAGTTTAATTAGATCTGGAAATATAGGGTCCCTAACGAATTGTTCAAAACCGAGCATTAGTAAACCGGAAAATAAATAGGCTTAGGGATGTAGTTTGGAGTTCAAAATTTTTCTGTAGGATGCTCATTTGATGTATAACAGTGCTATGAAGCCATTTTTTTAAAATTAATTTTCGAAATTTTTAAGTTAATTTTTAGCCCTAAAATGATGGTAAAATTGGGTGATTAAGGGTTAATTAAGTGATTAGGATGTTGATTACTGATTTGGATCTTAATTAGAGGTTTAGGAAAGTTAATCTCTGCAGTGGAACCTTAATCCTAGCCTTTAGGTACTAAGTATGGTTAATTAGTGCAATTAGGTAAGTAATATAATAAATTAGTAATATTTAAAAATGTAAATTAATAAATCTAAAAAAAAATAAGGTTATTAGATAATATTATAATTGAAATCAGAAAAATAAGAAATCTGAAATAATATTTAATTTTAAGTAAATATCTTAAAATGTAAGATTTTTACACATCGGGAATAAATCCGATACCTCAAGTAGGATTAGCATGTACCGAATAGTTAGAATACCAAAATATTCGACCTAATAGAATATTTGAATACCTAAACATAATGTGATTAATATCACATTGGGATTCGATCTTAATTACAACTTAAGAATTAAAACTAGAATCTAGTTTAGGAACCGAACCCCGAAATAGAACACAACGAATCATTACTACGTTATAGGTATACATGAGGAAAATGAGTTATATTATGAGTTAGAATAATAATCCATAAAATATACGTACTAAAAGA
The DNA here is from genome assembly GCA_024138005.1 of Lumnitzera racemosa. NCBI lineage: Eukaryota > Viridiplantae > Streptophyta > Magnoliopsida > Myrtales > Combretaceae > Lumnitzera > Lumnitzera racemosa. Next base: position 145,370,930 of record JAMXBC010000001.1, read on the forward strand.
ACCTATTTGTATTATAGGACACCCAGAAACAAATCAGTTCGCAACTAGAGGATCGAGCGATCGAGCAGATTCAAGTAAGTCAGGTTATTGCTTATTGTAATAGAGTACTAATTTCGTAGTACTCGGAGACTTAGGCTTGTATATGATTGTGATTGTAAATAGTTTGCGCATGTGCTTGATGTATCTGAATTCGTGCTGGAATTTGTACTGTGAGTGACTTTGTGACTGATTGAATTGGTATGAACTTGTTGAACACCCTAACCGGCATTTAATCTCAATCGATCCTAATAACCGAAAATGTCATGCATTGCAACCCGTTAGGGGATCATAGGACTCTCCAACCAAATACCGACCCCTTCGAAAGGGATAGCGCAGGATTGCAAAACGGTCCCTTCTTCATCTTCGGTCGAACTAAGTGACAGGAGAGGAGGTCGCGGCGGGGATGGAGTCAATGGTTCGAAGGTAGTCGCGGGAGGAGCGAGGTCTCCATTGCACAAGCCTGGGTTTGGTTGTGAGCTGCTGCATCACATGGAACTCCTCAACCCGGATTGGAGCGGGTGAAATTTCTCTGATTTCACAACGGACCGGACTACGTTGTGCGATGACACTTGATTGTTGCATTGCATGAAAATAATTGTTTGATAACTCTGTTTGTGCATGTATGCATTCATGAGTCTCCAATTCAACTTACTGGGCTTTAATTGCTCATACCCTTATAGATCCTTTTGCAGGTTCTGATTTGTGAACACTTCAAGTACTATGCCGCCCTATAATTATCCAGAGGTTAGTCTTTTTGAAGCCAGGGGTGTGAGAATCAAGTTATTTCGCAAATGTGTAACTAGACTGACCTTGTAGTTAAAGGTTGAAGACTGTTAGTTATTCTGTAAATTAGTAAACTGTAGTTATTATGTAAAACTTCCTGGGAAGCTCTGTGGACTTATTTATAATTATCTATGTTTTATAGAACTTTGTGATAATTATCATAATTGTAGTATCATTATTACTTGAACTGTTTACTTCAAAGCGAGGAGTCGTCGACGCCTTGTGTAGATTATCTCTATGGTAGGCACTGTGAGGCCAGTTACTATCATAGAATGGTTTACACGGCGGGACTGTTGCGACTTTGCGACTTCGGGGCGTAACAGTTCTCGGTTGGTATCAGAGCGTAGTTTTAGTAAACTCGCTTTGAAGCGTCATACCTTAAAAGAAATAGACATTTTAGGAATAATGAGAGTGGGTAATGCTAAGTGGGCAATAAAAGATTGTATAACATAAGTAACCTTAATCTTTAACATAGGAAATATTAATTGGTTTAAATATACTTACAGGGTCGAAGGGGAGAACTGATTCATAGTTGGATACGATTTGGATGGAATGGAGAAGTATCTCCCATTGATTATAGGGTTAAATTACAATGGCTACTGATGGAACTAGCTGATTGGAATATATTTAGGACAGTGGATGAGATTATCAATAAGTTTCATGATCGGATGTGCTATAGCTGGAAGGATGAGTGGGCATGGATGGAGACGAGTTTAGGCCCTCAGTATAATAGATACACCGCTATAGCAGCTTTTGAGCAGAGATGGTTAGAGAAGGAGGGAATTATAACCCTGATGATGCCCTTACGGTATTTTCCTGCTAGGTTAGAGGATGGGAGACCATACCCTGCCAGTATTGCACACATCCCTGCTGACATTCCATACATTCCTAGACAGTACCTACCAGGGATCATTGATTGGTTTCCACAGTTTCCCGAGCCTGCTGGGGATGGTATAGAGATACCATTGAACTTTAGTCCTGAACCTGAACCGGAGATACGAGGACCACCACCAGAAAACCCACCTCCAGTTGAACCCCAAGAAGATGGAGTTCATATAGAGGAAGACCCTGAGGAGGACCTAGAAGAAGAAGATCCAGAAGAAGACCCTGAAGAGGAGCAGGAAAACGAGGATGAACCTGGTGTAGACCTACATGCTTTGCTCATGCAGGTGATTGCAGACACCGGGATAGCTGGAGTAGGAGCTGGTAATCCAGTTGAGTCGGATGATGAGGAAGTACAGGAGGTGATTGTGATCCCGGAGACTAAAGAAATAATATATATAGACTCTGCATCAGAGAGTGAGCATGAGGACCATTCAGTTGGAGGTCATATGGATTATGATCCCTTTGAGGATGTAGCTGCTACGGATTCAGAGGAAGATTAGTTTAGTTGGATGATTGACATGTTTAGTTTGATGACTGACATGTTTAATTAGGTAGAATTCTGGATATGATCCAGTAGCGATTTTGATGGAAACTGATGTATTTTAGGATCTTTTGATGTATTTTGACTTTTGATGTATTTTTTTTTACTTTTGATGTATTTTGTAGCTTCTGGATCAAGTTAGATGTACGTTGTAAGTAAGTTTGATGTAGTCAGTTGATGTAACCTTTTGTCTTGTACAGTTGTAAAGATCGAGTCTGTACTAAGTTATGTAAGGAACGATGTAATCGAGTTGTAAATTTGATGTATGTATTTGAAAGTTATCGAGTTGTATCTTTTACTTTGAAGTTGTAATAGTAATGATGTAAGGTTGAATGAAATATACAATGAAAGTTAGATTTCTAAGTACGTTGATTTTAATACTATTGTCATTACTATTTGATATGAGTACATATTACAAGCATTTATTTATTTATAAATATTCTCTAAACAAAAGTAGGGATAACTTATAGATAGATATGAATGCAGGATTATAAGTTAAACTAGTAAGTGATTATGGCTGAAGCTGGAAACGGAAGTAATCAAGGAGGAACTGAAGGGAATCAAAACCCTCCACCACGAGCACCATCACCACCAAGAGAACAACATAGACAAGATTTACCTCCGCCGCCTCCACAAGAAAACATGCCTATTGGGAAAATACTTGCCAGTATGCATACGATGATGAGACAGCAAGGAATGTTGATTCAACATCTTATGACTGGTGGTAATGTGGGAAACAGAAGACCCCAAGAAGTTGAACAACGAATAGAGCGACCTCAAGAGGTAAATAAACTTCCTGAGTTTATAAAAGCCAACTGTTATTTTGAGGGGGAGATAGGTAGGCCAGATGTGGCTGATGACTGGTTAGCCCAAGTTAAACGGAGTTTTGAGGCTTTTAAAGTCCCTGAATCCCAAAAGTTATCTTATGGTACATTCATGCTAAAGTTAGCTGCAAGAGTATGGTGGGACTCGAGAGCAAGGCAACTTGGAAATAACATTGATTGGCAACAATTTAAGGAGGAATTCAGGAAGGAGTATTTCCCTCATAGTGTCCAAAATAGAATGGTGCGAGACTTGTTTGAACTAAAGAAGGGAGGTATGAGTGTAACCCAGTATGAGACTGAGTTCAACATATTGTTACAATATGTACCTGGTTCATATCGGGACAATATAGAGTTGAAGAAAGATTTACTCCTTACTGGATTTGACCCCACAATGTGTTGTAAGCTGTTGGATTATGGTTTTACCACTTACAATGAAGTGGTAGATAAGGCAAGACAATTAGAAGATAATCGCGTGAGGATGCAAGCAATGTGGAGTCAAAAGATTAATAAAGGATATCGACCAGGACCATCATTCAAGAGATCATATCCTGGTGCCTCTAGGAGCAATTCTGGACTAAAGAGAAGGAGACCAGTAACTCTGGCTAGTAACCCAGCGCAGTCAATACCGAGTGTGAGTTTTTATGACAAGGATGGTAATGTCAAATGCTGGAAGTGTGGTGCAAATCATTTTCCAAGAAATTGTACTCAGCTAAAAGGGAAATGTTTTATATGTGGAGATCCGAATCATGTGCTGAAGGCATGCCCTAAGATGAAATTGGTAAAGTGTAATAAGTGCGGTAGAAAGGGCCATTTCTCCAGATACTGTCCACAATTTGTACAAGAAGCTAAGTGAACAGAAGGTTTTGATAACACCATTGCACCTGCTCGTATCTTTGCTTTGGAGGATATGGAAATTGAGGAAAATGAGGATTTTTCGGATTTTATGGAAGAGTACTACCATGATGATGTTGAGGAGCTCATGGGAGTGGAAGAAGAAAATGATGAAGGACTTATAACTGGTATGTACTCAGACTATTTATTTTGATAATAATTCTAAATGTGAATTAAATTGAAATTTTTGCATTTTAAGATTATGAATGTTAGTGTAGTTGGTAATCATAGTAATAATACATTCCAGGACATGTGCTGATAAATGGACAACCTGCTTTTGTGCTGTTTGATACTGGTGCATCTCATTCCTTTGCAAGTCAGAAATTTGTAAATGAACAAGAGATTAGTGTGGTTACTGTTAATGTAACTTATAAAGTTAGAACTCCGACTGGGGAGAAGGTAACAACACGAGAAGTAGTAGCTGATGGTAGGATAAAAATTCAAGAGAAGGAGTATCCTATAAGTCTTGTGATATTACCTTTACAAGGGTACGATGTCATAGTAGGAGTAGATTGGTTGTCAAAGAATAAAGCTATTATGGAGTGTAGGAATAAAATTGTCAATCTTAATGAAGGAGAAACAATATTTCAAGGAAAAGCTGGTGGGAATAGGTTGAACTTATCAGTGATGGAGATATGTGATGAACAATTTGAGACAAGAGTAAAGGAGGGTGATTGGAAATTTTGTTGGGTGTTTGTTGTGGACGCAGAAAAGGAAATACCTAAGGTAGCAGACATACGAATAGTGAATGAGTTTCCGGATGTATTCCCGGAAGATTTACCAGGGTTAGCTCCACCCCGAGAGTTGGATTTCAATGTAGAATTAGTTCCTGGAACTGAACCTATTTCGAAAGCTCCATATCGGATGTCACCCATAGAACTTCAGGAACTAAAGAAGCAACTTCAGGAGCTATTGGATAAGAAGTTTATTCGACCGAGTGTTTCACCATGGGGAACATCGGTATTGTTTGTGAAAAAGAAGGATGGTACTATGAGATTGTGTATAGACTATCGGGAGTTAAATAAGGTTACCATTAAGAATAGGTATCCGTTACCTCGCATTGATGATTTGTTTGATCAACTCCAAGGTGCTACTGTGTTTTCTAGAATAGATTTAAAATCAGGATATCATCAATTGAGAGTTAAGCTGGAAGATGTACATAAGACTGCATTTAGAACTCGATATGGTCATTATGAATTTTTAGTGATGCCATTTGGCTTAACAAATGCTCCGGCTATATTTATGGACTTGATGAATCGTATATATCAACCATATTTGGATAAGTTTGTTGTGGTGTTTATTGATGATATTTTGATTTACTCAAAAACCAAGAAGGAGCATGCAGAACATTTACGATTGGCATTGCAGAAGTTGAGAGAGAATCAATTGTATGCCAAGTTAAGTAAATGTGATTTTTGGTTGGATAGGATTGCTTTTCTAGGACATATTATATCTGGTGAAGGAATCTCTGTAGACCCTGATAAAGTGAAAGCAGTAATGGACTGGAAGCAACCAACCACAGTGACTGAGATAAGGAGTTTTCTGGGCATGGCTGGATATTATCGACGATTCATAAAGGATTTTTCCAAAATTACCAAACCGTTGACTCGATTGACCCAGAAGGAGGTAAAGTTCGAATGGAGCGAAGATTGTGAAATGAGTTTTCAGGAGTTGAAGAAACGACTGGTTACAGCACCAGTATTAATATTACCTGATCCGGATAAGCCTTATAATGTGTACAGTGATGCTTCACGGAATGGATTAGGTTGTGTATTGATGCAGGATAGAAAGGTTGTTGCATATGCATCAAGACAATTGAGGCCAGATGAAAGGAATTACCCAACTCATGATTTGGAGTTAGCTGCAGTAGTGTTTGCCTTGAAGATTTGGAGACATTATCTTTATGGACAACGGTGCGAGATGTACACTGACCATAAGAGTTTGAAGTATTTCTTTACTCAGAAGGAGTTGAATTTAAGGCAAAGAAGGTGGTTAGAACTGATTAAGGATTATGATCTGAATATAAATTACCACCCTGGAAAGGCCAATTTGGTGGCAGATGCATTAAGTCGAAAGAATTATGAACAGGTTGCATTATTGTTAACACCTCAACATGAATTAGTGCATGAATTTGAGAGAATGAAAATTGGGTTTGATTGGTGTGAACCTAATAGCCAGTTAATGAACTGGGAATTGCAACCTACGCTATTAGAGAGAATCAAGCAAAAGTAAGAGGAGGACAAGGGTCTGATAGAGATAAAAGAGAAAGTGAGTAACGGACAGGACCCTGACTTTAAGGTGGATGATAGAGGTCTAATAAGGTTTAGAGGAAGAATATGTGTACCACAAGATGCAGACATAAAGAAGCAAATTTTGGATGAAGCACACATTACAGGTTTAACTGTGCACCCGGGAGGAAATAAAATGTACCAAGATCTAAAACTTATGTATTGGTGGAATGGGATGAAGAGAGAAGTGGCACAATATGTATCTGAGTGCATGACGTGTCAACAAATCAAAGTAGAACACCAAAGACCAGGTGGATTATTGCAACCTTTAGAAATACCGCGATGGAAATGGGATCATATTACCATGGATTTTGTAGTAGCATTACCAAGGACTCAAGTTGGATACGATTCCATTTGGGTAGTCGTGGATAGATTAACGAAGAGTGCACATTTCTTACCTTATCGGACGGGTGATTCAATGGAAAAAATGGCTAGACTGTATGTCCGAGAAATAATAAGGTTACATGGTGTTCCTGAGAGTATTGTTTCTGACCGAGATAGTTGGTTTGTATCCAAATTCTGGGAGAGCTTACATAGAGCTTTGGGCACAAAGTTGCAGTTTGGTACCACCTATCACCCACAAACAGACGGGCAGTCTGAGCGAACGATTCAAACTTTAGAAGATATGCTACGAGCTTGTGTGTTGGATTTTGGAGGTGATTGGGATAAATATTTACCGTTGATAGAATTTGCTTACAATAATAGTTATCATGCAACGATACAAATGGCGCCGTATGAAGCATTGGGATCATGAAGAGTATGCCATGATTGGACCAGACATGATCAATCAAACGAGTGAGAAGATTAAGATTGTACGACAACGGATGAAGGAAGCTCAGGACCGTTATAAAAGTTGGGCTGATTTGAAGAGAAGACCTTTAGAATTTAGAATGGGTGATCATGTTTACATTAAAATAAGCCCATTCAAAGGACTTAGACGGTTTGGTTCAAAGGGAAAACTGAGCCCACGATACATTGGTCCATTTGAAGTGTTAGAGAAGGTTGGCAATGTATCGTACCGAGTGGCTTTACCTCCAAGTCTATCAGGCTATCATAATGTATTCCATGTATCCATGTTGAGAAGATTCATTAAGAACCTGAATACAATAGTGGAAATAGAGCCAGTGGAGTTAACGAGAAATTTTCAACTGGTGAGACAACCCATGAAGATATTAGATAGTCGGGTTCAGCAGTTAAGAAACAAAAATATGGAGTACGTGAAGATTCAATGGAATGAAGGTCCAGACTTGGAGATGACTTGGGAACCAAAAGCTGCGATGATGGAGCAGTATCCATGGCTTTTCTGATTTCCAGGTTAGTAAAAGTCTACAAGTTACTGTATTTAGTCAATTAAGTGTAAATTAGATGTACAGAAGTTTTGAGGACAAAACTTTTTTGAAGGGGGGTGGAATTGTAAGCCCTAAAGCCAAGCCAAGTAACCGTAGGATTGAACTTCGAACCCAAGGTTTAGAGCGATCGGTTAAAGGATCCGATCAAACCCAAATTGGAAACTATTGAGAAGAATATTAGTAAAAATGACCATGTAAACTTAAATTTAAGAAAGTAAGTAGTAAAATAGGAGACTATAAAATTTTCAAATTTTAAGCATAATAACTGCTAATTACCGAAAAGGCGAAAAGTGTCATGAAATAACTAAAAAATTACTAGAGATAAATTATATGTGTACTAAAAATTTTAGAATGACCAAAAGAATATTTAGGAATGTTCACGTGTACTCTACATGTATTTACGTGTAGATAAAAATACGCGTAATTGCTAAAATAGGCCGAAAACTAAGTAGATAATTAAAGAAAAATACAAAATAATTATAAAAAAATAAAAAAAAAATCAGGATAAGATAACTGCAACAAGGTCAGGTCGTGGAATGAAAAGAAAAAAATTAACCAATAAGAATTTGACAAACTAAAAGCCTAAAATCAAGGAAATGGGGCAAAAATCCCATCAAATTAATGCACATTAATTACCACATTTGTCTATAAATAAGGAAAAAATTCTCAAAAGTCATTTGGCTAGTTTGTGATCTGAGAAAAATCGAAACACAACAAAAATCGAGAGAAATTCCAGAAAAATAAAAAGAAAAAAGAAAACTGTGCAGATTAGCAAGGTGAACTAAAACCACCACCCACCACCACCTGGGAACGAACCACCACCACCACCCTACAGTAGACCCACCGCCTGGACCGGCCGACAACATTGGACCGGGTTTGGACGGCCCAAAAGCTTCGGACCGGTTAGTCATTTATTCACCCGATTTTTGTAAAATTTTGTAAAATTATTTATTTTGTCCAGAAAATTATGAAACTTGTTATTCTGAGGTTTTATTGTATGTATATTTAGGGAAAAATATTGGTTTAGTTTAATTAGATCTGGAAATATAGGGTCCCTAACGAATTGTTCAAAACCGAGCATTAGTAAACCGGAAAATAAATAGGCTTAGGGATGTAGTTTGGAGTTCAAAATTTTTCTGTAGGATGCTCATTTGATGTATAACAGTGCTATGAAGCCATTTTTTTAAAATTAATTTTCGAAATTTTTAAGTTAATTTTTAGCCCTAAAATGATGGTAAAATTGGGTGATTAAGGGTTAATTAAGTGATTAGGATGTTGATTACTGATTTGGATCTTAATTAGAGGTTTAGGAAAGTTAATCTCTGCAGTGGAACCTTAATCCTAGCCTTTAGGTACTAAGTATGGTTAATTAGTGCAATTAGGTAAGTAATATAATAAATTAGTAATATTTAAAAATGTAAATTAATAAATCTAAAAAAAAATAAGGTTATTAGATAATATTATAATTGAAATCAGAAAAATAAGAAATCTGAAATAATATTTAATTTTAAGTAAATATCTTAAAATGTAAGATTTTTACACATCGGGAATAAATCCGATACCTCAAGTAGGATTAGCATGTACCGAATAGTTAGAATACCAAAATATTCGACCTAATAGAATATTTGAATACCTAAACATAATGTGATTAATATCACATTGGGATTCGATCTTAATTACAACTTAAGAATTAAAACTAGAATCTAGTTTAGGAACCGAACCCCGAAATAGAACACAACGAATCATTACTACGTTATAGGTATACATGAGGAAAATGAGTTATATTATGAGTTAGAATAATAATCCATAAAATATACGTACTAAAAGAACCTATTTGTATTATAGGACACCCAGAAACAAATCAGTTCGCAACTAGAGGATCGAGCGATCGAGCAGATTCAAGTAAGTCAGGTTATTGCTTATTGTAATAGAGTACTAATTTCGTAGTACTCGGAGACTTAGGCTTGTATATGATTGTGATTGTAAATAGTTTGCGCATGTGCTTGATGTATCTGAATTCGTGCTGGAATTTGTACTGTGAGTGACTTTGTGACTGATTGAATTGGTATGAACTTGTTGAACACCCTAACCGGCATTTAATCTCAATCGATCCTAATAACCGAAAATGTCATGCATTGCAACCCGTTAGGGGATCATAGGACTCTCCAACCAAATACCGACCCCTTCGAAAGGGATAGCGCAGGATTGCAAAACGGTCCCTTCTTCATCCTCGGTCGAACTAAGTGACAGGAGAGGAGGTCGCGGCGGGGATGGAGTCAATGGTTCGAAGGTAGTCGCGGGAGGAGCGAGGTCTCCATTGCACAAGCCTGGGTTTGGTTGTGAGCTGCTGCATCACATGGAACTCCTCAACCCGGATTGGAGCGGGTGAAATTTCTCTGATTTCACAACGGACCGGACTACGTTGTGCGATGACACTTGATTGTTGCATTGCATGAAAATAATTGTTTGATAACTCTGTTTGTGCGTGTATGCATTCATGAGTCTCCAATTCAACTTACTGGGCTTTAATTGCTCATACCCTTATAGATCCTTTTGCAGGTTCTGATTTGTGAACACTTCAAGTACTATGCCGCCCTATAATTATCCAGAGGTTAGTCTTTTTGAAGCCAGGGGTGTGAGAATCAAGTTATTTCGCAAATGTGTAACTAGACTGACCTTGTAGTTAAAGGTTGAAGACTGTTAGTTATTCTGTAAATTAGTAAACTGTAGTTATTATGTAAAACTTCCTGGGAAGCTCTGTGGACTTATTTATAATTATCTATGTTTTATAGAACTTTGTGATAATTATCATAATTGTAGTATCATTATTACTCGAACTGTTTACTTCAAAGCGAGGAGTCGTCGACGCCTTGTGTAGATTATCTCTATGGTAGGCACTGTGAGGCCAGTTACTATCATAGAATGGTTTACACGGCGGGACTGTTGCGACTTTGCGACTTCGGGGCGTAACAGAGCGATGTCTCCATTGCATAAGCCTGGGTTTGGTTGTGAGTTACTACATAACATGAAAACTCTTTAACCTGGATTAGAGCTAGTGAAATTTCTCTGATTTCGCAACAGATCGGACTACGTTGTGTGATGACACTTGATTGTTGTATTGCATTAAAATAATTGCTTGATAATCTTGTTTGTGTTTGTATACTTTCATGAGTCTCCAATTCAACTTACTGAGCTATAGTTACTCATATCCTTATAAATCCTTTTGCAGGTCCTAATTTCTTAATACTTTAAGTATTATGCCGCCTTACAATTATTCAAAGCTTAGTAGTAGATGTGTAGCTAGAGTGTCCTTTGTAGTTTAAGAATGAAAAACTAATAGTTGTTATATAAATTAGTGAACCGTTATATTTATGTAGAGTTTCTTGGGAAGTTCTGTGGACTTAACATATAATTATGTATGTTTATTAAAAATTTGTGATAATTACTATATTTATAGTTAAAAACCTAAATGGGACTGTTACCTTCAAAGCAAGGAGTCATTTGTCACGCCCCGAAGCGGCAGAATCGTAACAGCCCCGCCGTGTAAACCATCCTAAGATAGAAGTTGGCTTTACAACTGCTATCTTAGACCTAATCTACATAAGGCGTTCACGACTAACCCGCTTTGAAGTAAACAGTTTGTAATTTATTACCTAAGAAAGTGAGGAAATATATATATATATATAATAGAATTCAATTATTACAATTAGCATTTTCAACGATAATAGCTTAAACCTTAAAAATATATATCTGTTCTTCAAATGTTTTTTCTCACTCCCCAGGATCCAACAGTTGCTAGCTTCAGAGTAGTTGTTGCCGTTTCTTAGCCAGCACCTGCACGATGTCTATAGGGATATAAGCAACCATAGCTCAGTAAGTTAGGATAGAGAACTTAAAACTATACCACAAACACAACAAGGTTTTCAATCAACTTATTAGGTGCAATGTATGTGTAAGCAAATGCCATTACACAACGTTGTTCGGCCGGTCGTGAGATTAGAGAAATTGCGCCCGCTCTAATTTGGGCTGAAGAGTTGCCATTAATGCAATAGCTCACGACCAAACCCAGGCTTGTGCAATGGAGACCTTGCTCCTCCAGCGACTACCTTCGAACCACTGACTTCACCCTCGCCGTGACCTCTTCTCCTGTCACTTAGTTCAACTAATGATGAAGAAGGGACCATTATGCAATCCTGCGCTATTCCTTTCGAAGGGGTCGGTATTTGGCCGGAGAGTCCTAAGTTCCCCTAACGGGTTACCATGCATGTCCGATTATGATTACTGGTTGTATATTTGATTAAGTCCAGTTTAGGGTGATCAATCATTTCATACAAATTATACAATACATGCCAGAGCAACAAATAGAATCATAGCATCACCCATAATCAAGCACATGCACACATCCAACTATCTAACAAGCACAACCAAGCATAATCTCAAGCCTCCAAAATACAGCATTGTATTAATCCTAACTTACTTCGACTCCTCGCTCGCTCACTCGAGGTTCGACTTACTCAGGCCATCGCCGATCATCCCTATAACATAAACGTGATTTTAGTTTTTCGTATAACTATTATAGGTTCATTTTATCCAATAACGCTTATTGTTATGTTTTGTTTAGGGTTTAATATGCCTAATTATCTAGGTCTTAAGTCTTTTATAATTATTCTAGGTTTGGGGTTAGGTTCGGGTTTGATTTCCGCATCGATTTCTAAATTAGGTTCTAGTTTGATTTCTAAGTAGTGTTTTATACTCCAACCCTAGAAATTCGTTTCAACTCATAATGTGAAATTAATCATGTTACTTCTTGATTTCCTAAATACCATCATTACCTCTAATTAGTATTTTATTTTACCCGGTACACTTAAAGCCGTATTAGTGTACTGAATTCACTCCTAATGTGAGAAATTTTTATATTTTTCATATAATTACATAAATTCAAGTCTTCTATCAGTTTTATTATATATCCCTATTATTTATATAATATCCATTTTCATCCTAATATTTTCTATTTATTAATTTCCAATAATTATGTATTATTACCTATTATGTATATAATACACTTCTACTATTTCTATCACTTTAATTACCATCCCTAAACATCAATTATTATTTCAAAATATTTAAATTCATCCTAAATCAGATTTTACTCTTAATTTACAAAATTAACTTAAAGTTAACTATTTTTCCCTATTACTCATTTACTACATAATTAACCTAATAATTACATCTAACACCCTAAATGCTATAAGTATCATACTCCATCAGATTTCAACATCCTAAAACACATACTTATTTACTAAATCAGTAATTAACCATTTAATTACTTAATTAACCCTAAATTACCCATTTTATGCCTCATTTTAGGGCCTAAAAATTATCTAAAAATTTCAAAAATTAATTTTTGAAAATGGGCTTCATAGCACTATTCTATATCATCTAAGTAATCCACACAAAAATTTTGGATTCAAAGCTACACTCCTAAGGTCATTTATTTCTAAACCGAAACATACTCGGTTTTGCACAATTTCTTAAGGACCCTATATCACAAGACATATTTTCATCAAAATAATATTTTTTTCTAAAAACTACATACAAAAATATTCCAGAATAACGAGTTTCATAATTTTATAAAAATAGTTACTATTTTTTCAAAATTACACAAAATCGGGCTGGAAATCGAACTCACCGATTTGGGTGGCTCCGACCACCGTTGGTGGCCATGGGTGTGTCAACCCACCTGGGAATTGCCACCACCATGTGGTGGTGGTGGCCGTCCACTTTCAGCGGCCCATCGGGTCTAGGTTCTCCTTTGTGGCCCTAACTGCACAGTTTTCCTTTTCTTTTTTTTTTCTTTGGTTTTTCTCTCAATTTTCGCCTCTCCCTAATTTTCTTTGATTTCTAACTGTCCAAATGAGTTTCTAAATTTTTCTTGCTATTTATAGGGCTTTAGGGAATTTATTGTGCATTAAATTGGACAAGACAATTGCCTTATCCCTTAATTTTTGGCTTTTGTGTTGTCTTAATTTAATTGGTCGATTTTTTTTCTTATTTTTCCCAGCTGCCACGACCTATATCTGGATCATTCCTTATGTTTCCTGATTTTTCTTTATTTTTCCTTAATTAATTATGAATTTTCTTTAATTATTTAGTATGATTTTAGCACATTACGCGCATTTTAAGTAATTACGTGTATTTCTACATACATGTAAATTCATATATAGTAAATAAATATTCCTAAATGTTGTTTAGGTTATTTTATGATTTTTAGTATACATATAATTTATCTCGAGCAATTCATTAATTATCGGAATGCATTTTACGCATTTTCGATAAATAACGAGTTATATACTTAAAATTTGAAATTTTTATATTATTTTATTTTATTGCTTATTTTCTTAAATTTAAACTTACGGGATCATTTTCCTAATATTTCTAACTTTACTTTATAATTTAGGCTCGATCGGGTCTTTCAACCGATCGAAACTTCAAATTGCTAGTTTTGGGACTTACATCGTCAACGTCTTGTGTAGATCATGTCAATGGTAGGTATTGTGAGGCTAGTTACTGTCGTATAATGATTTACATGACAGGACTATTCCGACTCTGTGACTTCGAGGCGTAACAATATGTAAGCATAAGAAATTAATGAGTAGAAAAATATTAGGTTAAAATTTATATTATAATAATAATAGGAATATATACAAAATCTGGTAGGAGACTTAAATTTAGGTGTTTATATGAAAATATAAAATTTTCTCACATTGAAAGTAAATTCGGTAGTTAAATTACGATAAGGGGTATACTGTATGAATTAAAACACTGGTTAGAGGTTAAATATGGTATTTAGGATTAATTTCACATTATGGGTTGAAATGAGTTTATAGGGTTCGCGTATAAAATTGTACTTAAAAACTAAACTAAAACCTAATTTAGGAATTAATTTGGAAACCAAAATCAGAACTTAGCCTAAATCAAGAATAATTGAAAAAAACTTAAAAACCTAAAAAAAAAAGAATAGGTGTATTAAACCTTAAACAAAAGATAACAATAAGTATTATAAGATAAAATCAATTTACGACAATTATGTGAAAATTAAAACAACGTTTGTATTATAAGGATTATTGACGATGGCTTGTGTGAGTCGCACGTCGAATGAGTAAGCGGGGAATCTAGAGAAGTTGGCATTAATATATTACTATATTTCGAAGTACTAATTTATAGTACTCGGAGGCTTGAAATTGTACTTAATTGTGCTTGTTAGATAGCTGGCTGTACACATGCACTTGTTTCTCAATTTGATATTATGATTCCAATTAGCTGTCTTTGCTTGTATTTGTATGATTTGTTTGAAATGATTGAACACTTTAAATTGAATTTAACTAAATATTTGACACATAAATCTAAATTAGACTTGCATATTAATCAATTAGGGGAATATTAGGGTTCTCTGGCCAAATACCAACCCCTTTAAAAAGGGTAGTGTTGGATGGCATAATTAGTTTCTTTTTCATCCTTAGTCGAACTAAGTGACAAGTAAGAAGATCGCGATAAGGGTTCATTCAATGGTTCAAAGGTAGTTGCAGAAGGAGTGGTGTCTCCATTGTACAAGCTTAGTTTTGGTTGTGAGCTGTTACATTAAACGGAAACTCCTCGACCCGAATTAGAGCAGGTGCAATTTCTCTAATCTTATGACAAGCCGGATAATGTCATATGATAGCATTTTCTTGTACATACATGGCATCTAACTAATTTGGTGATGCGTATCCGAAGTTATATACACGAAGAAGCACTATAATGAACGAATAGAAAAGGAAACAAAAAAGAAGCTGACAAAACTCGGGTAGCTATCGAATGGATATGACTCACTACTCGATCCTACTCAACTTACAATTTGCCAGATATGACACACTGATCCCAACCAAAGGGTCACTCACCGTTATTCCTTATTAAAGGGAATAGATAAGATTTAAGAGATGACAAGAACACTAAGATTGCTTAAATGAGTAATTTATGTCTTGAAAAGGATATGAATGTGCATACAAGGAAAAGTGGGAGTTTATATACTTGCCTACTAAGGTTATTCTACATGTATGAAAAGATAAAAGGATATTCTACACTAGGTTACATAAGACATACTAAAAGGGGTAAAAAAAATAAAGAATATATAGTATGGAAAAGAAAGAATTATTTTAGAACATTATGTCAGAAAATACGTATCACTTAGTGGCTAAACATTTGGGATATGGTACAGCGTAAGCGGAAGCAGAAATGCGTTACAGTTAGAGACTGACTTGATCTGGATCAGGGCGGGAGCCAATCAACCTAGCAAAAGGTCAGTTGTCATGAAGTTAAACGCCAATGGATGAGGTCGGTAGCATGGCTCGACTAGTTTTAGGCTGTTTTCTGGATTAGGACTTCACTGTTGGGCAGGAGCATGTTGGATACACGTGAGGATTTGAGAGACAGGTTGGTAGGTGGTCGGATCAGGATAGGAGTCCCTACTTAGCTATGGCTTAGAGCTAGTATTTTCCATGCAAGCCCTTGAAGTCCTTTAGCTTGGCTTCTTATGATCGGTCAAGAGGGTTGATTCTTATCATTTGCCTGGGGTTTAGAAAGATTTGTCCTCAAATTTAAAGTGGTTTCTACTTGTTCTTTTAAAGCATTCATAGGGTCTTTTTCTATTGATTGGTGGGGAATCAGATTGGATACATTAAAGGTAAAGGAGACATTATAGTCATCAGGAAACTCAATCTGGTAGGCATTGAGGTTGATCTTCTTTAAGACCTTAAATGGGTCATCAGCTCGAGGAGATAGTTTGCTTTGTCTTAAGTGTGGGAATCACTCTCGGTTGAGGTAAATCTATACTAAGTTTCTTGGCTAGAAAGAAACAATTCAGCGACCTCGGCTACCAATCTCTTGCTGTTTCTAATTAAATTTGGCGATCTTCTTTATTACGGACTGGTGCAGTTTATGTAAGTTTCGATCTCGGTCAACTCTGGATTGACTTTCTTCAGTAACTGTTAGGGTACTGATCATGTCTAGGGGAATGTTAGGCTAAGGCCATAGACAACCTTGAATGGGGTCTTCCCTGTAATGCTGTGGATAGTTTAGTTGTATGCGAACTCCACGACTAGTAGGTACAGATCCCAATCCCCTTAGGTTCTTCCCTACAACAGCTTTGAGTAGGTTGCTTAATGTCTTGTTTACCACTTTAGTTTGGCCATCAGTTTAAGGGTAGCTATTGGAGTTGAGCATTAGTTTAGTCTCAAGTCTCCTCCAAACAGTTTTTCGAAAATACCTAAAAATTCTATGTCCTGATCTGAGACAATAGTTTTTGGCACTCTATTTAGTCAGACAATTTCTTGCAAAAACAAATCAGCAATAGATAAAGCATTGTTAGTTTGATGGCACTGAATGAAGTATGCCATCTTACTAAAGCAGTCTACTACAACAAAGATAGACTCTTTTCCTCTAGATGTCCGGAGCAAACCTAGGACAAAGTCCATGCTGAAGTCAGCCCATGGTAAGGTAGGCGCTGATAGAGGCATGTACTCTCCATGGGGTTCTCTCTTCCCCATAGCACTCTTACACACTTTACAACAATTGATTACTTTATAGATATCTTTGGCCAAACTTGGCCAGTAAAAGTTCTCCTTCAACAACGTGGCTATCTGAGCTCTCCGAAATGTCCTGATAACCTTCCGCTATGAGCTTCCTTGGCCAATAGCTCATGTGTAGAGCAATGTTATATGCATAACCTTTGGTCCTTGAATAGGTAGCCGTTCTTAAGATAATATCTTTTGACAGCAGTTCCATCTCTGCACTGTTCTATGATGGGGTCGAAATGAGGGTCATGAGCATACTACTTGGTAATGAGTGAAAATCTCAATAATTTAGTTTGCAAAGCGATCAACAAGGTCTGCCATTGTGACAGAGCATCGACGATCACGTTTGCATGTCCTCTCTTATGTTGGATGATGTACGAGAAACTCTCCATGAATTCTAACCACTTGGCTTACCTCTTCGAGAGTTTTTTCTAACTCTTTAGATGCTTCAATGATTTGTGGTGAGTGTAAATAACAAACTTTTGTGGTAGTAGGCAGTGTTGTTAAATGGTAAGGGTTCAATAAAGAGAGTATAACTTTTTCTTATACATAGATTAGTTCAGGGCAAGACCATTAAGCTTTTCACTGTGATAGGCAACGGGTCGCCGCTTTTGCATCAAGATAGCACCAATTCTAATTCCTGATGCATCATATGCTAATTCGAAGGGTTTATCAAAATCGAGCAGTGTTAGGACAAGTGTTGAGGTGAGTTTTTCCTTGATTTCTCTTAAGCTTTGTTCAGCTTGGTTGTTCCACCTGAATCCTTCACTCTTCTCCGTCAACTAGGTCAATGGGGCGAGAAGTCTTTAATAAATTGCCTATAAAAAGAAGCTAGGCCATGGAAACTTCGAACTTTAGTGACATTCATTGGCGTCGGCCACTCCAGAATTGCTCGAATCTTCTCCTCATCTGCTCAAATTTCATCCATTAACACTACAAACCCTAGGAAAATCACCTCACTCTAGTAGAACATACACTTCTTCATATTCCCACACAACCTCTCAACTCGTAAAATGTGAAATACTTCACGAAGATGTCAAACATGGTCATTTGGGTCGGTACTGTATACTAATATGTTGTTAAAGTACATGACCATACATCTTCCGAGTAGAGGGCACATCACATGGTTCATTAATCTCACGAATGTGCTCGTTGCATTCGTAAGTTTAAAATACATATATAAATAGAAATGCAAACTTAATAATATAAATAGAAATAAAATTCATTTTTCTAGCATAACCAATCATTTGTAAAGTCCATGCCTAGTCTTAAAGGTAGTCTTCTATTCACTGCCTGGCCTTGTACGAATTTGGTAGTAGCCACTCCTCAGACCTGTCTTTGAAAATATCTTGTACCATGAAACTCATCCAACATGTCAACGAGCTTCAGTATCGGATATTTATACTTGACAGTAATTCAGTTAATTGCTCAACTATTGATGCACATGCTCCATGAACCATCCTTCTTCAGAACGAGCAGAATTAGTACAACACAAGGGCTTATACTCTCCTTCACATATCTTTGCTTAATGAGTTTGTCCACCTGTCTCTTTATTTCAGCAACTTGCTTAAGGTTCATCCTCTATACAGGTTGGTTCGACGGGGCAACACTTAGCTATAGATCAATATAGTACCTTATGCCTAGGACTGGTGGTAGTCCTTTAGGCAGTTCTTTCGGAAATAGGGTAGAAAACTCATTTAGCAATCTTTAGATTTCTTCTAAGACAACTTGCAATTTCCTCATCTCCATCAATCATCTAACTAATAAGAACATCGGTTCATTAGTCTTCTCAACAGATCGGAGCTTTCTACGGCTCATCACTAGGGCTTTCTTTTTGCTAGCTCGAGTGAACCGATTATGGGTTTCATTTACTTAGGATTGGGTTAGTAGTTGAAATATTATTCTCCTTCCATCCTTGAAAAAGGCATAGGTGTTCTTATATCCATCGTGAGTAACATGTTGATCGAACAACTAGAGTCATCCAAGTAGTAGATGTGAAGCTCCTATAGGGACGACATCGTACACTACTTCGTCCCTGTACACATTCCCAACACTGAACAGTACGGTCACTTGTTTAGTTACGTATAAAGTACCCTTATCATGAAGCTAATGTAACTTATAGAGTCAGGGATGCTTTGAGGTTGGTAGACCCAACCTCTATACAAAGGACTTAGCAATAATATTAGTACAACTTCCTCCATCTACGATAAATGTGCATAGTTGGCCTTTGATGGTACACTTGGTATGGAACAGATTCTCTCACCGGTCTTCCTTAGGGTTCGATAAGGAACTTAAGACTTGTCTTAATACTAGGGTCATCACTTCTCCCCAGTCGGTATAGACATAGGTATACTCTTCCTCTTCCACTGTGGGTTCTCCAACATTCTTTTCTTCTTCAGGGTCGCTTTCGTTGGTACTATCTACTACGTCTCCTTGGAGTATCATAACATGCCGGTTTGGACATTCAGTAGCCATGTGTTCGAAGCTTAGGCATTTAAAATACTTCACCTTGTTGGTCTTCTGTCCAAATAGCTAACCTTACTCATAGGTTCTTAGAGTCGGCTTAGTTTCGGATTGGCTCGACTATCCTATTTAGCCATGTTGGTCTGCTTGGCGTTTATCAGGTTGGTCATTCCTTTCCTCGACTCAGTATGGCCTCCTCAAGTCGGCTTAAACAGATCAGCACAATACGGAAGCTCGAGAGAATGTTTTCCTAGGTCAACTCAGAACATTTCTCTTTTGTTTTTCGACCTTCTGTACAATTTTGATCGCCTCTTCTAAAGTATAAAACCTCTGTACTTCAATGATATTGCAAATCTCATACTTGAGTCTGGAAATGAATCTTGATACTGTACAAGTTTTAGTTCTTTTACGTTAGCTCGGATCATTAACATTTGGAACTCTCTGACATAGTCATCAACAGATCGGTTTCCTTGGCGAAGCTCTTGTAATTTTGCAAACGTATCTTATAGGTACGGCTCGAGCGCAAATCTACCCCTCAATAACCTCTTCATCTCATCCCAAGTTCTAACACCTTATCTTCCATCGCTTGTTTGAGCTGCATTCGAATTTTTTCACCACATTATCACATACCCAATAAACTCTAATGCAGCAAGTCGGACCTTGACAGTATCCATATATCCGTAACAGTCAAACACTTTGTCAACCTTTTCTTCCCATTTTAAGTGTTCATCAGCATCTCTACTTCTATTGAAGGGGAGGATTTGAACCTTGACATTATCTAGCCCTGGAGAAGCTTGGCGTCTTTGCCTTGGTAATGGGTACTAGTTAGCTTCCTCTCCTTCCTCCCTAAAATCTTTAACATCCAATTCCTCATCTTCTTCCTTAATCTCCTCTAACTCCAATTTTTGTCTAGCAACTTGGTTCGCTACTCCTCCAGTTCGCTGTGGTCAAACTGGGCAATTGGTTCGGTTGCCTTGGCCATGGGGTCTCTTAAGGGCATTCTCTTATGGGTTAGATGGCTGTACACCATGGGGTTGTTGCCTGTTTATTTACATTGCTGTGACTAGACTCTCAATAAGGTTTGTAAGCCCGTTAAGTTTGTCATCAACAGACCTAGGGGTCTTATTAACATTATGACTACGATCGGGTTGAACACCACTATCTTAGTCATAGATAACTCCTTGAACACTTGAATTTGACATAGTGTAAAACTTTTTTCGAATAGATTAACAAACTATTAACAACCTTAATATCCAATAATCACTAAACAGGGTAGAAATGAACTTGCTCTGTTTTTGTGATGAAAAAAATGGTAAAAATGAAACCACACTTGCTATCACACCAACACACTGTAGTAGCTACTGAAGGAACACAACGGCTATTAATAATAAAGTGAACAAAGATTTCATTGTAACTTCACACACTCCTTTGCAACTTCACGCACTCCCTTGCGAAACTATGCTTTTGATACCAACGAAGATGATGCATCTTCAGGGTCATACACACAAAGAAGTACTACAATGAATGAATTGAAAAGGAAACATAAAAGAAACTAAGAAAACATTAGCAGCTACCGAATGGATATGACTCACCATTTGATCTGACTCAGCCTACAATTTGCCAGATATAACACACCGGTTTAAACTAAAAGGTCACTCGCCACTACCCCTTGCTAAAAGGAATAGATAAGAGTTGAGAGATGATGAAAACACTAAGGTTACTCAAATGAATAATTTATGTCTTGAAAAGGATATGAATGTGCATACAAGGAAAAGTGGGGGCTTATATACTTGGCCACTAGGGTTATTTTACATTATAAAAAGAAAAAAAAAGGTATTCAACACTAGATTATATAAGACATACTAAAAGAGGTAAAAGAGACAAAGAATATACAACACGAAAAAGAAAAAATCATTCTATAACATTGTGTCAAAAGACACGTATCGTGGTGGCTAGAAATCTGGGATATGGTACAACGTAGGCGGAAGTAGGAATATGTTACAGTCAAGGGCCGACCTGATCTGAATCAAGTTGGGAGCTAATTAACTTAGCAAAAGGTCAACTATCTTGAAGTTAGATGCTAGTAGGTCAGATCAATATTAGATTAGGAATTTGCTGTTGGGTAGGAGCATATTGGACACACGAGAGGATCTAAGAGACAGGTTGGCAGGTGGTTGGATTGAGATAGGAGTCCTTGTCTTGACTATAACTTAGAGCTAGTATTTTTCATACGAGCCAGTATTTTTCATGCGAGCTCTTGAAGTCCTCTAACTTCGCTTCTTATAATCGATCCAAAGGGTTGATTCCTATCATTTGGTTAATAACCTTGTTTGCATTTGATGTATAATTTTAAATCTCTGTCTCAACTTACCGAGTTGTTCACATCTTTATAGACATCATTATAGGTGTTAGCTAAGAAGTAGCCTATATTTACCTTAAAGTTAGCAACTGCTGGATCCTAAAAAGTGAGGATCTTTACTGAGTTGTTCACATCTTTATATACTAGATTCCTAGTGTATATGTGTATTTTCATACTTTCTTAAGTAAATAACTTATTTAATTTATGAACTATTTATTTCAAAATGGGTTAATTGTAGACGCCTTTTGTAAATCAAGTCTAAGATAGCGGCTGTATGGTCGGCTTTCATCTTAGAATGGTTTGTACGATAAGACTATTACGATTCTACTGCTTCAAGGCGTAGCACCACTATGACCTCATTAGCTTCAATGAGAGCACCGTTTGAGCTAAAGGAATTATCACTGTTGATATAGAGCTTGGCAATGATGACCATATTGCATGGCAACTAGTGGAGTTCATCGTGATCGACTATCCATCCCCTTATAACCCTCTCTTGGGAAGACCAAGTTTGAACACGTTTAGGGTCACCATATCTTCCATTCACCTAAAGGCTAAATTCCTAACCCCAATTTGGATAAGAATATGCAAATGTGATTAAAAGCTCTCCCGAAAGCTTTATGTTGAGTAGCCAGAGCTGATGGCATTTTCGTTTTAGAGACCAGTTTGTAGGAGAAGCCAATTGAGAGAGGCAAGTAAGGCAAAAACACTAAAGAATTGTAGATCAGCCCTTCTCTCAACTAAACCACTATGGTCAGGATCATGCCTCCTTCTGAAGTGAAGGAAGAAATAATTACCCTCTTGTGGGCCAACATGGATAGGTTTGCATAGTCGGCATCAAACATGCTTAGAATCTTTACTAACTTGGCAACTCACAGCCTCAACATAGACTCAATTGCAGGACGTGTGATTTGGACTCTTAGATGAACACATGAACCCAATATCACGCATAATCAAAGAGAATGAGTCCAAGCCACAAGATGGCCTAAAAAGTAAATGATGATCGAGGGAGAGCAGGGGTTCCCGTGTACCGATGATGGATATGATGCATTAATGCCTCATATGAGCTCAGGTCACACTTAATATGACATACAAGTGTAGTTAGAGGTCACTCGCCACTAGTCTACACTCGAATGGGCTAGATAAGAGCAGCTCAAGAATAAGTAAGAGGATACTTAGCTTAAGAGAAGGTAAAAGGTTCAATGTATTTTTTTGTATATGTTGATATCACAGCTGTTACATTATGTGTCTTTTATAATGCCTTGTTAGGGAAAATTCTATATTACAAAAAATGAAAAAAGAATCCTTATTTGTTAATTAAAAGAAGAATAATGTACAGGAAAGCGTAAAATCGTACTTGGCGAATGTCCTCTATTAGAAAGGATAGTACGATTGTTAGAAAAGACATTATGCGCGTGTTTACACGTTTTTATTCTACGACTTTGACAATGTTGTAAGCCCAGCAAGAGCAGTCCTATAATCTAGTTTGTTTAGCACCTTAACGACTGGGGCTAGGTAGGGGAGATAGAATAGAGGCAACTCACATTTAGGTTGGCCCTTCACAGTTATCAGCTCGGTCGTGGTACTTTAGAGATGACTGTTTTCTTAGTTTAGTGCTTGGACTGGGGTGTGGGGAGGGGTCAGCTCCAAGTATGGGCTAATCACCTCGACAGCTTCATAAATGATGTAGAGAGCAAACTAGGAAAAATACTACTCCTTGGTGCCTAACTCTTCTCGGATAGCTCGACGAACTACGTGGGAGAGCCTTATAGCTCGGGAGCAAGTGATCGATCCTTGATCCTTATCATTCCCTCTGGGTTATTTGAGATTTTGGATCAAATCTGGTTCTGTTTCAAGTCACTCATCCTCGAGAGTGTAAGGTTAGAGATTGGCAATGTTGGAGAAGTCCAAGACTCCATATCCTTCAGGTAATTCAATCTTATAAGCATTAGGATCGATCCTTTCAAGCACTCGGAATGGTTGTTAACCTTGGGCGACAACTTGTTATTCCTTAAGTTTAGGAATCGATCCTTGCTAAGATGTATCCATACCAAATCGCCTGGTTGAAATTCTCGCTTTCTTCGTCCTTGGCTCCGCTTCTTGAACTTAGCTTTATCCTGGCTTAATTGCTCCACAACCTTCTGGTGCATTACTTTAATGGCCTTGATTATTTCCGTGGCTAGTCGATCATCATCATCAATCCTTGGCTGGGGTATTTAGTCTAATAAGAGCTCAGGGTTGAACACATGGGTGACTTCAAATGGAGACATGCTCGTAACTCTATGGGTGGTTCGATTGTAGGTGAATTCAATGAATGGCGGACACAAATCCCAATCGACCATGTTTCGTCCAACAACGACCTGTAACAAAGTCCCTACAGTTTAGTTGACAACTTCAGTCTGCCCATCGATCTATAGATGGTAGGACGTGTTGTGTAGTAACTTGGTTCCCAACTGCCTCTAAAGTTTCCTCCAAAAGTAGCTCATGAATTTTGGGTTGCAATCTAATACTATAGTCTTGGGCACGTCATGAAGCATGATCACCTCTTACAAGAAAAGAAAAAAGATTGCCGAAGCATCGTTAGTTTTGGAGTAGGGCATGAAATGTGCTATTTTGCTAAATCGATCCACAACCACCATGATGGAGTCCTTCCCTCGAGACGTCTTTAGTAATCCTAACATGAAGTCCATACTCAACTCGGACCATGATTTGGTCGAGATTGGCAAGGGTTGGTAATGTCCTTATTCGACTCGACTATTTGCTTTTTGGCAGGTCATACATCTTTCTTGCATGGATTGAACATCTCTCTTCATCCTTGGCTAAAAGAATTTAGAAAATAATACCTTATAAGTTCGGTGCTAGCTAAAGTGTCTTGTCAATCCTCCTCCATGTACCTTATGCACTAGCAGTTTTAGCGTAGAACAGGTCAAGATACATAACCTTCTCTTCCTGAATAAGTATCCGTCTTTCCTGTGATAGTCATCTAGTGTTTATCCTTCCTCACAACGGGCATAGATAGGACTAAAGTATGGGTCCTCAGCATATAAATTCTTAATCGTTGAAAAACTAAGTAGCCTTGTCTGCAGCTCGATCAAAAGGGTATGTTGTCTAAATAGGGCATCGGCCACTACATTATTCTTTCCATTCTTGTATTTTACAACATAAGAAAAACCCTCCATAAACTCAACCTACTTGGCTTGTCTTTGGGACAATTTCAGTTGGCTTTTTAGATATCGTAAGAATTCATGATCGATGTAAATCACAAATTCCTTAGGTAGTAAATAGTGTTGCTATAACGTTAGGGTTCGGATTGAGGAGTAGAACTCCTTATCATAGATGAAGTAGTTAAGTATGGCTCTTCGAAGTTTCTTGCTGAAGTAAGCAATAGGTCGGCCTTCTTGCATTAATATAGCACTTATGTTTAGTCCGAACGCATCATACTCTACTTCAAATACCTTATCGAAGCTCAATAGAGCTAAGATAAGGGTTGTAGTTAGCTTCTCTTTCACTTCCTCAAAACTTTTTGTCTCCTTCTCTCCCCATCTATATTCAACATTCTTCTTAGAGAGTTTAGTGAGTGGGGATACAATCGTACTGAAATTCCTTATGAATCAACTGTAGAATGATGCCAGGACGTGGAAACTTCTCACATCGGTAGAATAGGTCGACTTGGGCCACTCTATGATTGCCCTTATCTTCTCTTTATCAACTCGGTGCCACCTTTGCTCATAACAAATCCTAAGAAGACTACCTCGGAATGGCAAAAGTTGTACTTCTTTAGATTAGCGTAGAGCTGTTCAGCTCAGAGTTTTGCAAGCACTTATTAGAGATGCTCTCAGTGAGTCTCTAGGTTGGGACTGTACATTAGAATGTTGTTAAAATAAACCATGACAAACCTTCCCAGTAATTCTCAAAGCACATGATTCATAAGTCTCATAAATGTGCTCGGTGCATTAAATGGTCAAAATGGCATTACAAGCTACTCATATAAACCATGTTGTTTCTTGAATGTGGTTTTCCACTCATCTCCTTTATGCATTTAGATCTAATGGAATACAGATTTGAGATCAATCTTGGATAATGCTCTTGCTCCACTTAATTCATCTAACATATTATCAAGCCTGGATATGGGGTACTTGTACTCGATGGTGATTCAATTAATGGCCCGGCTATCTACATACATCTTCCAAGAACCATCCTTTTTCAGTACTAATAGGGCCAGCACAACGTAGGGGCTTAAGGACTCGTACACATACCCTTTCTTCATGAGATCGTCTACTTGGCTCTACAGCTCGGCAGCCTGTTTAGGGTTCAACCTATAGGTAGGCTTATTCAGCAAGGTAGCTCCTAGTTGTAGGTCAATCGCATGCTCAATGCTTCGGATTGGGGGTAGACCCTTCGGTAGCACCTCCAGAAACAGGTCAACAAAGTCCTCTAGTCGAGTTTTTACCTCGATTGACAACTCTTCTTCCCTGGGTCTGATCTCCAGAAGCCTCCTAATAAGTAGATATGTCAGTCCTTCTAGCTCTATTTTTCTTTTCAGTTCAACTCGGGTTAATACCAAAGCCTCCTTCTTTAACTTTTGACTAAGCTGGGACTGCATGACCTTTACTTGCTCGGCAGTCATGAGATTTAATTTCAACCTTCTCCCTTCATGCTCCACAAAACAGGTGTTCCTATTGCTATCATATATTACTGCTCGGTCAAACATCCATGGTCGTCCTAGTAAAAGGTGGGACGCACTCATGGGCAACACATCACAAAGCGCTTCTTCTCGATACTTGCCAATACAAATCGGTACAGATACCCATTTGTTCACTTATAAGGTTCCATTATTGCTGAGCCAATGAAGCTTGTAGGGTTTCAAGTGAGGCATGATCGGCAATTTCAGCTGCTGGACCATTAATGCAGAGGCTATATTAATGCAACTCCCACTGTCAACGATCAGTGCGCATAGTGATTTGTTCACCATGCATCTAATATAGAAGAGATTTTCTCTCTGCTTGTCTTTAAGCATAGGACCGACACTCATTGTTCTCCTAACACTAAAGCGATCGGCATGAAATTTCCTTTCTCACTATAGATAACTTCTTCCTCAGATAGCTCGGTTTATTTGTCCTTTTTTAACTCCTTTACTTTCGCATCAGTATTATTGACCTTAACAGTCGGTCCTTTGCCTCTGATCACCATTATTCACCTATTTGGACATTAAGTGGTCATGTGTCCAAATCTTTGGCATTTAAAACACTTAATCTCACTTGTCTTCCTCCTTGAACTGTGGTTTTTCTCAAACTTCCTCGGTGGTTCCTTCTCCTTTACTCGAGTAATCTGAGTAGGTGGGGTCTTAATGACCTTGCTCAGTTCCGTTTGCATAGGTCTACTTGAAACAAGTTGGTTACTACCAGGACAGTTAATGGATGGTCGGAATCTTCCTGTTCAGCACCTTTCTATCCTTTGGGCAGCTTCAATTGCGCCATCAAGTGTTCTAATGTCAAGGGTTTCCAGGACATTCCTAATCTCATACTTTAGTTCACTAATGAATCAAGATACAATTTGGTCTTTGGGCTCTACGACTTCGCATTGGATCATTAGCATCTGGAATTCCTTAATGTAAATATCCACACTCGATCCTCCATGCCTCAGTTCTTGTAGTCTCTTGAAGGCATCCTGCAAGTAATAGCTCAGCACAAACCTTCTCCACATAACTGTCTTCATATCTTCCTAACTCCTAATCTCTTGTTCTCCTTCCCTTCTTTTGATGGCTTGCAAGTTCTTCCACCACAAGGCGGCATAACCAATGAACTCTAACAAAGCTAGCCTAACCTTTGCATTTTCAGGTACTTTGTGGTATTCAAATTGCTTTTCAATCTAATCTACCCAGTTTAGGTAGTCATCAGAATCACCACTATTAGAAAAACTTGGAATCTGCATTCTTAATCCTTTAACCCTAGGGGTCGTACATTTATTTCCTTACGCTCGTAGTATTTCTCTCGTCATCCCCTTCTGCTTCCTCTTCGATCTCTTCTAATACTAGCCTTTGTCTAGCATCCTTACCAATTGCTTTAGCTTAGGGTAGACGAGTTAGGGCATTAACTCGACCAAACTAACTATTTCCTCGCCGTTGCTATTCGCATTCTCTAGTGGGGCTATTTCTAGCTCATTGTCTGTCTTCTTATATAACAGTTACCAAATTAGCTACTAAATTGGTAAGCCTATCTAATCATTTATCCATTGACCGAAGTGTGAAGCTTCCTTCTCGCCCTTAGCCATGTTGAGTACCACTTTCTTAGTTTCCCAAAGTTCCTTGAATACTTGAGCCTGACATTCATGGTTACTTTACAACGACAATCAAACGAACAGTCAACCACACTTTATTTTGCGTATCGAAAACAAGGGAAAAACAGAGTACAAAACACTACTCAACCACCAAACTCTAATATGAATAATAAAACCTCTGTTACATGAGAGCAATAACAAACTATCAAAAGAACACAGTAGCAAGGTCTAGCTCTGAATGTAACTAGTCGCTTTGATACTAAGATGATACGAACTTGTGAATGAACATACGAACCCAATATCACGTGTAACCAAACGGAGTAGGTCCCGTGTATATGATAGTAAACGATAGTAAATGATAGTAGGGTTCTCATGTACCGATGATGGATATGATGTACCAACTCCTTACAGGAGTTTAGGTCGCACTTGGTATACTGCACAAGTGTGGCCAAAGGTCACTCACCACTAAAAGAATAATGCACAGGAAAGCGTGAAATCAGACGTAGCAAATGTCCTTTGCCAAAAAGGACATTGCACACACGTTTTTGTGTTTTTACACTGCGATTCTGATAATGTTGTGAACAGAACAAGGGTAGTCCTCTTTGTTTAGCATTGGCAGTTTGGCACCTTGATGGCTAGGCCTAAGGAAGGGGGATAGATTAGGGGAAACTCACATTCAAGTCGACTTCGGATGGTTAGCCTTTTACAGTTATTAACTTGGCCGTGGCACTCTTGAGATGGCTGTTTTCCTAGTTTAGTGCTTGAACTGGGGTATAGGGAGGGGTCAGCTCCAAGTGTAGGCTAATTACCTCGGTAACTTCTTGGATGGTGTGCAAAGCAAAATAGCTCGACAGATCAGATTGGGGAAAACATTGTTCTTCGGCGCTTAACTCTCCTCGAATAGCTTGGCGGATTACGTAGGAGAATCCTCTGGTTCGGGAGCGAGTGATAGATCCTCAATCCATATCAAACCCAATATTATGCGTAACTAATGGATAGGTCTAGGTTACGAAATGGCTTAAAAAATAAATGGAAGTCAATGGTTTAATAATCCCACATGCTAACTTTACGGATATGATGCATCATAAAACCACACACAAACTTAAGCTAGTACTTAATATAACGCACGAATGCTAAGCTTAAGGTTACTAGCTACAATCCTTGTTAAAGGAATTGATAAGAGCAAGTAGATGAGTTTTCCATTAATGTTCAAAATCTCACTAAAACCCTATACATGTGTTCTATTTATACATAGTGGTAGACTTGTAAAAAAAAAAAGACTAAAAGAATACCTTAGTGGTATTCCTGTAAATACAAAATAAACATGAACGTAATTTAGAAATAATATAAGAAATAGGAAGTAAATATAACATGAGCAAAAATAAAATAGCCAAATGAGATATCTAAGGTGAAGAGTTGATGAATTGGGCTGAATAGACATAGCCGGGCCAAGCAGGCCTAGTCGAGCCGAACAAACATGGCCTGGCCGAGTAGGCCGTCTGAGCCAAACATATCTATTCAATAAAATCTCATAAATAGGTCTTCCATACGTAAAGCTTCCAAATAGGACTTTTGCACATTGGGAATGCATAAGCAAGTCACTAACACAACCCCGAAGCTCAAAAATTGATTAGCCCAACTCTTATACCATATCATTCCCTCTCCCTTGAAGAAGTTTTAGACTGAAACTTAGTAAGGGGTGACTCCAAATTCTACCAGGATCAAATACCAACCTGCAGGAATAAAATATAAGCACAAAAAAGTACTTTAGCTCCTCTACTAATGTTATCATCAACAGGTGCTCCTTCCATTTGTCATGAACTTGATCAACCAAACTCTTCTTTAAGGACCCTCCCTTCCATTCATTATGTATCCGGTCAACTTCACTCTAGTAGCCCTAGCAACTATCAATCAAGGGGAATAACACTTTTGACCCAAACATCATATCATGAGCTCAAGGAATTTGAACATGTAAGATCACATACTCTTTTTTTACCTGAAGAATCCTTAAAGCAATGTTGCCTTCGCAACATCATACTTAATAGCTTTTACCTCTTCTACTTCCTCACAACTCAATTTTATCTCCTCCCATCTATACACTTTAAATTTTCCAATGTGAGAGCACCAAGGATAAAAACAACACAACCTAAATAGGAGTATCTACAACTATGACCTCAAAAAAGGCCAATAAATAGCCTATAACGTCTTACAGGCACAATACTACTACTACAAAACATACCATATCTGTACAATCCCATCAGTGGATCAAAATAAAAAAATCTGATATGTGAATGGTTAATATAGTAGTACCTATGATCATTAATAGCACTAAGTGTCAATGGTAATGGAATCATGTTAGGAATATGTATGCTAAGTTGCAACTCATCTTGCTTTTCCTTATCAACCTCCACATTTTGAACTCTTACTCCTTTTCCTTCCATTTCCTCCTTAATGTACTTTGGTGGAGTAATCCTTTGTTTCCTTATTTCTTCCCTCATCTCCTTCACCTCATTGAGTATATTTTCTGATTGTTCTGACACATAAGAAGAAATAGGATTTGAGGCTTGGTAAGAGGATTTTGCTCTCAAGCCTCATACATAACGATATCGATGTGGAGTTCTACTAGCCATTTCGAATAAATTTCAATTCAACACCACTTCGGCATAAGCAGATACAACTCGAAAAGTGAATATGTACAATAGACAACATAACGTTCATCTTAGAAATTGTTCACACAACAGTTGGCTTGGCAATTCCTCGAACAAATTAGCTCGGCAACTCTTGATTCACCCCTATACGCTGCACTCGTTTGGCTTCAATTTGCATAGAGCAGTTCGGCTAATTTTGCTCTTTCACAGGCAGTTCGACACGTATGTAGAAATAGGTAGCTCGACAATGAAGACAGTTCCGATACTTTTTAACTCAATCACGACCTACACTTGAGTACACTATACTTGGCACTTCAAGCGAACTCAATAGTATACACTCACAACAGCATGCAATTTTGATTCCCAATTAGCTAGCAATTTCACACACACAACAACACAGAAGTAGCTCGGCACGATTTTCCACCGACCAATTCAGCTCAAATTATGAAGAGAAGGACGGTTCGGTTACGCTTCATGACATCTACATTTGGCTCGGCACTTGTAATTCTCTACACTCTTCAGGACAGCTAACACACTCAGTTTGATAAACACTTAACAGCTGCAAACAAAGATAGCTTAGAAATTGGCACGCACGCAGTAGCTAGCTCGGATAGAGTAATTCAATAGCTTGGTGATTTTCAATTAAGGTAGCTTGATAATTCAAGGATAGTACAAACTTCAGCTTGGAAACTCGCCAATTGAATAGAAGAAGGAAAATAGCTCGGTACTTCAATCCACCTTGATCATAACAAAATAGAATAGCTCCGTTCTATACTTGAATCGGTTCGGTAGCTCGGAAATAAGGACAGTCACATAAATTCTGTTTACTATTATACTACACGTTCACGGACCACTGCTTTACTGATTGCTTAAGTTCTAGTCACACACCCAGGAGCTCGGCAATGGAAGAGCACAACTCAAATAAGCTCGGCCCAAACTTACAGCTCGGTCATTTCTCGAAGAAAGAAAAGATTAGCACCGCTTAACCACTACTTTAGATCGCAGCAGCATGGAGCTTGGATGCCCCAATGTTCGTGGCTTGGATCTTCAATTTCAGTTCGGTACACGATATCAATATGCTCGTTCACTACACGAGCAGCTCGTAGAAGAACAGCAGCAGCAGCAGCTTGGTTCAATTATGAAAGCAGGACAACACCCCCTCGGCCGAATTTCACCTCGGCAAACAAGGATTTCGAAGCAGCTCGACTAGCACATTCCTAGTTTTTATCAGTTCGGACATTTCAATTTTCGGCTTGGCAGCTTTAGGAGGTTAGCTTGGTCCTACACTTCAATCAGCTCGGCAAGTTATTTATCAACTCAGATAAACACTCCTCTAGCTCAGTTCGGACATTAGTCCTTCAGCTTGGACACCGCGGCACGATATAAGCAAAGGCACCAACACTACTTCCGGCCACAACTCTGTTCAGTACGTTACTTAGCCGATGAGTTTAGCTTGAATACACAGCTGCAAGCTCTTTGCACAAATCACAAGAGGTTAATGCGGCGACTTCAAACCAAGTACTCTTCACCGTGTAGCATACTTCAAACACGCACACACTAGCTTCATAGCAGTAGAGTAGCACGACCCTCTGTGTAGCAATCGATTATAGTTAAGCTTAGCACAAGGTCTTCGGTTCAGCATACAACGGTACGACACAACTTCAGTTCGGCAGTTCGAGCACTGACAACTTGAGAGCTCGGCAACGGCTAGGAACAAAGTAGCTCGGCCAAAGATTACAACAACTCGGCATCAACACTAATTCGTCTAATACAGGGCAACTCGAACAATTCTTTTCATTGGAATTTCTACTCGGCAAACACAGTAGCATTCGCACGTGTTGGCTCGGTTAGTGACAGTTCGGTGGACCTTCTTTACTCGGTTCGGACACAATAGTAATTTAGGCTCAGCAATCTGTGAAATACGTCAGCTTGGCAGGTTCACCCCTGCATGTAATTGGATGCGCAGCTTGACTTACACGAACCTCGGGCAGAGTACTTGGATAGCTCGGCTGTTCGACAAATGAACTCCTATGCAACCCAGTCCGACACAATCCAATAACATAAGCTCGACAACCTTTAGAAGGATAGCTCGGTTTTGCACTTAAATCAGCTTGGACTAGAATTCCTTGGAGCTGGGCAAATCGGTACTAAATGCAAATCAGGTTGGTCCTTCACAGTCTTGACCCAAACACTCGGTAGCAAGCTTGAACACAAACTCAACTCTGCTATTTTCTAAAAGAAACCAAGCAACACCAGCAATACCTCCGCACGCGAAGTAACAGCACACAACTGTACACACTAAAGACTAACGCAGGGCCACAATTGCAAGCTTACAATTACAGTAGATTACTCGCAGTCATCTCACGGTGAACACCACTACACTTGTACAGAACCACGATTTAGCCCACTCGCAGTCATCCACTCTAACAGTCACTGATAACCATCTTCTCCAGCGAAACACTACCCCCTTTAAACATACATACAGAATTGCGCACTTCGATAAACACTAATGCAGTTATAGTGAGTTTAATTGAAGTTAGCCACCAGTTTCTTCGAATTCTTTAGGGGTTCAAACAAAACCCTAGTTTCAATCCACTGCTACAACTCCCTTCGCCCCAAATCTCGCCACTCTTCTTGCTTCAAGAAAAATGCCTAATACTCAAACTCATTCCTAATATTTTCCTTGAATAGTCGATTGGCGCAATAAGAATTTAGTGTCCATTTTGTTCCTCTATATTTTTTTTTTTGTTTTTTTAAATATATTCTACTGTTAAATTTATAACTAGCTGTAATGAAACTTCAAACCAAATGCTTAATAAACGCACACTAATGGAGTATCGTAAATAAACCCATTTGAGCAACTACGTTCAAGGATTTCGTATGGGCCTTGTAACCTTGGTAAATAACAAAGTCGGCATACGACAAGATTCAATCAGCTTTATTTCATTTTTCTCAATTCAATATATATCAACTTCAGTCTATCTAATATGAGTTACTCAAAATTAAATTAATAAAATGTTTTTTAAAATATTTAACAAATGGAGTTGTCAACCAATTCAACTAATAAAAAATAAAATTAAAACTTTCGAATAGAAAAACCCTAATTTACCTATTAGTCTATCAATATGTTTAAAAATTTAAATTTTTAGAAAATTAAACAAAAAAAAAATTTGAGGATTAATCTATTAAAACTAAATTACCATATAAAAACTAAAGAAAAATTAATAAGCTTTTATTTTTATAATTTTTCTAAAAATACTAAAAATATACTTAAATTCATAAAATGTAACTAAAAATAATTTTTTTATTACGAAATTTTAAGAAAAAGGGAAAAAAAATTATTATTTTTAAATGGTTATCTCGAATGTGTTTACGTACCTGCTGGTTAGAATTAAACTAGTCGTAGTTTTCTTTTTATAAAATATTTAGTAAGTGGATACATTTTATTTTGAAAATCGAGTTAGGTTTATATTTATTTATCAATTTATTATTTAAAAAAACCTAAGAAATCTAATTTATCCAAATTAAAGAAATCCTACCTAACTTTATCTTTTTGAAAACTTGATTAAGATTTTTTTTTATTTTTTAAAAACATTACGTGTCAAAATATTTTTTTCTAAACCCTAACTATAAAATCTACTAAAATATAATTTAGATACGTATTTCCATTCATATATCTTTTAATTTTTAACTACTAGATACGTATCTTTTTTAAATCTTTATCATTAGATATAGATTTTGATACATATTTTTTCCAAATTTCAATCATTAGATGTGTATCTTTTCTAAATTTCAATCGTAAAATACGTATCTCATCTGTAAGATATGTTAAAGATGCATTTATTTTTTAAAAAATAAAATTCTTCAATTAACTAAATTCATCCAAAAACTTAAATTATCTAAAGGATATCCAACAATACAACAATAAAAATAATAAACCTGCACTAAAAGAAAATAAATTAGTAAAGATAATTAAATTAACTAAATAAAATTAAATAAATAAAATAATTTATACATAAATGAATCAAGTCACATATGCTAATTGTACGTCGTAATTAAGAAGTGAATCGTGCTTGTCTTCAAATTTGTAAATCAAGGTGTCATCGGAACATGGCGTGTTGGTTTTATAAATGTGCTGGCTTCTGGGATTTTCGGTTGTACTATTTCTTTGGCATGCAGCTGTCTTCGGTCAAGGACGTGTGTAGTTCATTAGCGATCAGCATTGGTAGATGGCATCAGTAAAGATTGAAGACATGCGGTCAGATTGGCGTCTAGCAGCAAGTGGAGACGTGGCTTATGGATTGTTTAGAAGGTCGACATAGACATTACATCAGGAGCTTTGTTTGTTAGTCAAGGATTGTTGATTGTGCGTTGTAGAACTTCAGACGGTCAGGGACCTGATGCCTCGGACATTGGGGTGCGTTTATGGATTGCTATTCGGATTTGGCGCGGAGTTGTGCGGCTGATTAGGATCGTCAACACGTGTTTCGACTATATGTTGCTTGTATGATTGTGGATGGGCGTCAGGCTTCTTGGAGTCGGAATTGTTGGCGTTAGGCTTTTGGATTCAGTTTAGCTTTGTTATTTTGCATTTGTGAAGTTGAGATTTTGGTTGGACTTGTGAGTGAATGCGAGGAATCAAAAACCTTTCTCAACGTCAAGTTACGTTGTAATATTATAAACTCATAATCATATCTTCCAAGAAATTATAACAATTTAACATAACTTTTAAAAACCTTACTTAATTCGGATTTTTTATTTTTCAAGGTCTAATCTGATTCAATAATTTAACCTAACCCAAATAATAAATTATAAATTTAATTTGGCCCAATATAATTTAGATGAAAAAAACTACTTTATATTGGATGGAACCAAAATTATTTTAATAAAACCCAACTCTCTAATGACTAAACAATCCGAGTTAACACTATATGATTTGATTCGATTCGATTCGATTTGATTCTATTAAACTCCACATGGTTTGACTCGACTTGATTTGACTCAATATAATACAACTTGACTCTCTTTTTTCATTTTTTTTCCTTTTAATTTTTTTTTTTGTTTTGTTGATTTTTAACCTAACTCAGATAAAATAAATAAAAAAAATGACAAAAATGAGGTGTCTACAACTGTCCTTCTTTAATGTGAAGTTCAATTAGAATTTTGTTACAAAGACAAAAAAGATACTCATTTTTGCCAGACCCAGTTTAGATAATTTAAAGAGAATAGATCTCTTTGAGATAAAAAAAAAAAAAAAAACTTGTTTTGGCAGATAATCCGAAGATGATAAATCTCTTTAAAACTTCAAATGTTTTAGTTTAGTAGATAATCTGAAGATAATAGATCTCTTTTAGGATAAATTACTTGAAAGGATGGATTTTTTAAAGACAAGATAAGATGACATGAGACAACATTCTCATGAGCAAGCGATCTTTTAAATGATTAGACAGCGCTTCTTTGAGCAAGCGATCCAAAAAAAGACTAGGTTAGCGATCCTATAAAGGAATAAATAGAACAACGCTCCTTTGAGCAAAATCCAAGAAAAGATTGATAAGACAGCATTCCTAGAAAGAAATAAATAGAACAAAGATCCTATAAAGGAATAAGTAGGATAGCGCTCCAATGAGTAAGCGACCTAGAAAGGAATCGATAGGACAGCGCTTCTATGAACAAGTGATCCTAGAAAGGATAAGACAGCGCTTTATTGAACAAGCGATCCTAGAAAGGATTACATGGCGCTCCACTAAGCAAGCGACCCAATTAAGGATAGGACAACGCTCTTTTGAGCAAGTGATCCTAAAAAAGATTTTGGTAATTCCTTGAAATTTTTACAACATGATTTGAAACTTAAGTTTAAAGGATTTTAATGATTCTTTGAAAATATTAACTTATTCTTTGACAATTTTTTTTTTAAAACAGTTTGATTTCTCTTTTGAAAATGTTTTTCTTTTTTCTCTTTTTCATTCTTTTTTCAAGAAATAAAATAAAAAAAAAACACTCTTTGATAGAAAATTATATTGCTAATAAGTAAGAAAGTCTCAAAAACTTCAAAGATCACAAATAAGGGGTTGGCTTGTCCCTTGCCTGTTGATTACTCATTCTTTCGATTTTATTTCCTGAAGCAAAATTCATGATCTCTGAACCTTTTTAGAAGCACTGATAACCATTCATGTTTTTGACAAAGTATTCAACTCTTCAATTTTCCATTAAGTGGATAGATATCATTATTCGAAATATTTATTCAAACTAGACTTCTTTACACTCTCATAAGTTTGTTTTTACTCTGAATATCAATTCAAAAAATTGTAGCCTATCTTATAAGTGATATATTCTTGTTAATCAATAGGTCTTTTATGGGTTTGTAATATAAGGCTTTTGGTCAATGGTTTAAGAAAATGGATATCATTGTATTTGGTCAATTTCAAAGAAATTATATGTAATTAGTCCTGGGTTTACAAGCTAAGAACTTAAGAGAAACTAAATATGGGCTTGCCCCAGTTTCATAAGGAAGTTTTGCTTAAGATAATTTCATTTCTTTAGTCAAAAGAGTTTTATCAAGGGTAGTATAGTGGGTTGGATCATACAGTAAAGGCTTTGCTTTTGGGCTTAATAATTTAAAGTATTTAGCCTTTAGATATAATCACAAGTTTGGACTTTTGGCTTATTGATAGTTTTTTGAAAGTAATCACTTTGCTAATAGCTTCATTTTTTTCACTTTTTTTTCTTTCTCTCCCTTCTTTTTTCTTTTTTTTTTTGTTTTCTTTTTTCCTCTTCTTCTTTTTTTTTTGTTTTTTTTTCCTCTTTTGGTTAAGGTAGTTACCTTTCATTATTGAGTTTTTTTTTTTTGCCTAATGGGATTAAAAGCCCTAAAACCATGGGTTTAAATAGTATAACCTTGGGAGAAGTGTATATGGCATGGAGTGCTTAGGAAAAAATCTATGGACTTAATGCGTTTGAATATGTGTACAAGCTTGAGTAAGATATATATGGTTTGAAGCTTTTCTTTATTCTAAAGAAATTGAATTATCTATGATAATATTTGCTCATGAATTGGCACAACTAATGCAAGCACATATTAATCTACTCCTTTTCTCCAGATTAATGACCTTAACCTCTTAATTGCCCCGGTTTGGGGTTGTTCTTAGCAGGGCTAATTTTAAGAAAAATCTCTTAAAGGTTCAAATGGGTTTGCAAGGGGTAATTGTATTTAGGGATAATGAAACAAATGCTTAATATCATTTTGACATATATACCAAGTTTAAGACAGGCCTCCTTTAAGAAATGAGTCTAATTATTCACCTTGATACCACTCTTCTCTCGTGTAAGTCTAGGGTTAGTGTTTAGGACATAAGTTGCCTCTTCTCATCCTAAACCTTTCAAGTAATGTGTTATCATTTCCTTAGGTGGAAAGTTTTAAGTTTTGAGTTCATATTTTCTTTATCCATTTTTGCTCAATTCAAAATGCCTTATTTGAATTGAGCTAGCTTCATAGCATACAAAGACAAAAATACACATGAAAACTACTTTATTCAATAACTCGTGTTTGTTACAAGCTCTAAAATGAAATATGATTTTGAAAAAAAAAATGTAGGAACTAAAATTCTTTTCTATTTCTTGGCCCTATTTTTGTTACTTCTTGGAACTTGGCTTATTCAATTGAATTGATCTCTTAGAGATATACCCAACTGCTTCAAATGGTGAGCCACCTTGTCTTATGATAGTAGCAGATCCTCATTGCCTGATGCTGGAGGTTGTCTATTTGATACCCCTTGCAAACTTGGGGAAAGAATACTGCTACTGATTAACCCATTAATCTCTAGAAAACTTAGTTAGAGAAT
Organism: Lumnitzera racemosa; assembly: GCA_024138005.1. NCBI lineage: Eukaryota > Viridiplantae > Streptophyta > Magnoliopsida > Myrtales > Combretaceae > Lumnitzera > Lumnitzera racemosa. The sequence continues at coordinate 145,409,719 of JAMXBC010000001.1, forward strand.
CTTGGTATCAATTAAATCTTACACCTTATGCTTTAATCTCTAACAATCTTCAACAGTATGTCCCACTTGGCCCATATGATAGTCACACTATTTGTTAGGGTCACGATCGCTTGGCTTTCATTTCTTTGTTGGGTTTTCACATGTCAGTAGTCCCAAGTCTCTCAATTGCTTGAACACTTGGGCTATTGGAATCTTGAATTACGTAAATTGCTTCTTCTTCTTGTGGACAGGCTTGTCTTGATTCTAGGCTTTCCCAATTGACACATTCACTTATGCTTTCTCTTTCGTTGAATTAACTTCATGATTGGGCTGTAACTTCCTATTTTCACCAAGACCTAAGCTTTTGAGTTGCTTGAGTCGATAACCCATTACCATTTCTATGTTAGTGAGCCTTTCTTTTAACTTCACTAACTTTTCTTCTAGGGCTACAACCTTTTCTTCTAAACCCTGACAGTAACATACCCTCTGGACTTAACCATTCAAATATGTTTCTGGCAACTTTTCCAATCTTTATATCCTGTTAATAGTGGCCTTTGTGTAGAATTTAGGCCTTGAATCCCTAACAAAGTCCAATTGGACCAATTTTTCATCAATTAAATCTTGGATTTTATTCTTCAACTCCCAGCAATGGTTAGCAGCCATGTAGTATTCACATTGCGCATTGGGATCGTATTTCCGAGGTTTATACCTTGGTGTTGGAGTCTTAAGATGCAGTAAACCCTCTTCTTTTAGACGGTGATAGACCTGAGACATAGGAATCAGGATATGAGTAAACCTCCTTTTAGGTGATTTCTGCTTAGCTTATTTTCCTTGAGCTCTGGACCGATGCTTAAGGTACTAGGTTCATGTATCATTAGATAGGATATCATAGTATTCACAGTGGCATCTGAATCCAACAGGGTTGATCCCTTCCCTATCAATCTCCCTACTTTAATAGCATCTTCAATAAGACTACCAGCTACGACTACATTTGCAAACGTATAAGTAGTATGGCCTAAGAATTTTAATTATATTCATCTCTTATTTCATTTAATGAAGTGAACGAACTGTAAGAATTTACTTAGCTTAAGAAATTGGTTATGCATTACATATTTCTTATACCCACATTTTATCTCCACTAAATACCAACTGCTCGATGAGATTATATTTTCCTTTAATTGTACTAAACTATTTTAACTGGAGAAGAGGTTACAGTATAGGTAAAAGCTATTAAGGAATAGTTTGAAGTAGTTTAAGAAGGTTACAATTGTTATGCATCGAAGCGGTAGAGTCGTAACAGCCCTGCCGTGTAAGCCATTCTAAGATAGAAGTTGGCTTTACAACCACTATCTTAAACCTAATCTACACAAAGTGTCTACGACTAACCCGCTTTGAAGTAAATGGTTTGTAATTTAAATAAATCGTTTACCTAAGAAAGTGAGAAAATATATATATACACTAGAATTCAGTTATTATAATTAATGTTTACAACGTTTTATCGTAATCTATTTTCTAGTTAATACATTATTTAGAAATGAAAAATTCTAAGATAAGAGCTTAGACCTTAAAAATATGTCTGTTATTCAAATGATTTTCCTCACTCCCTAGGATTCATCAGTTGCTGGTTTCAGAATAGTTGTAAGTCGCTTCTTGGCTAGTACCTGCAATGACGTCTATAGGGATATGAACAACTACAGCTTAGTAAGTTCGGATGGAAAACTTAAACCTACACCACAAATACAGACAAGATTATCAACCAAATCATTTGGTGTAATGCATGTTTAAGCAAATGCCATCGCATGACGTTGTCCGACCCGTTGTGAGATCAGAGAAATTGCGCTCGCTCTAATTCGGGTTGAGGAGTTGCCATTAATGCAACAGCTCACGACCACGACCAAACCCAAACTTGTGCAATGGATGTAAGCCCCAAAACTAGCAATTCAAGGTTTCGATCTATTGAAGGACCCGATTGAGCCTAAATTATAAAGTAAAGCTAGAAATATTAGTAAAATGATCCCGTAAGTTTGAATTTAAAAAAATAAGCAATAAAATAAAAGAATATAAAAATTCCAAATTTTAAGTATATAACTCGTCATTTATCGAAAATGCGTAAAATGCATTCCGATAATTAACGAATTGTTAGAAATAAATGACATGTATACTAAAAATCATCAAATAACTTAAATAATATTTAGGAATATTTATTTATACTATATATGAATTTACATGTATGTAAAAATACGTGTACTTACTTAAAATACGTGTAATGTGCTAAAATAATACTAAATAATTAAAGAAAATTCATAATTAATTAAGAAAAAATAAAGAAAAATCAGGAATGAACCAGAATTGGGTCGTGGTAGTTGGGAAAAATAAGAAAAAAATCGGCCAATTAAATTAAGACAATACAAAAGCCAAAAATTAAGGGATAAGGTAATTATCTTGTCTAATTTAATACACAATAAATTCCCTAAAGCCCTATAAATAGCAAGAAAAATTCAGAAACTCATTTGGACAGTTAGAAATAAGAGAAAATTAGGGAGAAGCGAAAATTGAGAGAAAAATCAAAGAAAAAAAAAAAGGAAAACTGTGCAGTTAGGGTCACAAAGGAGAACCCAAACCTGACGGGCAGCTGAGAGTGGACGGCCACCACCACCACACGGTGGTGGCAACGCCCAGGTGGGCTGACACACGATGGCCGGAGCCACCCAAATCGGTGAGTTTGATTTCCAGCCCGATTTTATGTAATTTTGAAAAAATAGTAAATATTCTTAGAAAATTATGAAACTTGTTATTCTGGAATATTATTGTATGTAGTTTTTAGGAAAAATATTATTTTGATGAAAATATGTCTTGTGATATAGGGTCCTTAAGAAATCGTGCAAAATTGAGCATGTTTCGGTTTAGAAATAAATGACTTTAGGAGTGTAGTTTTGAACCCAAAATTTTTGTGTAGATTACTTAGATGATATAGAACAGTGCTATGAAGCCCGTTTTCAAAAATTAATTTTTGAAATTTTTAGATAATTTTTAGGCCCTAAAATGAGGCATAAAATGGGTAATTTAGGGTTAATTAAGTAATTAAATGGTTAATTACTGATTTAGTGAATAAGTATATGTTTTAGGATGTTGAAATCTAATGGAGTATGATACTTGTAGCATTTAGGGTGTTAGATGTAATTATTATGTTAATTATGTAATAAATAAGTAATATGGAAAAATAGTACATTTTAAGTTAATTTTGTAAATTAGGGTAATTTGGTATAAAATTTGATTTATGATGAATTTAGACATTTTGAAATGATAATTGATGTTGGGAGATAGTAATTAGAGTAATAAAAATATTAGATGTGTATTATGTACATAATAGGTGATAATACATAATACATAATTATTAGAAATATAATAAATAGAAAATATTAGAATAAAAATTGATTTATGATAAGAATAAAAATATACAATAAATCTGATAGGAAACTTGAATTTATGTAATTATATGAAAAATGTAAAAAATTTCTCACATCAAGAGTGAATTCGGTACACTAATAGGGATTTAAGTATACCGGGTGAAATAAAATACTGACTAGGGGTAATGATGATATTTAGGAGATCGGGAAGTAATGTGATTAATTTCACATTATGGGTTGAAATGAATTTCTAGGGTTGAAGTATAAAACACTACTTAGAAATCAAACTACAACATAATTTAAATATCAATGCGGAAACCTAACCTTAACCTAACCCCAAATCTAGAATAATTGTAAAAAACTTAAGACCTAGATAATTAGGTATAGTAAACCCTAAACAACACATAACAATATGCGTTATAGGATTTCACTCGATATACTTAAATTCTTATTAGTGTATCGAATTTATTCTTGATGTGAGAAATTTTCATATTTTTTATATAATTATATAAATTTAAATTTTCTATCAGATTTATTATATATCCTTATTATTTATATAATATTAATTTTTATCCTAATATCTTCTATTTATTATATTTCCAATAATTACGTATTATGTACTATTACTTATTATGTACATAATACACATCTAATATTTCTATCACTTTAATTACCATCTCCCAATATCAATTATCATTTCAAAATGTCTAAATTCATCTTAAATTAAATTTTACATCTAATTACCCTAATTTACAAAATTAACTGAAAATTTATTATTTTTCCCTATTACTTATTTACTACATAATTAGCCTAATAATTACATCAAACACCTTAAATGTTACAAGTATCATACTTCATCAGATTTCAATATCCTAAAACATATAATTATACACTAAATCAGCAATTAACTATTTAATTACTTAATTAATCCTAAATTACTCATTTTATACCTCATTTTAAGGCCTAAAAATTGTCTAAAATTTTTGAAAATTCATTTTTGAAAAAGGGCTTCGTGGTACTGTTTTATTTCACCTAAATAGTTTACAAAAAAATTTTGGGCTCGAAACTATACTCCTAAGGTCATTTATTTCTAAACCGAAACATGGCTAGTTTTGCATAATTTCTTAAGAACTATATATCACGGGACATATTTTCATAAAAATAATATTTTTCCTAAAACTACATACTAAAATATTCCAGAATAAAAAAATTCATAATTTTCTAAGAATATTTACTATTCTTATAAAATTACACAAAATTAGGTTATAAATCGAACTCACTAATTTAGGTAGCTTTAGCCACTGTCGGTAGCCATGGGTGTATCGGCCTACCTGGATGCTACCACCACCGTGTGCTGGTGGTGGCCGTCCACTCTCAACCGCTCGTTGGGTCTAGGCTCTTCTTAAAAGCCCCAACTGCATAGATTTTTGCTAATTTTTTTTGTAAAATCCTAATTTCCTTCCAATTTCATCTCTCTCTAATTTACTAAGGTTTCAAATTGATCAAATGAGCTTCTGAAAAATTTGGAGTATTTATAGAGTTTTAGGAAAATTATTGTATATTAATTTGATTAGACAAGTGCCTTATCTTTTTCCAATTTGCCTTATGTGTTGTTCTAATTTAATTGGTTAATTTTTTTCTTATTTTCCATAGCTACCACGACCCAAATTTGGATCATTCCTTATTTTTCTGATTTTTATTTATTTTATCTTAATTAATTATGTATTTTATATAATTATTTAGTATTATTTTAATACATTTTGCTTATTTTAAGTAATTACGCATATTTCTACCTACATGTAAATTCATATATGGTGCAAATAAATATTCCTAAATATTATTTAGGTTATTCTATGATTTTTAAAATACATATAATTTATATCTAGTAATTTGTTAGTTATCGGAATATATTTTATGCATTTTCGATAAATAACGAGTTATATACTTAAAATTTGAAGAATTTATATTTATTTATTTTATTGCTTATTTTCTTAAATTCGAATTTATGAGGTCATTTTTACTAATATTTCTAACTTTATTTTATAACGTAGGTTCGATCGGATCTTTTAGCCGATTGGAACTCCGAGCAATTGACTGTGGGACTTACAATAATATAGCTAAAATTATAGGTAAAAGCTATCAAAATTGCATTTATTTAATATTTAATTTGTATCTCTTAAGTAAAGCATATGTCTACTTTTTTTTTAAATTACATAAATATAAATTAAATAAAAAATATTAGATAAATGTAAATCTCAAATCTCATTTGAAAAATGAGATATTAAAAATAACAAAAGTGTCACATCTATGAAATGTAATTTAATACTTGTATTATAGTATTATCTCGCATTTAAAAGATGCGATGTATATTTACCATACATATCGTATTTAAGAGATGTAATATTAATATAATTAAATATATGTCATATCTTTAAAATATTACATAGGTACAAATATTTATATCATATTTAAGAAATGAGAGATAAACTTGATAAATTAATAATATTTATTATATAGTTGATAAATACGTAATATTTATTACATATAATAGTAAATAAGTAAAATTCTTTGTATCTCTTCATTATACCTTTTTTGTATCAACTTTTTCTTTTAATTATACCTATTCATTTTAGACTTGCAACCATTAATTAATTGTTGCAACTTTACATAAAACAAAATAACACAACCCATTGCATTATTGATGTTTTATTCTTATATTATGAAAATTTTATAATGCATTCCTAATTAATGTATTATTTTTATGAAAAAATATCAAACAATTGCATGAAGCTTTAATACATTTAATTTTTTTTTTATAGAATTAAGCAATTGTATTTACTCTATATAACAATAACGATGACAATTTATAATAGACTTGTTAAAATGTTATTTTTTTTAAAGTAAAATACATTATTTTTGCATATATGGATTTTGTTAAACCAATAACTATGTATAATATAGGATTTTAGTTAGTTTATTTATAAAATAGGAAAAAAGAAGATTATCCAATTATAATACTTCTACATAGACAATTATCGCTTGCCATGCGGAATGTCCACAACTTTTTTTTATTTCTTATTTGTATTATAATAATAACAATAAAAAATAGGTAATGGATAGGCTTTAAGGCCTTGGAAGAAAAACATGTAGCCCGTTTGCTAGAACAGTAGCAAGGGAGACCAGATGCGTAAAGAATCCTCTCTCTTTTAAAATTTTTTCAAGATTAATTAATTTAATTGCTAATTAAGATGAAATCAGACAGAAACATTGAGCTTGAATAAGCTTTTGTTTTATATATTCAAAGGCGCAAATACATACAAACTGGCGACGGAGAGAAGGATAGTGATGGTAACATCATCAAGTCAAAGTTAACAAAGTAAAGGGAAAAATGTCATCGACCTTGTTCATATCCAAGACTCCATTTCTTCACCGCTTCCTTCATTCTTCATTTCCTCTTTCACACCATCTCAGTGTAAGTCTCTGCTTCTTTTCTTAGTTCTTTTTTGAATCAGGTGTAATTCAAACCTCCATTTATGTGATAGGTATTTCTGAATTTAAAACAAAACCCATAATTAGTTTTTTTTTTTCTTTAATTTTAAAATTTCTTAATTGTGGAATAGAAATGAAGGTGCTTTCGATTATGTGCTGCCATGTACGAGGAAAATCCCCTCACATGGAATATTATCCATACACGGCGGCATCTGATTGGATGATATAGTGACAGCTCATCCAGTATCAGCTAACACTGTTAATTATTATTATTGTGCAGAGGAGATATTCTCGGTTTCACTTATCCACTGCTCCATCTTCCCCCATACGTGGTATGGGTATGGGTAGGTGTTCTTGCTCAGCAGTTGACCCAAAGCTTCACTACTCCACACAGTCAGCTTCCATTGATGAACCCATCGTTTCTGTTGATTGGCTCCATGCTAACCGTAGACAGCCTTGTCTCAAGGTATCTGCAGCTTCCTCTTCGTCTTTGATCTTGTTTTGGTTTGCTTGTTGTCTCAATAAATGAGGTCATCTATATGTGATAAGAGAGGGAATACATTTTCCATTAATCGGTACAACGGTTCCATGAAAAATGAGTATCAAAAGAAGGACAGACGAGTACTATTTCACCAGAAAAGCTATTATGTATATGTCTTTTCTAATTCCCCAAAGGAATATAGTGCGTGTTTTCTTTCCCCTTGATTTTATGGTTCAGATAATTATGAATAACACTCTTTTAAATGTTAAGAGAAGAGTGGAGGAAGGTGATCTACTAAGAGGGACATCATTATTTTCGATTTGGTATTAACCTGAAAGGGTACATTGACTTTTTGTGCATTTTCATGTTCCAGCATTCTTAGATTTGTTCACATCCAACTCAACGGTGTATACTCCACGAAGCTTAATGTTACTGGAAAAACAAACTTGCATCCATCTCTAGCAAACTTCTTTCATCGTAAAATCTACTGGGACTGAGCACAGTAGCCATACCGTTCTTGATAATACTCTTTTTCCAGGTGCTAGATGCATCATGGTATATGCCGGATGAACAGCGGAATCCACTTCAGGAGTACCAGGTAGGGAGTTCTTTTCTGATGGATTTAATGTTAAAGCTTTTTTTGACTAGAATGCTAAAAGTTTGATTGGATCTTGAAATGGAATCATTCGGCAAATACTCTATAGGCATTCAGGTTTAATAAAATTTCAGATTTATTCTCTGCTCCTAAGTGTTATTGTTTTATGAAACTCTGCTTATTTCTCATTCCTTCTTCATGCAATCAGGTTGCTCACATTCCCGGAGCCCTGTTCTTTGATGTAGATGGCATAGCTGATCGAACTACTATTGTGAGATAGCTTCCCTCATTCACTGCTTTTTATTTAATTTTGTCCTGCATCATTTTCTTTGCCCCTTCTGATACATGAAATCTAATCACGCTTAACCGTCTGAAAAAGATTCTTATCTTGGACCCTACATTATTAATGAAATTTTCTGAACTTATCCAAAAGAAAAGGATTCTTAACATGGACCTGCCATTTTTATAAGAATGCATGAATGGAATTTTCACCTTACCCAAAAAAGAAGGCATGAATGGCTTTGTTACCTATTATTGTGGATAAGTGCCTCCGCATGACAAATTTTGTTTTTTTACTGTTAAGTTTGTGTAGATAGTATTTTTGAGCAGGATTGTGGACCTATTCTTTAATGTTCATAGGTTAAGATAGTGGTGAAAATATACTGTATTTTGTGCATATGCATGTCCACACCCAAAGTTGATTGAGATTTCTTTTTCACATATTTTTTTCTCTTTTGGTTTAATAGCTTAAAGTGCAAAAAGCAGAAACCAGTTATTCCTGGCAAGGAACTCGAAGAAGCGTACTTACCTTCCATGTATCAGCGATATTATGCTTTTGCAGTGGTTTATAGCTAGTGCCCAATGCTATTGCAAGGATAATTTTCAAATGCAAATGAAAATGTTAAAACAAAGAAGCAGTTTGGTCTTTAGAGAGAGTGGCATTTTTTTCTGCTTGAAGCCTGCCTTAACCACCCCATGCAGGCTACAAACTTTTATTTTCACTCTGAGTGATGAATATATGATTTCTTATTTATTTCAATGGATATTTTTACCTTCTTCGTAAGCTGCTTGTCCAATTAGGTTTAGAGATGTGCACCCATATGTCTTTGCAATTTATGTTCCTTCTTAGCTAAACAACTGGATGTTGAACCATTTCAGCTGCCACATATGTTGCCATCTGAACCAGCTTTTGCTGCTGCCGTTTCTTGCCTTGGAATTGAAAATAAAGATGGAGTGGTCGTTTATGATGGAAAAGGTATTTTTAGTGCAGCTCGTGTTTGGTGGTGAGTGCCTGGCTATTGTATGCTAGTCCTTTATTCCATCTGTTCATCAAGTAAATTAATGCTTCTTTCATTAAAACTTTGAAAAAGGATGTTCCGAGTATTTGGACATGACAGAGTCTGGGTGTTGGATGGTGGTCTACCAAGGTGGCGAGCTTCAGGTTATGATGTTGAGTCTAGTGCTTCTAGTGATGCTATTTTGAAAGCAAGTGCAGCCAGTGAGGCGATACAAAAAGTATATCAGGGCCAGGCAGTAAGTTGCTCTGTCACAACAGATGTGCATCTGTCTCAATTATCTTTCTTATGCCATCAACCTAATTATCAGCTCTACAAGGATCAATTCATGCAATTGGACGCTGGTTTTGTTCATAGTGATGTTTTTCTTTCTCATTTAGTTTTACTTGCAATTATGAAAGTCAGAAAAGAAAGAAAAGATTACATTAACTTTGACATGTCTGTGAATGCATCAGGAAATGTGCTTGACATTTCATCATTGTTGAGATTGCGTTGTGCTAGGATATAGATAGATATACTGAATGATACAGAATTGACTATCTTGTAATATATGAGCATTCACCTTCTTGTTGAAGCATATAGCACTCCAGATTAAGCAATCATGTTTTCCTCATGCAACATTTCTCGAAAACCATTAAGGGTTTTTACTTTTGCACGACTAATCTTATTATGAATCAGGGCCTGTTTATTTTAGCTTTACTTTTCCTTCTCATTACTGTGTCTTATTTATATGTCTATCCTTCAGTTGTTTGTCAAAACATCTCAAATGAGATATGGATGATAATGATGTACAGATAATTGAAAATATATAACAAATGCAAACAAGTCATCAATTAGATGCAGGCAAATAGAATAGAAAAATACAATCTAAATAGACCTCCAACTTATTTTGTACTTCCATTGAACTTCCTCCAGGGAACTTTTGTTAAATTGTTTATTGCTCATAATAATTTGCAAGCTTAGTAGTTTCCTCTTTCTAGATTTGCATTCAGTGGTTCACCTGATTAAGAAGTATGTGTCCATCCCGTTACCTTCTTTTGTGGTCCTTTGGCTTTCCATAGATTAAATGAAATATCTTGATTCATCACCTTTGCTTGTCTGTTCTCACAAGAAATCCTATTAACCTTTGCATAAGGCCCTAAACCAGGAAGGCTCTTTTGGGCACTTTTTGATACAAAACAAAGTAAATGGTTTTTCTATTGAGAATTACTTTCGATTGAAAAGTTATGAATTATCCAATTCTTTCAATCTATATCTATTAGTGTTGCTTATGGAAACTTTACTTTCTTCTTAGTGTATGTCATTGAATCGAAGGCATAAATGCATTTAGTTCAATTTGATATTGGTTGTGGTTATCATGAGCTGCACAATCATTCTTATAATGATTGCTTGTCTGTGTAGGTTGGACCTACAACATTTGAGACGAAATTTCAGCCACATCTTGTTTGGTCACTTGATCAGGTTAGTTTATGAAACATAAACTTTGTTACACGCACCCCTAATTTGATTGCAGAATCTTTTTTCTCTCTTGGATCTAATCCTTGTAGGTGATGCCAGTTCTCAATCTTCTTTTGCATACCCAGCATATTCTTCTTCATAGTTTTGGCAACCCCTTGGGTACTTTTGTCAGATTCATAACGTCTAAACAAACCATGTGCATGGGTTATTGCATTCCAATATAAAATCTGGGAGTAGGCTATCAATGTTGATATTATGTTATCATCGTTTAAAGTTTTTGCATGTTAAATGTCCTTTAACATGAGTCTTGGACCTATATGGGGATGAACCCTAAATCATGTGAACTCAAGGGGGAATATATTGTTTCTCCAAAGTATCCATAATCTCGTCATTGCTTATACATGACCTATATGTGCATTTTCTCCATATTTCTTTATTGAATTGCCCTTAAGAAGAAGTAACTGATGAAATGTTAGGCATTTTTTATTGGGAACAGTTCAAGTAGGAGGAGTTATATCTAACAGATGGATGGCAGTCTCTTTTGTCTGCTGTGGCATTTTGTATTGATAAGGTCCCCTTATTAGTGACTATTTCTGCTCCTATTAATAAAGCTTGTTCAACTCATAATCAATTATTATGTTGACAGCCAAGTGAATCAATCTACTTCTATTTTGACATGCCTGTCTTACGGCAGCTATTATTCAAGGGGAACCAACAATGGTAGTATATATGACATCATTTTACAGTAGAATGAGTAGAAAATGCAATAGGTTAATAATGCTTATGTGCACATTGATAGGATCTAAGGTTCTAGCACAGAAAAATGACAGTTTTATTGATTTAGAATCAATCCAATTACGCTCTTCTGCTAAGAAGAGGATCAGCTCCTCTGCTAGGGTTTCTGAGTTACAAGATATTTTCCAACTAACTAACTAAGAATTCCTACCATTTATAGGGGCTGTCAAATTTATAACAAGTGTCTTCCTATAGAGAAGTCTCTAGAATATCTAACTAAAGACCACATATAAGACTAACTATTCCCTATTAAACCCAGAACTTCTCTTATAAACTTGAGCCACTGGTTTATAAATTCTTGGACATGTATCACACATGCTGCAAAGCAATTTATTTGCTAATGTTTCAAAAGATGCAATGCTGCTGAGGGCTGAATATTTGTTATCCTATCTTTTAACCGTCTTGCCTACAGGTGAGAAGTAACATTGAGAAAAAGACTCACCAACAGATTGATGCCAGATCTAAGGCCAGGTGAATTTCTTTGTTGGTGGTTTTCTCTATATTATATTAAATTCTGAATCCATTGATGATTAGCACCACAAGGATGCTAAATCTTGGGGCAAATAAGTAGCATCATTATATACAGAATGATGCAGAAAGAGTCCTTTCATTTGCTTTTGAAGGTTTTTTGCACGTTCTAAGATGTGTATTTGATTCATGCAGGCCAGAGAATTGCTTTTAGTTTTACATTTAAAAAAGTGTAGTCAAAAGTAGATAACAAATCTCAACTTAGGGCTTTCGGATGTATGTTTTATTTCATATTAAATTGTCATATGTTTTCTTCTTTCCACAATGTAGGCAAGTACTTGAATTCTAACTTCTGCAAAAAATGAGTACTGAAATTTTCTAAGGGTGGTCCGCTCGAAACAACTTAATATTATTTACCCAAGTTAAAACAAGCAGTTTTTTGCTCTAAGTGATTTTGTTTGTACTAGTGGATACTCCTTGGAGCATTGCTTTTCCAAATCTTAGAAAGCTAATTGATAAATAATAGCTGGTTCTGTAGAAGTATGGGAGTTTTAATGGGATATTTGAAAGCATCTACAGTCAATTGGACCTGGTCAGGCAGCACAAGCAAATGCTGACTGAATTTTAATACCATACCATTGAATCTAGCCAAAGAGGTTATAACATTCCTAACTCCTAAGAAACTGTCTCTGGCTATTGGTAGTTGAATGTCTCCTCGACCTTGAGGAATGTTATTCTAAGGTTTCTTCTACTGCTAAATCCCAAACTTCTACAGAATAGCTTTCTGCAATCTTTAGGATTTTATAGTTACATAGCTTGATTAGCAAGTTGGAACAAAATTGGGGCCAATTGGACTTTCTAGTCATCCGAATTTAAAGCCTGGTTAAACTTCTACATGTTATTAGCTATTTTATTCCAAATGGTGAATGCACATGGAATATTTGCTTTTTACCTTTTTGGTTAGTAGTCATGTGGAAAGTGCTTAGATGATGTTTCCATGAGAAATTTCACCTGCTTTCTGTGAAAAATATTGTTGAATTTCTTGAGGGTACCCCCTTTTGCTAGATTCAATGGTACTGCACCAGAACCTCGCAAGGGAATAAAAAGTGGCCATGTTCCTGGAAGCAAGTGTGTTCCCTTTGGACAGGTAGAGGTTTGAAATATTCATGTACTATTTTTTCTTTTGATAGTTTTGAGATGCATAGGAAAGATGCTCTTGGGAAGTGAATTGAAACTATATTTGCATTGATTAGGAATTTAGGATGCAGGAGTTCAGCACAAAAGCAAAATGAGATGTTTTAGGTCATAGATAGGGTTTAGATAGATATTTACGTTTTTTTTCATAGGTTATCATGTAAGGAAGGTGCATCAGAAGCTCCAACCTAGAAAAAAAAAAGAGTGCATCACAAGCTTTGTTGGTAATAATCAGTTTAGCTGGTAAGGTAGGCAGTACTTAAAGCTTGAATAGGGTTATGGTTTGTAAAATACTGGTGACTAGAACTAAAGTGAACTGCAAGCTTGAGATACATGCCCGCATAGAATATAGAAATCCTGCTGATGCATGAATTTAAATATCGGTGATTAGCTTAGTTGTGATCCTTGCAGATGCTGGATAATTCTGAGACACTCCTGCCTCCTGAAGAGCTTCAGAAACGGTTTGATCAAGAAGGTAACCTTTCAGCTGACAATTTATTATGGCCAACTTTTAATTTTTCAAGGTTAGAAGAACATGGTTGTCTAACTAAATTTTCTCATTGCCATATAGAAATATCTCCCAGCAAGACTTCCTAAGCAGACAATATGTTGTTCTGATATTTCTAGAAACTGTGAGCCTTAAGCCAACATTGAAGAATATTATTATGCTCAGCTAATTGGGCAGCAATAACTCAATATTAAATCTATTATATAATTGGAAACATGATTACCTGCATCTTGGAGATTTCATTTATCCAGCCTACTTTGGGGGCTATGAGAGAGCTTGAGTTTTCATCGTATCTGTCTCCTATTCATGTCTGGGTTGACTTCCATGTGATTTAGCTCTTAAAAAACACAAACATCATGCAGTCTCCAATGCTTCTACTAGGAAACCTTTCCAGCTGAAAAAAAATCTGGCAATATGTCTTTCTTTCTTGGATATGAACCACGCATGGGTTACATTATGTTAGTAGAACTTTCATTAAACAAGGAAGAATTCTTAAACCGGTTGATATATTTTGTAGGAATCTCTTTGGAGAAACCGATTGTTGCTTCCTGTGGTACTGGCGTCACTGCCTGCATTCTTGCATTGGTATGTTCCCTCTCTTTTTCCCTCTCTTTTCTCAGTTGGAGGATTTGGCTGGTGAGCTAGTTATGGTATCAAATCAGTTCTTTAATTTTGTTGGAAATTATATTAAGTTTCTGAAGGTTCAAAGAATGCAAATAAGAAGGAACATACTTGATCTGGGGATTCAGAAGAATGATAGACATTCTTTGTATTTGGCTTGTACGAGTGCCACATGGTACTCGTATTAGAGTAAGGGGGAAAAACAGAACACAAACGACAATTTTGTTAAAATGGGTCTGGTAGACATATAATTCAACTTAATTATCCAAATATTAGGCAAGGTATTATTTTTTTTTTTCATTTTATTTTTTTGTTATTCCTAGTCTTTTGCAAACAAAGTGTAGAAGTAAAACTTTCATTAGTTATTATAACCATGGTCTATTAGAATGAAGTTCTTGCATATGCAAATACTTAGCACGGTAGGCCTTTTTCTTTTCCTTTTCTTTTTTGTGGGGTGGGGAGTCGGGGGACATTCTTCTTCATTTAATGAATTTTAAAACTTATTTAAAATAATAGTGAGGATTGAATGTTTGAGTTTGATTTTTTTTCTTTTTTTCTTTTTTTTTTCTTGTAGGGTCTCCATCGACTTGGAAAGCGTGATGTTGCTGTTTATGATGGGTCTTGGACTGAATGGGGAGGACACCCTGATACACCTGTTGATACATCATCATCATAGATGCAGTGAGTGATGGTTATAAAGATAAGATGCTTTGGGTGGCATGGCAGAGGGATGATGTTTGCATGTTGTATAAAACAAGCACATCTCAAATTGTGCAACGATGTTGTTTTTGTTATAATTAAAATTGAGAGAGATCTGTTCTTTAGGGGGGTGGGGACATCTTATCTTGGACATCTTCAACTTATAAAAAAATAAAGATCGCTGTGAAAAAAGTGCAACGTGAGTTTCTTGGGGTATTTGTCAAATGTAAGATAAATTCTGAGGACATTGGCAGAGAAAGCCTGGTGGGTTTTTTTTTTTTTTTTTGACTTTCAAGGCAGTTGGGAATGGAGTATGGAGATATGCTGGTTTGTTTTACGTTTAACACTCTCGAGTGGCATGCCAAGTAGGTATGCAAATGGGAAAAGACTTATTAAAGGTCGGTTTTCGCATGGGAATTTGGGGGTTGGGTTTCCCATTAGTTTTTAAAAACCACCGCAGAGACAGCAAAAGCCAACATTTATGGATAAAATGGTTCTTTTTTTGGTCCAATATTTATTTAAAAACTTTATTAAGATATGATGAATGCTTTCTGTTGCATTTCTAAAACCATTTATCATATCCTCATGAGTAATGAGAAATCGACTTTGTGAAAAGAAAAGCTGCATAAAATGGCGTTTAAGCAATTAATAATAACCAAGAGGGGGACATTTCCCACGATATGAAAATATATAACGTAATCAGAAAACTATATAATCATCGAAAGCAAATTAATTTCACAATCTTTCATAGGATGTAATTAAACCAAGCAAATCGAGAATTTATATAGCCATATTGGGCTTGAGATATAGAAAAATTTCTCAAATTTGAACAAGCTGAATTAGTCAAAAGTTATTTTAATCAGTTGTTATTTTTAGGTATTTATATTTTGCGTAGGAGGTACATGTTTTTTTAGTGCTTAGTGTTCATGAAATTGTGCAACCAACAATTCCCCACTTTGATGGTCGCTATGGTCATTGGCGAACAGCGATGGGGAACTTCTTAAGACCCAAGGAGCATTGGTAGGTAAGGCTGTTGAATCTAAGAGCAGCATTGAAGACACGGATAAAGGAGTTGGAAAGTGTTCGAACGATCTTCAAGACAGTAGTTAGTTAACAAAATACCTTTAAGCTGATTCGAGACTCCAGGGAGATGAGATGAATTATCAAGGGAATGCAAGGACAAAGCTAATGAAACTTCAAAAACTTCTGGACAGAAGTCAAGCAATTTAGTTATGGGTTTCTTCTCAAGAACATTGGTGATCTCTAACAGGATGATGAAGATATATGGAGAAAGAGCGAAGATGTCACCATTTGTCAAGAAAATTCTTTGATCAATGACCCTAAAATTTAATTTAATTTTGTTATATGCTGTACGGAAGAATCGAAACCATTATCGAGAAAATTCTTCGATCAATGACCCAAAAGTTTTAATTTTTGCGTGTGTTCTATAGAAGAATCGAAAGATATTGCCATACTTCCAATTGCAAAAACCTTTGTTAGTTCATGGGAGAAAGATTAACCAGCAAGAATCAGAGAAGCAAAAGCGGTGAAGGCCTCAATAATACGAAGTTACGAGACAATAAAAAGGAGATAGGGGATGGGGCAAAGGAAGAGGAAACAACAACAACAACATTAATAACACTATCGGTGCTAAGAAAGTTAAATTTAATCAAGACTGAGGACGAGGTGGTTGACATAAACCGATCTCAGCCGGCAAATCTAATGTCCAGTGCTTCCGATGCCACAGCTTTGGTCATTATAAAGTGTCGGATTGCAGAAACAACCCTATCCAAAGGATGTCGTGGAGAATCTCACATTTTAGAGAAAGAAGAAGAAGAAGAAGAAGCGTTTTTATTGATGATAACGAGGAATTATGGTACTTAAGACACTGGTTACGGTAATAATATGTTCGAGGACAAGTCTCCATTCTCTGAGTTGGATGAGACTTTTTGTAGTAATTATAAGAAAATAAAAAGTGATAGTCCAAACCAAAAAACAATTCTTCTCAGTCTATTCATGATGTTCTCTTAGTTCTAGATTTAAAAACCAAAATTTGCTTATTGTTGGCTAACTTCAAGAAAAGGGATATGAAATCTCTGTTAAAGATGAAGTTTGTAGAGTTCAAGATGAAAAGTTGGGGTTAATTACTCAAAGTCAGCATGAGAGCCAACTGATGTTTCCCTAAACACAAGTCATTCAAAGTTTTTTGGCAAGATTGAAGTACAAGGCATGGCTCTTGCATCATGTTATCAGCACTAGAGTTTTGGAGATTGAAAACTCCTTTTAAAAAAAAAAAAAAGAATATGATGACAAGTCTTCCCCCAAATTGAAGTCCCCTCCAAATTTTGTGAAGATTGTGGTGCTAGCAAATAACATAAAAATCAACTCCTCAAGGAAAATCTTGGAGAGCAAAGGAGCATTTAAAATTTGATTCATTAAAAAAAAAAAAAAAAAAAAATTGTCTACCAATAAAATCCACCCTCAAATGGAGGTACAATATATTTAATTACCTTAATTTATGATTATACTAGGGAAATATGATTATTCTACATTTAATTTATGATTAAATCACAAGATTCGTAGAATTTTTGTGAAACTCATGGCATCAAGAGACGACTTACCGCAGCATGCGCCTCGACAAAATGGTACCTTGAGAGGAAGAAGCACACGATCCTAAATATGGATCGTAGCCTTTTGATGAAAAGTGGCATTTCAAAGGGTTTCTAGCCTTAAGCAGTCAATTATAGTATTCACATTTTGAACAGAAGTCCAATATTTGCGGTTCGAAATGTGACACACACTTAAAAGAAGCTTGGTAAGTGTGATTAGACTTGCTATGGATCATTTTCGAATTTTTGGATGCATTACATCAGACCACAAGAGGAAAAAAGTTAAATAACAAAATAATGAAGTGTTTCATTAAAGGCCTATGATGTATGGAGTACTATCATTAACAAAATTATTGTAACGTCATGGCATGGTCTTTGATGAAGATAGATCTGGGCATGGGAAGAAAATAAAGTTAAAACAACAAATCCCAACGAACTTTGAAGGAGATGGAGAACAGGAAAAGCAAACATGGTCCCAGAAAGTCATCGGTTACGATGATCAATGTTGCAAGCAGTTCACGCCCCAAGCGCAATAGAAGACATCCAACATGGATATACGAGTAAGAGGTACAAGGAATTAATCGAAATGAAGAGCGCTTAGCAGAAGATGACCTAGTAGCTTTTGGAGATGCCGTTATAAAGGACTCAAAAGTGGTGAAAGGCTATGGATGATGAAATTGTAGCCACTGAAAGAAGAAACAATAATTAAGAATTGGCAAAGCTTATATGCAGGGACAAAAAATAAAATTAAAAAAAAAAAAAAAAACAGTTTACAAGAAAAAATTGAATGAGAATGTTGAAAACTATAGCTATAAGGCACACCTAGAGTAGTTAAGGATTACAAATAAGAGTTTGGCATCAACTACAAAGAAGTTTTTGCTCCAATTGCAAAGCTTGACACATTCAGATTGTTGATTACATTGGCTGTACAAAAGTCGTGACCTATCTTCTAATTAGATGTGAAATCGACTTTCTTACGCGGTGATTTTGGAAGAAATGATATTTATCGATCAACCCCTTGGTTATGCGAAGTCTAGAGATAAATATAAAGTGTACAAATTAAAGAAGGCACTTTATGACTCAAAAAAAAGAAAAGAAAAACCTCCACGGGCTTAGTATAGGTACTTATTTTTCAAAGCATGATTTTGAAAAATTGGCCATATGAGCTCACGCTTCTTACAAAAATTGGAGATGAAGCGAAGATGTTTATTGTTCGCTTATATGTGGATGACATAGATTTATGCTACGTCGAAAAGTTCAAGCATTCTAAGATGCTTCAATTTGAATATGTCTAATCTTGGAATGATGTATCGTTTTCTCGGCATAGGAATGGTGCAAACAGTTGCTGGCATATTTATTTCTCTAAAGAAACATGTCCCAGAAATTGAAGACAGGTTTCAAGTTGTAAGTCTGCCACCACACCAACTAGGTTTGGTCTAAGCTCGTAAAGGCTGGTGAAGGAAAGAAGGTTAGCAGCACTGTATACAAGCAAATTGAGGGAAGTTTAATATACATTACTGCAATAAGGCCAGCTATTATGGATTCCATGAGTTTCATCAGCAAATATATTGAGAATCTCAAAGAGACGCATTTTTTTAGCTACCAACAGAATCTTTCGATGCTTGCAAGGTACTTTTGATTTTGGGTTGTTCTACGAAATGGGAGGAAAATTCAGACCTGATGACTTCACTGGCAATGGTTGTACCGAAGATTAGTATGACAGAAGGTAGTGTTGCACGGTCATGATTTATTATTATCATCCATTAAGGCAGAAGTTGTTGATGTAATTTTATGTGGATGTCATAATACGTGGCTGCGAAAAGTCCTTGAAGAGCTCCATATAAAAAGACAATGGCCTACTATGATTTTTTTGTGACAACTCCGCGACCAAACTCTCAAAAAAATCCTATCTCAGATGGAAGAAGCACGCACATCAATGTAAAATATTTATCTCACAAGCGAAGACCAAAGTTATAGGTACGCTCACCGCATACTCCAAACGGCCTAGGTTGCAGAAGCTGAGGAACTTGCTCAAGTTTGCACTTCAGAGAATATACTGCATGAGGAAAGTGCTTCAAAGAATACTGGTTGTGTCAGTGCTTATCAGTTAAAATGGATGGATTGTTGAATCAGTCAAAGTTATTTTACCCAGTCATTTAGTTACTTGTTGTGTCTTAGTTTTTAGGCATTTACTGTTTGTTGTAAAAGTGCAAAACCTTGCCTAATTCACAGGAGATACGGTTACATGATTGTGTTAGCGTTCATGTTAGTTATAGTAATTATTGTTGGTGTAAAACCTACTTGGACTGGCATTTGTATGAACTTTGGTATTATTCAAAGCACATACCTTTCCTCTTTGCTTTTAGTTTTAGTTTCGGATACTTCCAATGTCAACTTTTATATTGTACACAGAATATACATAGAGAACGTGCTTCTATATAATTTCCGAAGCAGAGGAACAATTCCAGCATTTCCATGTCGGAAGTGAACAACCGAAGCTATTACAAATGCATAAATTTTATAATGTAATGCTAAAAGAAAACAGGTACCGGATACAAAACCTCAAAGAAACAAAATCACATCATCTCTTAAAGACGAAAATCGGGACAGGAGCCAATGGTCGATTTAACAATCGCAACTGACAGCAGATCCAGTCTTCAGTTGATAATCCTGAAGCAAATGCTTGTACAACTTCAAACTCTTCCCTGAATAGAAAAAGATTCCGTACATTTATGGCATCCAAGTACAGTAAGACTTCTCAAGCAAATCATGAATATGGGATAAAAAGGAGCACAAACTACATAGATTCTAATTGATGACATGATTTTTATTTCCAAAGCAGGAAAACCTGAAGATGCAAAACAAAGGGAAAAGAAGACATGGGGTCCCTTTTTTTTCTCCCTAGAAAAGACAAGGCAAACATGTCCACTAATTGGAGATGGGTGATGCCAAAGAAACTACCTGAATTTTAGGTGTCTTTCTAATTTTTACACCCAAGCCTAATGTCAAACCCAACTGCATTTTACTTGCCAAAACGCTTAAAATTTGAAGCTGTTAACTTTGACATTGTGCCGATGGACAATTCACTGTACAATTCTTAGGTTATTACAACTTAAAGGGCCTGCCTATTTCAGGTTTCCTAGAAATAGCAAAAGTGTTATATCCCTTCAAATCTTCACTAATTGATAAAATCAGCCTAAAAGGATAAAATGAACTTTGACACGAAAGCTAGTATTATAAAAAAATTTCCACGATCTAGTGAAGCTGGTGTGTATTGTTTTCTATCCAGTGTCCATGGCTGCACCAAAGAAACAACAGAATAAGAAGCCACAAACTAGGAACCATGAAGCCTAATGTCAAAATCAACAAAAAGCATTACCTTCCCCTTGGATGTCCCACATAAACAACAATGCTAATAAGTCCTCCTGGCTCTATGATTCTCTCTGCAGCTTCTAATGCTAAAAGTGTTGTGTCCGACGTTGTTGTTATTTCTTTGTCACCTCCCGGAAGATAGCCCAAGTTAAATGCAACAAGCCTGAAATACACTAAAGGACCTCAGAATTGATTAGCTGAGAGGTATGAATAAGATCTTAAGTAGAGCTTTTTGGTATGAAAGGCCAATTTAACAGGATAATGCTTCTATGTCTTAGGATAAAGGCTGTCGTATTCTTATGTCTTTCTGGATTATCTCATACGATATTGAAGGATTGCTGAACTTTTTAAAGTATAATGCTGTTATACATGCAAGAAAAGCCATCTGTTTCAGACTTCTGTGGTCAATTTCAAAGCTGAAAGATTCAAGATAAAATGCCGATAAGTATAATGATTGTAGTACAGATGAATCACCGGATTTGTTTCTAGCTTCTTCCGTCAATCTGCAAGAGAAGAATACTTGCAGTATTGTTGCTATACTACACAACAAGCATTATTTCAGGATGAAATACCCAATTACATCTAGAATGGCTAATCATCGTACTCAAATTTTCACCTTTATTAACTTTACCAATTAAAGAAAGCTTAATTCAACAAAGTTATCTACATAAATTTGCACCAAGCTATGGAAATACAAATTGATGAAATCATATGTGTTTAACATTTGTCCGCCTAGTTTGGCACTTATAATCAATTATATTCAAGGTGATGCAACTCAACTGAATAAACTGTAGTTGCATGATTGACGTGCTGGATGAGATGGATTCTACAGGGATATAAATATGTTGTTAGCTAATTCTCTTGCACATAGGACACGAGGATAGGGTTTGCCAGAGATCAAACTAAAACTAAGCCATTCCTCTTTAGAGAGAAGTCAAATATAGGAAACGCCCAAGATGATAAGTTGATGAGTACCTCACTGGGGCACCTTTTGGAATGACTTGCTCCATGTTGCTGTGACATATTGGAAAGAGTTTCACAAGCTCTCTCTAGAAAGAGCATAAGACAACTTAAAATACAGTACATAGGAACTGAAGGAGAGAGTGTTGAAAAGTAAGGGCATTACTCAATATCATAGTAATCTCTAAAACAGAACATTTTCTTCTTCTTTTTTTCTCTTTTTTCCTGCATGTTATTTGAGCAAAATCATATATAGGATATTTTGGTGAGTAAAAGAAAAAAGGGACCTGATTGGGGGAGAGAGATTGCTGGAGCAAAAGGGAAGTATTATGTAAAGCCTGGCTCTGAATGTCGATTCCATAAACACAGCCCTTGTTGTTGGGATTTCCATTTCCATTTCCTGAGTCATCATCAACAACAGGAGCCACCAATTTGAGCAAAGCTAAGGTATCATGGCCGTTGCCACAAGTAGCATCAACCACCGTATCACCTTTGAGCACCACATGCTTCCACACGCTGCTATGCTATGCCATGATCGTCATCATCACATATTGTATGTAAAAGTATACACCTATAAAGGAAAGTTCAAACTAAGAAAAAGCACGAAGCTAGTAAATTACGTACGAGTGAGCCAAATCGGTTGATTTCTTATTCCCGAGCAGGTAACTAACAAATTCGTCTTCTATTCCCCCTGAAATATATATCAAATAGATGATCAGCATTTTTGAATTTATTATTATGACCGGAAATTGAAAGTGGAAGTGAGAAAGAGAGGACCCTGCAAATGACGGTGTTGGGCAGCAGAAGTAGTAGTAAGGCTGAGAGAAAGGAATCGCCTTTGGGTTTTTCTGTTACGGGACAGGAAGCTTCCACTTCCTGTCGTCGCCGGAAATGCCAATAAACGCCGACAAGTTGATGCTCGCACTCCCACTCCCACTCCCACTCCCACTAACATTCTCGTTTCCTCACTCCCTACTCTACTGTACCCCCGACCCGACCCTGAGGAGCGTTTTGTTGATAGAGTAAAAAGATTATAAAAATGATGATAAAAAAAAAAAAAAATTTGTTTTCATTTACCGGAAAAAGAAAGATAAAAACACGATTCTTTCTTTCTTTTTTCTTTTTTTTTTCTATGATAAAAAACATGTTTTCAAATTATACAATAATCGATTCATAATGAATTTTTATTCATAATTTTTTTATTATATTAGATAATTAATAATTATTATTAAAAAATTATCTTGATATGTATCTAAAAGACACTATTTTCATATATAAAAATTTTAAAAATTAGCAAATAATATTATAATTAACAAGAACAAAATAACTTATTAAAGATTTTAGCAAGTATTAAAAGTTTTGTCAATATATATTTTTCAAGATTAAAATTGATTTATCTCGAGAAAAAATAATAATAGAATAGTTATAATTGGAAGCAATTTATATTGCCAGTGAACTTCTTAACATATAAATATTATTTGCTCATAAATGGAGATGATGCTTTATAGATAAGGGCAAATGGTTGTCACGAAATGCAAATTGAATACATTTACGAAACAATTGAATGAGTTTAATGCCATATACATCCAACGTAATTGATAATAGCATTTGCATTTACACCTTGTGGACGTTCGATGAAGTTATTGCCTTCTAACATTCAATAAAAGAATATTTTAATCGTCTTAGGATAATCACTGGCTATTTTATATTACAACGGAGGGAAACGTGATGTTTCATGTTCCATTTCAAGAGGTAGACATTGGATTTCGCTTCTCTCTTCATCATGATATTTCTTACTGCTTGATCTTGAAGTTCTTTGATATTTTTGTCACGCACTATTATAGCACCATTGGAATTCTGCGTGGAATCGTACTTTGCCCAATGATTCAACATCAAGAGGGATAACATCAAAATCAATACCTAAAATTTACACTTTTCTTTTCTAATTTTACACATGAAATTTAACATTACTAATTATCATTCCAAATTAAAGTTTACTTGTTAAATTTCACATGTAAATCTTGAAGTTACTAAACGTATATCAAATGGAATATTTTCTTGTCAAACTTTACTACCTCTATTGTGATAACCATGAAATATAATCATATATAAATATACGAGAGAATTGATATTAATTTATAAATACTAAATAATAAATAGAATGTCAACATATTAGAATTTTTTTATCCAAATGGTCACAAAAGGTCCGTTAATGTTTATTGATTTGACTATTAATTATTTTTTATTTTAAAACAACTTATAAGTTATGATATCCCATAAAATGTAATCCTATATAAATCGCATGTGGAGGGACAAGTGGTTGCAAAAGACTAAGTAGTGTTGAAAAATTGTAACAGACATGCACATACCTAAACCTAGTTCATACAAGGCAAACTCAATTTAATCGCTTTAAAGCATTTAATTTTGTATCTACTTTAATAAACCTGTTGTGTAATTTGTTATGCCCCAAATTCAAAGATTAATGCTTCTGTAAGTTGCTTACTTTGATAGGTAACAATTGTTCTATTGCTATAATTACAAAGGCTCTAACTTAGCTCATAACCTACTAAATGTTGTATAAGGAACAAAATATAAATAGAAGTGTTATACCAAATAGTAAAATGGGTCTAAAACTAACTCCTTTTATAATGACTTTAATTCACATCTTGCCATAGGTCCTCCTGTTGGATAACTCTCATGTACTTAGGATCTTGGCCCATCCAATGCTTTAGATTCAATAACCTGCAAAAAACTATAAGACAATGAGTATTACGCCCCGAAACGGTAGAGTCATAACAGTCCCGCCGTGTAAACCATTCTAAGATAGAAGTTGGCCTTACAACCGCTATCTTAGACCTAATCCACACAAGGTGTCCACGACTAACCCGCTTTGAAGTAAAAAGTTTATAATTTAAATAAATCATTTACCTAAGAAGGTGAGAAAATTTATACATATTCAATATAATTCAGTTATTACATTATTCAGAAATGACAAGGAATAACATATGTGTTGATTCTTCAATGTTTTTCCTCACTCCCTAGGATCTAGCAGTTGCTAGCTTCAGAGATGTTGTTTGCCGCTTCTTAGCCAGCACCTGCACGACGTCTATAGAGATATGAGCAACCACAGCTCAGTAAGTTAGGATGGAAGACTTAAAACTATACCACAAACACAACAGAGTTTTTAATCAACTTATTAGGTGCAATGCATGTGCAAGCAAATGCCATCGCACGACGTTGTCAGGCCCGTCGTGAGATTAGAGAAATTGTGCCAGCTCTAATCCGGGTTGAGAAGTTGCCATTAATGCAACAGCTCACAACCAAACCCAAGCTTGTGTAATGGAGACATCGCTCCTCCCGCGATTACCTTCGAACCACTGACTTCACCCTCGCCGTGACCTCCTTTCCTGTCACTTAGTTCGGCTAAGGATGAAGAAGGGACCAATTGCAATCATGCGCTATCCCTTTCGAAGGGGTTGGTATTTGGCCAGAGAGTCCTAAGTTCCCCTAACGAGTTGCCATGAATGTCCGATTATGATTACTGGTCGTATATTTGATTAAGTCCAGTTTAGGGTGATCAATCATTTCATACAAATCATACAATACATGCTAGAGTAACAAATAGAATCATAGCATCACTCATAATCAAGCACATGCACACATCTAACTATCTAACAAGCACAACCAAGCATAATCTCAAGCCTCCCAAAATATAGCATTGTATTAATCCCAACTTACCTCGACTCCTTGCTCATTCACTTGAGGTCCGACTTGCTCAGGCCATCGCCGATCGTCCCTATAACACAAACGTGGTTTCGGTTTTTCACATAACTATTATAGGTTCATTTTATCCTATAACGTTTATTGTTATGTTTTGTTTGGGGTTTAATATACCTAATTATCTAGGTCTTAGGTCTTAATTCTTTTACAATTATTCTAGGTTTGGGGTTAAGTTCGGGTTCGATTTTCACATCGATTTCTAAATTAGGTTTTACTTCGATTTCTAAATAGTGTTTTATACTCCAACCATAGAAATTTGTTTCAACCCAAAATGTGAAATTAATCACATTACTTTCCGATCTCCTAAATATCATCATTACCCCTAGTTAGTATTTATTTTACCCGGTACACTTAAATCCGTATTAGTGTACTAAATTCACTCATAATGTGATAAATTTTTACATTTTTCATATAAGTACATAAATTCAAGTTTCGTATTAGATTTATTGTACATTTTTATTATTATCAAAATATCAATTTTTATTATAATATTTTCTATTTATTATATTCTAATAATTACATATTATGTATTATTATCTACTATGTATATCATACACTTCTAATATTTCTATCACTTTAATTATCGTCTTTAAACACCAATTATCATTTCAAAATTTCTAAATTTATCCTAAATCAAATTTTACTCCTAATTACCCTAATTTTCAAAATTAACTTAAAATTTACTATTTTTCCCTATCACTCATTTACTATATAATTAACCTAATAATTACATCTAACACCCTAAATGCTACAAGTATCATACTCCATCAGATTTCAACATCCTAAAACATGTGCTTATTCACTAAATCAGTAATTAACCATCTAATTACTTTATTAATCCTAAATTACTCATTTTATGCCTTATTTTAAGGCCTGAAAATTATCTAAAAATTTCGAAAATTAATTTTTGAAAACGGGCTTCATAGCACTGTTCCATATCAGCTAAGTGGTCTACACAAAAATTTTGGGCTCCAAACTACACTCCTAAAGTCATTTATTTCTAAACCGAAACATACTCAGTTTTGTACGATTTCTAAAGGACCCTATATCACGAGACATATTTTCATCAAAATAATATTTTTCCTAAAAACTATATACAAAAATATACCAGAATAACAAAATTCATAATTTTCTAATAATATTTACTATTTTTACAAAATTACACAAAATTGGGTTGGAAATCAAACTCATTGATTTGGGTGACTCTAGCCACCGTCGGTGGCCATGGGTGTGTCGGCCCACTTGAGCGTTGCCACCATCGTGTGGTGGTAGTAGCCGTCCACTCCCAGCTATAAGCCCTAAAGCCAAGCCAAGTAACCGTAGGGTTGAACTTAGAATCCAAGGTTTAGAGCGATCGGTTAAAGGATCCGATCAAACCCAAATTATAAACTATTGAGAAGAATATTAGTAAAACTGACTCCATAAACTTGAATTTAAGAAAATAAGTAATAAAATAGGAGACTATAAAATTTTCAAATTTTAAGCATAATAAGTATTAATTACCGAAAATGCGAAAAGTGTAATGAAATAACTAATAAATTACTAGAGATAGATTATATGTATATTAAAAATTTTAGGATGACCAAAATAATAATTAGGAATGTTCACGTGTACCCCACATGTATTTACATATAGATAAAAATACGCGTAATTACCTAAATTGGCCAAAAACTAACCAAATAATTAAAGAAAATTATAAAATAATTATAGAAAAATCAGAAAAAATCAAAAAAGGATAAGGTGAAGTAAGATCAGGTCGTGGCAGGTCCAAAGCTGAAAAA
This sequence comes from Lumnitzera racemosa, assembly GCA_024138005.1. Taxonomy (NCBI): domain Eukaryota; kingdom Viridiplantae; phylum Streptophyta; class Magnoliopsida; order Myrtales; family Combretaceae; genus Lumnitzera; species Lumnitzera racemosa. The sequence goes on from JAMXBC010000001.1 coordinate 145,437,210, forward strand.
AAAAAGCCCAATAAAAATGAGACAACTTAAAAGCCAAAAATTAAGGAAAATGGGCAAAAATCTTGTCAAATTAATGCACATTAATTACAAAAAAAAATGTCTATAAATAGGGGAAAATTTTCCAGAAGTCATTTGGTCAGTTTAGCATTTGAAAAAAATTGGAGCACTGAAAAAATCAAGAGAAAATCCAAAAAATAAAAAAGCGGAAAACTGTGCAGATTGGGCACGTGAGCTAAACCCACCACTCACCACTACCTAGTGTAAGCCCTAAAGCCAAGCCAAGTAACCGTAGGATTGAACTTAGAACGCAAGGTTTAGGGCGATCGTTTAAAGGATTCGATCAAACCCAAATTATAAATTATTGAGAGGAATATTAGTAAAACTGACCCCGTAAACTTGAATTTAAGAAAATAAGTAATAAAATAGGAGACTATAAAATTTTCAAAATTTTAAGTATAATAGGTATTAATTACCGAAAATGCGAAAAGTGTCATGAAATAACTAATAAATTACTAGAGATAGATTATATGTATACTAAAAATTTTAGAATGACCAAAATAATAATTAGGAATATTCACGTGTACACCACATGTATTTACGTGTAGATAAAAATACATGTAATTACCTAAATTGGCCAAAAACTAAGCAAATAATTAAAGAAAATTATAAAATAATTATAAAAATATTAGAAAAAAACAGAAGAGGATAAGATGAAGTAAGATCAGGTCATGGCAGCTTCAAATCAGAAAAAGAAAAATTAACCAATCAAATTTGGACAACCTAAAAGCCAAAAACTTAGGAAAATGAGCAAAATCCCATCAAATTAATGCACATTAAATTCTACAATTATCTATAAATAGGGAAAAAAATTCCAGAAGTCCTTTGGTTAGTTTAAGATCTGAAAAAAATCAAAACATTGAAAAAATCGAGAGAAAATACAGAAAAATAAAAAAAAGGGAAAACTGTGCAGATTAGGCAAGTAAGCTAAACCCACCACTCACCACCACCTAGGACCGAACCACCACCACCACCACCCTACAGTAGATCCACCGCCTGGACCAGCCGACAACATTGGACCGGGTTTGGACGGCCCAAAAGCTTCGGACCGGTTAGTCATTTATTCACCCGATTTTTGTATAATTTTGTAAAATTATTTATTTCGCCCAGAAAATTATGAAACTTGTTATTATGAGGTTTTATTATATTTAGATTTAGGGAAAAATATTTATTTAGTTTAATTATATCTGGAAATATAGGGTCCCTAACAAATTGTTCAAAACCGAGCATTAGTAAACCGGAAAATAAATAGGCTTAAGGATGTAGTTTGGAGTTCAAAATTTTTCTGTAGGATGCTCATTTGATGTATAACAGTGCTATGAAGCCATTTGTTTAAAATTAATTTTTGAAATTTTTAAGTTAATTTTTAGCCCTAAAATGATGGTAAAATTGGGTGTTTAAGGGTTAATTAAGTTATTAGGATGTTAACTACTGACTTGAATCTTAATTAGAGGTTTAGGGAAGTTAATCTCTACAGTGGAACCTTAATCATATCCTTTATGTACTAAGTATGGTTAATTAGGGAAATTAGGTAAGTAATATAACCAATTAGTAATATGTGAAAATGTAAATTAATAAATTTAAAAAAGTAAGGTTATTTAGATAATATTATAATAGAAATCAGAAAAATAATAAATCTGAAATGACATTTAATTTTAATTAAATATCTCAAAATGTAAGATTTTTACACACCGGGAATAAATCCGATATCTCAATTAGGATTAGCGTGTACCGAATAGTTTAGAATACAAAAATTACAACCCAATAGGATATTTGAATACCCGAGCATAATGTGATTAATATCACATTGGGATTCGAGCTTAATTACAACTTAGGAATTAAAACTAGAATCTAGTTTAGGAGCCGAACCCCGAAATAGAACACAACGAATCATTACTACGTTATAGGTATACATGAGGAAAATGAGTTATATTATGAATTAGAATAAGAATCCATAGAATACAAGTACTAAAAGAACCTATTTGTATTATAGGACACCCAGAAACAAATCAGCTCGCAACTAGAGGATCGAGCAATCGAGCAAATTCAAGTAAGTTGGGTTATTGCTTATTGTAATAGAGTACTAGTTTTGTAGTACTCGGAGACTTAGGCTTGTATATGATTGTGATTGTAAATAGTTTGTGCATGTGCTTGATGTATCTGAATTCGTGCTGGAATTTGTACTGTGAATGATTTTGTGACTGATTGAATTGGTGTGAACTGGTTGAACACCCTAATCGGCATTTAATCTTAGTTGATCCTAATAACCGAAAATGTCATGCATTGCAACCCGTTAGGGGATCATAGGACTCTCCAACCAAATACCGACCCCTTCGAAAAGTATAGCGCAGGATTGCAAAATGGTCCCTTCTTCATCCTCAATCGAACTAAGTGACAGGAGAGGAGGTCGCGGCGGGGGTGAAGTCAATGGTTCGAAGGTAGTCACGGGAGGAGCGAGGTCTCCATTGCACAAGCCTGGGTTTGGTTGTGAGCTGTTGCATAACATGGAACTCCTCAACCCGGATTGGAGAGGGTGAAATTTCTCTGATTTCACAACGGACCGGACTACGTTGTGCGATGACACTTGATTGTTGCATTGCATGAAAATAATTGTATGATAACCCCGTTTGTGCTTGTATGCATTCATGAGTCTCCAATTCAACTTATTGGGCTGTAGTTGCTCATACCCTTATAGATCCTTTTGCAGGTTCTGATTTGTGAACACTACAAGTACTATGCCGCCTTACAATTACCCGAAAGTTAGTCCGCTTGAAGCCAGGGGTGTGAGGATCAAGTTACTTAATATAATGTGTGACTAGAATGACCATGTAATTAGGAAGGAAAGACTAATAGTTATTATGTAATATAGTGAACTGTCGTGTTTGTGTAAAACTTCCTGGGAAGCTCTGTGGACTTATTTATAATTATCTATGTTTTATAGAACTTTGTGATAATTATCATAATTGTAGTATAATTATTAATCGAACTGTTTACTTCAAAGCGAGGAGTCGTCGACGCCTTGTGTAGATTATCTCTATGGTAGGCACTGTGAGGCCAGTTACTATCATAGAATGGTTTACACGGCGGGACTGTTGCGACTTTGCAACTTCGGGGGGTAACAGTTCTCGGTTGGAATCAGAGTGTAGTTTTAGTAAACTCGTTTTAAAGCGTCATACCTTAAAAGAAATAGACATTATAGGAATATTGAGAGTGGGTAAGACTAAGTGGGCGATAAAAGATTGTATAACATAAGTAACCTTAATCTTTAACATAGAAAATATTAATTGGTTTAACTATACTTACAGGGTCGAAGGGGAGAACTAATTCATAGTTGGATACGGTTTGGATGGAATAGAGAAGTATCTCCCATTGATTATAAGGTTAAATTACAATGGTTACTGATGGAACTAGCCGATTGGAATATATTTAGGACAGTTGATGAGATTATCAATAAGTTTCATGATCGGATGTGCTATAGCTGGAAGGATGAGTGGGCGTGGATGGAGGCGAGTTTAAGCCCCCAGTATAATAGATACACCGCTATAGCAGCTTTTGAGCAGAGATGGTTGGAGAAGGAGGGAATTATAACCCTGATGATGCCCTTACGATATTTTCCTGCTAGGTTAGAGGATGGGAGACCATACCCTGCCAGTATTGCACACATCCCTGCTAACATCCCATACATTCCTAGACAGTACCCACCGGGGATCATTGATTGGTTTCCATAGTTTCTCGAGCTTGCTGGGGATGGTATAGAGATACCATTGAACTTTAGTCTTGAACCTGAACCTGAGATATCAGGACCACCACCAGAAAACCCACCTCCAGTTGAACCCCAAGAGGATGGAGTTCATATAGAGGAAGACCCTGAGGAGGACCCAGAAGAAGAAGATCCAGAAGAAGACCCTGAATAGGAGCAGGAAAACGAGGATGAACCTGGTGTAGACCTACATGCCTTGCTCATGCAGGTGATTGCAGACACCGGGATAGCTGGAGTAGGAGCTGGTAATCCAGTTGAGTCGGATGATGATGAAGTACAGGAGGTGATTGTGATCCCTGAGACTCTAGAGATAATATATATAGACTCTGCATCAGAGAGTGAGCATGAGGACCATTCAGTTGGAGGCCATATGGATTATGATCCCTTTAATGATGTAGCTGCTACGGATTCAGAGGAAGATTAGTTTAGTTGGATGACTGACATGTTTAGTTGGATGACTGACATGTTTAGTTAGGTAGATTTTTGGATATGATCCAGTAGCGATTTTGATGGAAACTGATGTATTTTAGGATCTTTTGATGTATTTTGACTTTTGATGTATTTTGTAGCTTCTGGATCAAGTTAGATGTATGCTGTAAGTAAGTTTGATGTAGTCAGTGTCACGCCCCGAAGCGGTAGAGTCGTAACAGCCCCGCCGTGTAAACCATCCTAAGATAGAAGTTGGCCTTACAACCGCTATCTTAGACTTGATCTACATAAGGCGTCCACAATTAACCCGCTTTGAAGTAGACAGTTTGTAATTTAAATAAATCATTTAACTATAAAAGTGAGGAATTATACATATGTTATAATTCAGTTATTGCAGTTAAAGTTTACAATATTTTTCTATAGTACTTTTCTATATCATTACATCATTCGGAAATGAAAAATAATAAAAACTTAGACCTTAAAAATATGTGTTTATTTTTCAATTTTTTTCTCACTCCCCAGGATCCAGCAGTTGCTAGCTTCAAAGTAGTTGTGGCCGCTTCTTAGCCAGCACCTACATGATGTCTATAGTGATGTGAGTAACCACAGCTCAGTAAGTTAGGACGGAGGACTTAAAACTATACCATACACACAATAAGGTTTTTAATCACTTATTAGGTGCAATGCATGTGCAAGCAAATGCCATCGCACGACGTTGTCCGGCCCGTCGTGAAATTAGAGAAATTACGCCCGCTCTAATCCAGGTTGAGGAGTTACCATTAATGCAACAGCTCACGACCAAACCCAGGCTTGTGTAATGGAGACCTTGCTCCTCCCGTGACTACCTTCGAACCACTGTCTTCACCCTCGCCACGACCTCCTCTCCTGTCACTTAGTTCGATTGAGGATGAAGAAAGGACCATTTTGCAATCCTGCGCTATCCCTTCCGAAGGGGTCGGTATTTGGCCGGAGAGTCCTAAGTTCCCCTAACGGGTTGCCATGCATGTCCGATTATGATTACTGGTCGGATATTTAATTAATTCCAGTTTAGGGTAATCAATCCTTTCATAGAAGTCATACAATATGTGCCAGAGCAACAAACAGAATCATAGCATCACCCATAATCAAGCACATGCACACATTCTCTATTTAACAAGCACAACCAAGCATAACCTTAAGCCTCCAAAATACAGCATCGTATTAATCCCAACTTATCTCGACTCCTCGCTCACTCACTCGAGGTCCGATTTGCTCAGGCCATCGCCGATCATCCCTATAACACGAACGTGGTTTCAGTATTTCATATAATATTAGAAGTTCATCTTATCCTATAACGCTTATTGTTAGGTTTTGTTTAAGGTGTAATATGCCTAATTATCTAGGTATTAAGTCTTTTATAATTATTTTAGGTTTGGGTTTAGGTTCGGGTTCCGTATCGATTTCTAAATTAGATTCTACTTCGATTTCTAGGTACTATTTTATACCCGGACCCTAGAAATTTGTTTCAACTCATAATGTGAAACTAACCACATTATTTCCAGATACCCTAAATACGATTACTACCCTTAGTCAGCATTTTATTCCATCCGGTACACTTAAATCCGTATTAGTGTACCGAATTTACTCATGTTGTGAGAAATTTTTACATTTTTCATATAATTACCTAAAATTGAATTTTGTTTCAGATTTGTTATGTTCTGATTTTCATTATTTTATTATCTAATTAAACCTTATTTTTCCATATTTATTAATTTTTAATTCTACATATTCCTAATTTTCTACATTTACCACATAACACTTTCATTACTTACACTTAACACTCCATTGACTAGGATTAGGTTTCCACATAAGAGATTAACATCCTTAAACATCTAATTACTATCTCAATCAGTAATTAACATCCTAATCACCTAATTAACTCTAAATCACCCAATTTTACCATCATTTTAGTGCTAAAAATTAACTTAAAAATTTCAAAAATTAATTTTAAAAAAATGGCTTCATAGAACTGTTCTATATCACATGAGCATCCTACAAAAAAAAATTGAGCTCCAAACTACACTCTTAAGGTCATTTATTTCTAAACCGAAATGTGTTCGGTTTTGCATGATTTCTTAAGGACCCTATATTACGGGACATGTTTTCATCTAAATAATATTTTTCCTACAAACTACATACAAAAATATCCCATAATAAAAAAAATTCATAATTTTACAAAATTTCACAAGAATCGGGCTGGAATTTGGACTCACCGGTTTGGGTGGCTCCGGCCACCGCGGGCCACCGTGGCCTTATCGACCGGCCTGGGCGCTGCCACCACCGTGTGGTGGTGGTGGCCGTCCACTCCCAGCTCCTCGTCTGGTGTGGGTTCCCTTTAAAATCCCTAACTGCACAGTTTTCCTTTTTTTTTTTATTTTTCTGGATTTTCTCTCGATTTTTTCGGTGTTTTGATTTTTCTCAAATCATAAACTGACCAAAGGACTTCTGGAATTTTCTTCCCCTATTTATAGACAATTTTAGAAATTAATGTGCATTAATTTGATGTGATTTTGCACAAATTCCATGATTTTTGGCTTTTTGTTTGTCAAATTCTTATTGGTTATTTTTTTTTCTTACTGACCACAACCTTATCTTGTTGCATCTTATCCTCTTCTGATTTTTCTGATTTTTTCTATAATTATTTTGTATTTTTCTTTAATTATTTGCTTAGTTTTAGGCTAATTTAGGTAATTACGCGTATTTTTATCTACACGTAAATTCATGTGGGGTACACGTGAACATTCCTAAATATTATTTTGGTCATTCTACAATTTTTAGTATACATATAATCTATCTCTAGTAATTTATTAGTTATTTCATTACACTTTTCGCATTTTCGATAATTAATATCTATTATGCTTAAAATTTGAAAATTTTATAGTCTCCTATTTTATTACTTATTTTCTTAATTTCAAGTTTACGGGGTCATTTTTACTAATATTCCTCTCAATAGTTTATAATTTGGGTTTGATCGGATCCTTTAGCCGATCGTCCTAAACCTTGGGTTCTATGTTCAATCCTACGGTCAATTGGCTTAGCTTTGGGGCTTATAGTCAGTTGATGTAACCTTTTGTCTTGTACAGTTGTAAAGATCGAGTCTGTACTAAGTTATGTAAAGAACGATGTAATCGAGTTGTAAATTTGATGTATGTATTTGAAAGTTATCGAGTTGTATCTTTTGTTTTGAAGATTGTAATAGTAATGATGTAAGGTTGAATGAAATATACAGTGAAAGTTAGATTTCTAAGTATGTTGACTTTAATACTATTGTCATTACTATTTGATATGAGTACATATTGCAAGCATTTATTTATTTATAAATATTCTCTAAACAAAAGTAGGGATAACTTATAGATAGATATGAATGCAGGATTATAAGTTAAACTAGTAAGTGATTATGGCTGAAGCTGGAAACGGGAGTAGTCAAGGAGGAACTGAAGGGAATCAAAACCCTCCGCCACGAACACCATCACCACCAAGAGAACAATATAGACAAGATTTACCTCCGCCGCCTCCATAAGAAAATATGCCTATTGGGCAAATACTTGCCAGTATGCATACGATGATGAGACAGCAAGGAATGTTGATTCAACATCTTATGACTGGTGGTAATGTGAGAAACAGAAGACCCCAAGAAGTTGAACAACGAATAGAGCGACCTCAAGAGGTAAATAAACTTCCTGAGTTTATAAAAGCCAACTGTTATTTTGAGGGGGAGATGGGTAGGCCAGATGTAGCTGATGACTGGTTAGCCCAAGTTGAACGGAGTTTTGAGGCTTTTAGAGTCCCCGAATCCCAAAAGTTATCTTATGGTACATTTATGTTAAAGTTAGCTGCGAGAGTATGGTGGGACTCGAGAGCAAGGCAACTTGGAAATAACATTGATTGGCAACAATTTAAGGAGGAATTCAGGAAGGAGTATTTTCCCCATAGTGTTCAAAACAGAATGGTGCGAGATTTGTTTGAACTGAAGAAGGGAGGTATGAGTGTAACCCAGTATGAGACTGAATTTAATAGATTATTACAATATGTACCTGGCTCATACCGGGATAATGTTGAGTTGAAAAAGGATTTGTTCCTTATTGGATTTGACCCCACAATGTGTTGTAAGCTGTTGGATTATGGTTTTACCACTTACAATGAAGTGGTAGATAAGGCAAGACAATTAGAAGATAATCGTGTGAGGATGCAAGCAATGTGGAGTCAAAAGATCAATAAAGGATATCGACCAAGTCCATCATTTAAGAGATCATATCCTGGTGCCTCCAGTAGCAATTCTGGACAGAAGAGAAGGAGACCAGTAACTCTGGCTAGTAACCCAGCTCAATCAGTACCTAATTTGAGCTTTTATGACAAGGATGGAAATGTCAATTGCTGGAAATGTGGTGCAAATCATTTTCCAAGAAATTGTGTTCAGCTTAGGGGAAAATGTTTCATATGTGGAGATTCGAACCATGTGTTGAAGGCATGTCCTAAGATGAAATTAATAAAGTGTAATAAGCGTGGTAGAAGGGGTCATTTCTCCAGGTATTGTCCACAATTTGTACAAGGAGCTAAGCGAACAGAAGGTGTTGATAACACTATTGCACCTACTCGTATCTTTGCCCTGGAGGATATGGAAATTGAGGAAAATGAGGATTTCTTAGATTTTATGGAAGAGTACTACCATGATGATGTTGAGGAGCTCATGGGAGTGGAAGAAGAAAATGATGAAGGACTTGTAACTGGTATGTACTCAGACCATTTATTTTAATAATAATTCTAAGTGTAAATTAAATTGAAATATTTGCATTTCAATAGTACATTTCAGGACATGTGCTGATAAATGGACAACCTGCTTTTGTGCTGTTTGATACTGATGCATCTCATTCTTTTGCAAGTCAGAAATTTGTAAATGAACAAGAGATTAGTGTGGTTACTGTTAATGTAACTTATAAAGTTAGAACTCCGACTGGGGAGAAGGTAACAACACGAGAAGTAGTAGCTGATGGTAGGATAAAAATTCAAGAGAAGGAGTATCCTATAAGTCTTGTGATATTACCTCTACAAGGGTACGATGTCATAGTAGGAATAGATTGGTTGTCAAAAAATAAAGCTATTATGGAGTGTAGGAATAAAATTGTCAATCTTAATGATGGAGAAACAATATTTCAAGGAAAAGCTGGTGGAAGTAGGTTGAATTTATCAGTAATGGAGATATGTGATGAACAATTTGAGACAAGAGTAAAGGAGGATGATTGGAAATTTTGTTGGGTGTTTGCTGTGGACGCAGAAATGGAAATACCCAAGGTAGCAGACATACGAGTAGTGAATGAGTTTCCAGATGTATTTCCGGAGGATTTACCAGGGTTAGCTCCACCCCGAGAGTTGGATTTCAATGTAGAATTAGTTCCTGGAACTGAACCTATTTCGAAAGCTCCATATCGGATGTCACCCATAGAACTTTAGGAACTAAAGAAGCAACTTCAAGAGCTATTGGATAAGAAGTTTTTGACCGAGTGTTTCACCATGGGGAGCACCGATATTGTTTGTGAAAAAGAAGGATGGTACTATGAGATTGTGTATAGACTATCGGAAGTTAAATAAGGTTACCATTAAGAATAGGTATCCGTTACCTTGTATTGATGATTTGTTTGATCAACTCCAAGGTGCTACTGTGTTTTCTAGAATAGATTTAAAATCAGGATATCATCAATTGAGAGTTAAGCCGGAAGATGTACATAAGACTTCATTTAGAACTCGATATGGTCATTATGAATTTTTTGTGATGCCATTTGGCTTGACAAATACTCCGGCTGTATTTATGGACCTAATGAATCGTATATATCAACCATATTTGGATAAGTTTGTTGTGGTGTTTATTGATGATATTTTGATTTATTCAAAAAGCAAGGAGGAGCATGCAGAGCATTTACGATTGGCATTACAAAAGTTGAGAGAGAATCAATTATATGCCAAGTTAAGTAAATGTGATTTTTGGTTGGATAGAATTTCTTTTCTAGGTCATATTATATCTGGATAAGGAATCTCTGTAGACCCAGATAAAGTGAAAGCAGTAATAGATTGGAAGCAACCAACCACAGTGACTGAGATAAGGAGTTTTCTGGGTATGGCTGGATACTATCGACGGTTCATAAAGGATTTTTCCAAAATTGCCAAACCGTTGACTCGATTGACCCAGAAGGATGTAAAGTTCGAATGGAGTGAAGATTGTGAAATGAGTTTTCAGGAGTTGAAGAAACGACTGATTACAGCACCAGTATTAACATTACCTGATCCGGATAAGCCTTATAATGTGTATAGTGATGCTTTACGGAATGGATTAGGTTGTGTATTGATGCAGGATAGAAAAGTTGTTGCATATGCATCAAGACAATTGAGGCCACATGAAAGGAATTACCCAACTCATGATTTGGCGTTAGCCGCTGTAGTGTTTGCCTTGAAGATTTGGAGACATTATCTTTATAGACAACGGTGCGAGATGTATACTGACCATAAGAGTTTGAAGTATTTCTTTACTCAGAAGGAGTTGAATTTAAGGCAAAGAAGGTGGTTAGAACTGATTAAGGATTATGATCTGAATATAAATTACCACCCTAGAAAGGCCAATTTGGTGGCAGATGCATTAAGTCGAAAGAATTATGAACAAGTTGCCTTATTGTTAACACCTCAACATGAATTAGTGCATGAATTTGAGAGGATGCAAATTGGGTTTGATTGGTGTGAACCTAATAGCCAGTTAATGAACTGGGAATTGCAACCTACTCTATTAGAGAGAATCAAGCAAAAGCAAGAGGAGGACAGGGGTCTGATAGAGATAAAAGAGAAATTGAGTAACGGACAGGACCCTGACTTTAAGGTGGATGATAGAGGTCTAATAAGGTTTAGAGGAAGAATATGTGTACCACAAGATGCAGACATAAAGAAGCAAATTTTGGATGAAGCACACATTACAGGTTATACTATGCACCCGGGAGGAAATAAAATGTTCCAAGATCTAAAACTTATGTATTGGTGGAATGGGATGAAGAGAGAAGTGGCATAATATGTATCTGAATGCATGACGTGCCAACAAGTCAAAACAGAACACCAAAGACCAGGTGGACTATTACAACCTTTAGAAATACCGCGATGGAAATGGGATCATATTACCATGGATTTTGTAGTAGCATTACCAAGGACTCAAGTTGGATACGATTCCATTTGGGTAGTTGTGGATAGATTAACGAAGAGTGCACATTTCTTACCTTATCGGACTGGTGATTCAATGGAAAGATGGCTAGACTGTATGTCTGAGAAATAATAAGGCTACATGGTGTTCCTGAGAGTATTGTTTCTGACCGAGATAGTCGGTTTGTATCCAAATTATGGGAGAGCTTACATAGAGCATTGGGCATAAAGTTGCAGTTTGGTACAGCCTATCACCCACAAACAGACGGGCAGTCTGAGCGAACGATTCAAACTTTAGAAAATATGCTACGAACTTGTGTGTTGGATTTTGGAGGTGATTGGGATAAATATTTACCGTTGATAGAATTTGTCTACAATAATAGTTATCATGCAACGATACAAATGGCGCCGTATGAAGCACTATATGGGAGGAAATGCAGATCGCCACTGTATTGGGATCATGAAGAGTATGCCATGATTGGACCAGACATGATCAATCAAACGAGTGAGAAGATTAAGATTGTACGACAACGGATGAAGGAAGCTCAGGACCGTTGTAAAAGTTGGGCTGATTTGAAGAGAAGACCATTGGAATTTGAAATAGGTGATCATGTTTACATTAAAATAAGCCCATTCAAAGGACTTAGACGGTTTGGTTCAAGGGGAAAACTGAGCCCACGATACATTGGTTCATTTGAAGTGTTGGAGAAAGTTGGTAATGTATTGTATCGAGTAGCTTTACCTCCAAGTTTATCGGGCTATCATAATGTATTCCATGTATCCATGTTAAGAAGATTCATTAAAAACCTAAATGCAATAGTGGAAATAGAACCAGTGGAGTTAACGAGAAATTTCCAACTGGTGAGACAACCTATAAAGATATTAGACAGTCGGATTCAAAAGTTAAGGAATAGAGATATGGAGTATGTGAAAATTCAATGGAATGAAGGTCCGACTTGGAGATAACTTGGGAACCAAAAGCTGCGATGATGGAGTAGTATCCATGGCTTTTCTAACTTCCAGGTTAGTAAAAGTATATCAATTATTGTATTTAGTCATTTAAGTGTAAATTAGATATACAGAAGTTTTGAGGACAAAACTTTTTTGAAGGGGGGTGGAATTGTAAGCCCTAAAGCCAAGCCAAGTAACCGTAGGGTTGAACTTAGAACCCAAGGTTTAGGGCGATCGTTTAAAGGATCCGATCAAACCCAAATTATAAACTATTGAGAGGAATATTAGTAAAACTAATCCCGTAAACTTGAATTTAAGAAAATAAGTAATAAAATAGGAGACTATAAAATTTTCAAATTTTAAGTATAATAGGTATTAATTACCGAAAATGCAAAAAATGTCATGAAATAACTAAATTACTAGACATAGATTATATGTATTCTAAAAATTTTAGAATGACCAAAATAATAATTAGGAATGTTCACGTGTACACCACATGTATTTACGTGTAGATAAAAATACGCGTAATTACCTAAATTGGCCAAAAACTAAGCAAACAATTAAAGAAAATTATAAAATAATTATAAAAAAATTAGAAAAAAATCAGAAGAGGATAAGATGAAGTAAGATCAGGTCATGGCAGCTTCAAATCAGAAAAAGAAAAATTAACCAATCAAATTTGGACAACCTAAAAGCCAAAAACTTAGGAAAATGAGCAAAATCCCATCAAATTAATGCACATTAAATTCTACAATTATCTATAAATAGGGAAAAAAATTCCAAAAGTCCTTTGGTCAGTTTAAGATCTGAAAAAAAATCAAAACATCGAAAAAATCGAGAGAAAATTCAGAAAAATAAAAAAAAGGGAAAACTGTGCAGATTAGGCAAGTAAGCTAAACCCACCACTCACCACCACCTGGGACCGAACCACCACCACCACCCTACAGTAGACCCACCGCCTGGACCAGCCGACAACATTGGACCGGGTTTAGACGGCCCAAAAGCTTCGGACCGGTTAGTCATTTATTCACCCGATTTTTGTATAATTTTGTAAAATTTTGTAAAATTATTTATTTCGCCCAGAAAATTATGAAACTTGTTATTATGAGGTTTTATTATATGTAGATTTAGGAAAAAATATTTATTTAGTTTAATTATATCTGGAAATATAGGGTCCCTAACAAATTGTTCAAAACCGAGCATTAGTAAACCGGAAAATAAATAGGCTTAGGGATGTTCAAAATTTTTCTGTAGGATGCTCATTTGATGTATAATAGTGCTATGAAGTCATTTTTTTAAAATTAATTTTTGAAATTTTTAAGTTAATTTTTAGCCCTAAAATGATGGTAAAATTGGGTGTTTAAGGGTTAATTAAGTTATTAGGATGTTAATTACTGACTTGAATCTTAATTAGAGGTTTAGGGAAGTTAATCTCTGCAGTGGAACCTTAATCCTATCCTTTATGTACTAAGTATGGTTAATTAGGGAAATTAGGTAAGTAATATAACAAATTAGTAATATGTGAAAATGTAAATTAATAAATTTTAAAAAATAAGGTTATTTAGATAATATTATAATAGAAATCAGAAAAATAATAAATCTGAAATGACATTTAATTTTAAGTAAATATCTCAAAATGTAAGATTTTTACGTACTGGGAATAAATCCGATACCTCAATTAGGGTTAGCGTGTACCGAATAGTTTAGAATACAAAAATTACGACCCAATAGGATATTTGAATACTCGAGCATAATGTGATTAATATCACATTGGGATTCGAGCTTAATTACGACTTAGGAATTAAAACTAGAATCTAGTTTAGGAGCCGAACCCCGAAATAGAATACAACGAATCATTACTACGTTATAAGTATACATGAGGAAAATGAGTTATATTATGAATTAGAATCAGAATCCATAAAATATAAGTACTAAAAGAACCTATTTGTATTATAGGACACCTAGAAACAAATCAGCTCGCAACTAGAGGATCGAACGATCGAGCAAATTTAAGTAAGTTGGGTTATTGCTTATTGTAATAGAGTACTAGTTTTGTAGTATTCGGAGACTTAGGCTTGTATATGATTGTGATTGTAAATAGTTTGTGCATGTGCTTAATGTATCTGAATTCGTGCTATAATTTGTACTGTGAATGATTTTGTGACTGATTAAATTGGTGTGAACTGGTTGAACACCCTAATCGGCATTTAATCTTAGTTGACCCTAATAACCGAAAATGTCATGTATTGCAACCCGTTAGGGGATCATAGGACTCTCCAACCAAATACCGACCCCTTCGAAAGGGATAGCGCAGGATTGCAAAATGGTCCCTTCTTCATCCTCAGTCGAACTAAGTGACAGGAGAGGAGGTCGCGGCGGGGGTGAAGTCAATGGTTCGAAGGTAGTCACGGGAGGAGCGAGGTCTCCATTGCACAAGCCTGGGTTTGGTTGTGAGCTGCTGCATAACATGGAACTCCTCAACCCGGATTGGAGAGGGTGAAATTTCTCTGATTTCACAACGGACCGGACTACGTTGTGCGATGACACTTGATTGTTGCATTGCATGAAAATAATTGTATGATAACCCCATTTGTGCTTGTATACATTCATGAGTCTCCAATTCAACTTACTAGGCTGTAGTTGCTCATACCCTTATAGATCCTTTTGCAGGTTCTGATTTGTGAACACTACAAGTACTATGCCGCCTTACAATTACCCGAAAGTTAGTCCGCTTGAAGCCAGGGGTGTGAGGATCAAGTTACTTAATATAATGTGTGACTAGAATGACCATGTAATTAGGAAGGAAAGACTAATAGTTATTATGTAATATAGTGAACTGTCGTGTTTGTGTAAAACTTCCTGGGAAGCTCTGTGGACTTATTTATAATTATCTATGTTTTATAGAACTTTGTGATAATTATCATAATTGTAGTATAATTATTAATCGAACTGTTTACTTCAAAGCGAGGAGTCGTCGACGCCTTGTGTAGATTATCTCTATGGTAGGCACTGTGAGGCCAGTTACTATCATAGAATGGTTTACACGGCGGGACTGTTGTGACTTTGCGACTTCGGGGCGTAACACCTAGGACCGAACCACCACCACTACGCTACACTAGAACTACCGCCTGGACCGGCTGACAACCTTGGACCGGGCTTGGACGGCTAGAAAGCTTTGGACCGGTTAATCTCTTAAATGACTCGATTTTGAATAATTTTGTAAAATTAGTTATTTTGCCCAGAAAATTATGAAACTTGTTATTCTGAGGTTTTATTGTTTGTAGATTTAGGAAAAAATATTGATTTAGTTTAATTACATCTGCAGTTATAGGGTTTTTAACAAATTGCTCAAAACCGAGCATGATTAGAACCGAAAATAAATAGGCTTAGGAGTATAATTTGGAGTTCAAATTTTTTTCTGTAGGATGCTCATATGATGTAGAACAGTGCTATAAAGCTATTTTTAAAAAATTAATTTTCCAAATTTTTAAGTTAATTTTTAGCCCTAAAATGATGGTAAAATTAGGTAATTTAGGGTTAATTAGGTGATTAGGATGTTAATTACTGATTTAGATCTTAATTAGATGTTTAGGGATGTTAATCTCTGATGGGAAACCCTAATCCTAGCGTTTGGAGAATTAAGTATGATTAATTAGGAAAATTAGGTAAATAATATAAGAAATTAGTAATGTATGAAATTGTAAATTAATAAATCTAAAAAAATAGAGTTATTTAGATAATATTATAATAGAAATCAGAAAAATAATAAATCTGAAAATGTCATTCAATCTTAAGAAAAAGTCTCAAAATGTAAGATTTTTACACATCGAGAATAAATCTGATACTGCGATTAGGGTTAGCGTATACCAAATAGTTTAGAATACCAAATTACGACCCAATAGGATATTTGGACACTCGAGCTTAATGTGATTAATTTCACATTAGGATTCGAACATATTTTAGGCTTAGAAATCAAAGTTTAAAATCTCATTTAGCACCGAAATAGAGTACACGAATTATTAAGACGTAATGGGCATACACGGGCAAAAATGAATTAAAATATAACTTAAAATATGAAACCGTAAATTTTAAGTACTAAAAGACCTATTTGTATTATAGGACATCTAGAAACAAAATCAGCTTCCGATTAAGGGATCGAGCGATCGAGCAAATCCAAGTAAGTTGGGTTATTGCTTATTGTAATAGAGTACTAGTTTTGTAATACTTGGAGACTTAGACTTATATATGATTGTGATTGTATATGATTGTGATTATAAGTAATTTACGCATGTGTTTGATGTATCTGAATTCGTGCTGAATTTGTATTGTGAGTGATTTTGTGACTAATTGAATTGATATGAAATTGTTTGAACACCCTAAACGGAATTTAATATTAGTCGACCCTAAATAATTAATAATGTCATGCATTGCAACCCGTTAGGGGATTATAGGATTCTCCAGCCAAATACCAACCCCTTCGAAAGGGATAGCGTAGGATTGCAAAATGGTCCCTTTTTCATCCTTAGTCGAACTAAGTGACAGGAGAGGAGGTCGCGGCGAAGGTGAAATCAATGGTTCGAAGGTAGTCGCAAGAGGAGCGAGGTCTTCATTGCACAAGCCTGGGTTTGGTTGTGAGCTGTTGCATAACATGTAAACTCCTCAACTCAGATTGGAGCGAGTGAAATTTCTCTAATTTCTCTAATTTCACAACGGACTGGACTACGTTGTGCGATGACACGTAATTGTTGCATCGTATAAAAATAATTGTTTGTTAACCCTGTTTGTGCTTATATGCATTCATGAGTTTCCAATTCAACTTACTGAGTTATAGTTGCTCATACCCTTATAGATCCTTTTGTAGGTTTTGATTTCTGAACACTCAAAGCACTATGCCGCCCTACAATTACCCATAGGTTAGTCTGTTGGAAGCCAGGAGTGTAAGGATCAAGTTACTTAGTATAGTGTGTAACTAGAGTGACCATGTAATTAGGAATGAAAGACTGGTAGTAATTCTGTAATCTAGTAAACCGTTATGTTATGTAAAACTTCCTGGGAAGCTCTGTGGACATATATATATATAATATTGTATATGTTATTAGAAATTTGTACTATTTGTCATAATTGTAGTTTAATTATTAATCGGACTGTTTATTTTAAAGTGAGGAGTCATCGACGCCTTGTGTAGGTCATATCTATGGTAGGCACTGTGAGGCCAATTACTATCATAGAATGGTTTACTCAACGGGACTGCTGCGACTCTGCGACTTCGGGGCGTAACACCAGTTGCCCATCGGATCTGGGTTCTCCTTTGTGGTCATAACTGCACAGTTTTCCTTTTTTTTTTTCTTTGTTTTTTCTTTCAATTTTCGACTTTCCCTAATTTTTTCTAATTTCTAACTGTCCAAATGAGCTTCTGAATTTTTCTTACTATTTATAGAGCTTTAGTGTAATTATTGTGCATTAAATTGGACAAGACAATTACCTTATTCCTTAATTTTTGGCTTTTGTGTTGTCTTAATTTAATTGGCCGATTTTTTTCTTATTTTTCCCAGTTGCCACGACCTATATCTGGATCATTCCTTATTTTTCTTGATTTTTATTTATTTTCCTTAATTAATTATGAATTTTCTTTAATTATTTAGTATGATTTTAGCACATTAAGCGTATTTCTACATACATGTAAATTCATATATAGAATGCATGAACAAGTAATATGCCATCTACGTGATGTTATCCGGTCCATCATGAGGTTGGAGAAATTACATTTACCTAAGAAAGTGAGAAAATTTATATATATATATATATACACTATAATTCAGTTATTACATTATTCAGAAATGAAAAGCAATAACATATGTGTTGATTCTTCAATGTTTTTCCTCACTCTCCAGGATCCAGCAGTTGCTAGCTTCAGATTAGTTGTTATCGCTTCTTAGCCAGCACCTGTACGACGTCTATAAGGATGTGAGCAACCACAGCTCAATAAGTTATGACGGAGGACTTAAAACTATACCATACATACAACAAGGTTTTTAATCACTTATTAGGTGCAATGCATGTGCAAACAAATGCCATCGTACGACGTTGTCCTGCCCGTCGTGAGATTAGAGAAATTTCGCCCGCTCTAATCCGGGTTGAGGAGTTGCCATTAATGCAAAGCAGCTCACGACCAAACCTAAGCTTGTGCAATGGAGACCTTACTCCTCCCGCGACTACCTTCGAACCACTGACTTCACCCTCGCCGCGACCTCCTCTCCTGTCACTTAGTTCGACTAAAGATGAAGAAGGGACCATTTTGCAATCTTGCGTTATCCCTTTCGAAGGGGTCGGTATTTGGCCGGAGAGTCTAAGTTCCCCTAATGGGTTGCCATGCATGTCCGATTATGATTACTGGTCATATATTTGATTAAGTCCAGTTTAGGGTGATCAATTATTTCATACAATACATGCTAGAGCAACAAACAGAATCATAGCATCACCCATAATCAAGCACATGCACACATCTAACTATCTAATAAGCACAACTAAGCATAATCTTAAGCCTCCCAAAATACAGCATTGTATTAATCCCAACTTACCTCGACTCCTCGCTCACTCACTCGAGGTCCGATTTGCTCAGGCCATCACCGATCATCCCTATAACACAAAAGTGGTTTCAGTTTTTCATATAACTATTATAGGTTCGTTTTATCCTATAACGCTTATCGTTATGTTTTATTTAGGGTTTAAGATACCTAATTATCTAGATCTTAATTCTTTTACAATTATTCTAAGTTTAGGATTAGGTTCGGGTTTGGTTTCTACATCGATTTCTAAATTAGGTTCTAGTTCTATTTTCTAAGTAGCGTTTTATATTCTAACCCTAGAAATTCGTTTCAACCTATAATGTGAAATTAATCACATTATTTCCCGATCTCCTAAATACCATCATTACTCTAGTCAGTATTTTATTTCACCCGGTATACTTATATCCTTATTAGTGTATCGAATTCACTCCTAATGTGAGAAATTTTTACATTTTTCATATAATTACATAAATTTAAATTTCCTATCAGATTTATTATATATTTTTATTATTATTACAATATCAATTTTTACTATAATATTTCCTATTTATTATATTTTCAAAAATTACATATTATGCATTATTGCCTATTATGTACATAATGCATTTCTAATATTTCTATCACTTTAATTACCATCCCTAAACATCAATTATCATTTCAAAATGTCTAAATTCATCCTCAATCGGATTTTACTCCTAATTACCCTAATTTACAAAATTAACTTAAAATGTACTATTTTTCCATATTACTTATTTACTACATAATTAACCTAATAATTACATCTAACACCCTAAATGCTACAAGTATCATTCTCCATCAGATTTCAACATCCCTAAACATCTACTTATTCACTAAGTCGGTAATTAATAATTTAATTACTTAATTAACCTTAAATTACCCATTTTATGCCTCATTTTAATGCCTAAAAATTTCAAAAATTAATTTTTGAAAACGGGCTTCATAGTACTGTTCTATATCATCTAAGTAATCTATACAAAAATTTTGGGCTTGAAACTACACTCCTAAGGTCATTTATTTCTAAACCGAAACATGCTCGGTTTTGCATGATTTCTTAAGAACCATATATTATGGGGTATGTTTTCATCAAAATAATATTTTTCCTACAAACTACATACAAAAATAATCCATAATAAAAAAATTCATAATTTTCTAATGATATTTACTATTTTTACAAAATTACACAAAATCGAGCTGGAAATCGGACTCACCGATTTGGGTGGCTCTGGCCACCACCGACCGCCGTGGCCTTATCGTCCGGCCTGGGCTCTGTTACCACTGTGTGGTGGTGGTGGCCGTCCATTCCCAGTTGCTCGTCTGGTGGGGATTCCCATTAAAGGCCCTAATTGCACAATTTTTTTTAATTTTTTTCTAAACCGAATTTTTCTCTCAATTTTTGCCTCTCTCTAATTTATATCTGGTCAAATGAGCTTCTGAATTTTTCTTGCTATTTATAGATAATTTTTGTAATTATTATGCATTAATTTGACAAGACTTTACTCATTTTCCTTGATTTTTAGCTTTTATGTTGTCCAAATTTTATTGGTTGATTTTTCTTTTGCTATCCTGACATGCCACGACCTGATCTTGATTCATCTTATCCTCTTTTGATTTTTTATGATTTTTTCATGATTAATTTATAATTTTCTTTAATTATTTAGTATAATTTTAGCATATTTCGCGTATTTTAAGTAATTACGCGTATTTATACCTACATGTAAATTCATATATAGTACAAATAAATATTCCTAAATATTATTTAGGTTATTTTATAATTTTTAGTATACATATAATTTATCTCTAGCGATTCGTTAAGTACCGAAATACCTTTTACGCATTTTCGATAAATAACGAGTTATATACTTAAAATTTGAAAATTTTGTAGTCTCCTATTTTATTACTTATTTTCTTAAATTCAAACTTACGGGATCGGTTTACTAATATTTCTAGCTTTACTTTATAATTTAAGCTCGATCAAATCGTTCAACCGATCGAAACCTCGGATTGCTTAGTTGTAGGGCTTACACGCAGTACATATAAAAATAACTATTTACAATCACAAGTAAGTGTATACTAAAGTATCCAAATATTTTGAAATAATACCTGTAATTATAGTGAAATGCTGATCTAACTTACCTGCCACTGGTTTTTTTTACTCTTCTTTAAGGTAAAAAAGTTTTCATAGCCAAGCTCCTATAATGAAAATTTATAAACGAATTTTGTATAATCACCGTTATACCATAACTTATAATATAATTATATATTGATGTGTGCGTATATATATATATAAAAGTTTTTTTTATTACGGCAAAGGTATGTATTTGTTTAATTTAGAATCATAAGTTATAGCTATATGATTATAGAAACATAGATACTTCATAGAAACATAGATATCTTTAATTCTTTAGACTAACAGTAACGGATGTACATGAAACTATGTCATAGATGTATAAGATATATACAAACATAGGTATTCATGGGTTATCGTATGTGAAAGTTACTAATATATTGCATGAGGGCTTCATACTATATATGTAAATTTATATATTCTATATTTTAAATAGTTATGTAATAATGAAATTACATCTTTAAAAAGTTTTATCTAGTATAACTTAGTACAGCTAATGAAATATTATATAGATGTAATATCATGTTTGTAATAAGATATATATATATATATATATATATATATTCTACCCACAAAGTCATAATCTAGCTTCGAATGATTACAGAACAGCGCCATAACTAATTAATGTTTACTAATCTACATAATATATATGTACATATATTTATATCTTCATAAATATTATGGTACGGAAGATAATAAATAATATTGCTATGTTAATACATGTATTATTGTTCCTAGCCTGTGTTGATGCAACCTTATATTTATAATAGTTTACTTAAATGTCTACAATATATCATAATAGGTAATATATATCATGGTCACAAGTTAATATGTATGGACATAAATGATGGGATGTTATAAAATATTATTTATGTTAGTCCTTATAAGTTTCTACTTCATATACATATATATATATATATACATATAATATGTATGTATGTATTTTATATACTATTTAATATATAAAAATTGTATCGTAAATAATGTTAAATATAGTAGAGTAAATAATACTTATTATCTCTCTCAATCAAAATGAAACAAGTTTCTACTCTTAAAGTGTTCTATTTTTAAGATCACGTTATCATAAAATAATTTTTTTTATAAAAGTTCTGAGTTATCTATTTTACCATATAATTATCCAAAATTAGTCAAATTTGATTCAAATCTTTCTTCATCTTTTAAGGTCTTTTGTAATATTCGATATTTAAGAAAACCCAACTATACTAAGCTCATTGGTACAATTATATTAGTAATAGAATTAAATTAAATTGTACATACTAAGCTAGAGAGTAGTGAATATAACTCTTGATTGAATTAAATCATCAAAACTTACCTTGCTTTGCTATGCCCTATGCTTGAAACCCATTAAAACCCCAAGAACATACCTCCATAGCACCAAGACTGGAGAGATTGTCGTAATGTTTCATGGCCGTTTCTTTCCTCAACTTTAAGTAGCTCAACATAGGTGGTGTGTTTTCGACTACCATGGCCATGGCAACTAAGACGAGTCATGTTATGAATTTTCTTCCCCTTCTCATAATGAACATGAATTCTAGATGATCCTTAGAGCGGCTATTGATAAGAAAATTTAAGAGCATATGGTGGTGCATAGAAAATCGAGCAATTGTAATAAGCTTCCTTGTTGATTTCCATCCGTTTAGATGAAAATTTTCATTTAGTTCCCAACTTGTATTTTGCATTTTTGTTGGTTAAATAAATAATCAACTTACTTATGTCCTTAGTTTTTACTATGTATAATTATCCTCAAAGAACCTTTAAAAGTTTCGATATATTGTAAATTTTGAGCGATCCAATCACATACTAAAAACTTAGTTTTTACTTTTCCTTATATGTATAATTATCCTCAAAGAACCTTCAAAAGTTTCGATCTATTGTAAATTTCGAGCGATCCAATCACATACAAAAACTAAGTTATGTTGTTAGGTGTTTCATTCTTCAATTGCCAATAAATGTTATCTTTAGGTGTATGTGTCCCAACTCGTAAATTTTCCAAAGAGATGATTCTCTTATTTTGCTATCCAACTTTGTCAAAAATAAATCAACATTAACTTTGTAATTAACTTAATTTTCTTCTTTTCTTTTTAATGGAAGTCCATGCTTTGTCCTTTTTGCCATATGGCCATTTCCTTAAACAACATATTCATATTTTAATTAACAATGCTAAATACAGGACGTATGATATATTCAAAGGTATATTTTACTAGTATTTTATTATTCTTAATTCATATATAAATAAATATGTATATGCATATATTAACATGTTTATTCAATAATATATATGTATATATATATGTACCTTAGACGTGGTTTTATCACCTATTATTAATCTTTTACAATTTAAATAAATCATTTACAAGATCTCGTTACATCTCAAATTTTGAATTTCGATTTTTTTTTTATAAATATCAAGTGCGTACTAATTAAATTACATTTTATTAAATTAAATAAATATAGTATTTTTCTAAATTCTTCATGCAAGGTTAATATTAGTTCACTAATGTGTATGTAATATTTAAATATATTTAGTAGAATACATACTTTCTAAGTATTACTCATATTATTTTGTAAACTTGACTACTTACACAATTTATTTCTTTAAGAACTTGTCAGTTATCGAAACTTGAATAGTGCATTTCCGATATTTAGAGACAGATATTACTATTATTAGTTTCTTTCTTCTTCTTCTTTTGCTATTTTATTATTTTATTTTTCCTTGAATCTAAGCTTGTATAGTTACTACTAGTTTTCCTAATCATGTCACAACCTTTAACCTACTTAAACAATTTTTCACAATTGTCTTAAATTTTACATACTAAATCCAAATTACTGCATTATGAGCTTATATTATTTTATCTATTTATTTATTCAAAATAGTTAACTCTCATGGCCTTACTAAATTTAGATGCTAACACTTAATTGCTAATTTTGTAAGCATTCAAGGAAATATTAGTTATTCCTAAACTAGCATGTCGAAAATGCAAAGCATCACATAATCTTTAAAGATGATTATAAAAATAGAATTTTTATAACCAACACTTTCTAAAAGAATTGCACTGAGTTAGAAGTACTTAACAAAATATTAAAAAATTTACAAATATTTACAAAATCATATTTGTATGAGATACAAAACAAGTCTAAGAAGAGGGTTATAAAAGCCACAGTTTAATGTTAGTGGTGGAAAACTAAAGGGCCACCTAAAAATATCCTAGTAGTTTTCCTAAAAGTTAACAAAATGGTCATTTAAGATAAGTTTAGCCAATTCTTCAAATCCTCACTTCCTAACCCCGCTTTCTAATCTTTTAGAACTAGGTGGTGTGCTTATATAACCTCGAACCTATAAATTAACTATAGAGGAATAGGCAATAACTTACTTGATAAGTGAAATGGAGATAAAAGCATGTATTTCACACCAAACAACCGAAGTTTTTAAGTAAATTTTAGTTAGATGCAATGCATATTTAAACAAATAACCTCACATAACATTGTCCAGTATGTCGTGAAATTAAAGAAAATTACGCTCGCTCTAATCTAGAGACCCTCTATTAAAGACTACCTTCAAACCATGACCTCTAACGTTATTGCAACCTTCTCTGCTATCACTTAGTTCGATTAAAGGTAGGATAATGATCATTTTAGTTATCTTCATTAAAGAAGTCCATGTTTTGCCCGAGAATCCTAATTGCTACCTTTAATAGGTTTCGAAACATGTAAAGTTAGATGTTAAGCTATATTTGAGTTAATTCATTTATGGAGTGATCAATAAATAAAATAAATAAATAAATAAAAAAAACAGAATACACAAAAAGTTCACAACATGGAGCTCAACTCCCACAACAACAGCAAAGCAAATATTTAAACACATACATGATACACATATAACCACTAAATTATAACCACGAGCCAAGACATGCCCAAGTCTTCAAGTATTATAAAACAATACTCCAAAATGTTTCAAAGCATTGATTCCACTTACCTCGATGTAATGTCACTTTATCCTTAGTTGTCGCGCGTGTTCTCATTAACAATTCCCTAAAATTAATACACAACTTTAATTCTTATTCACCATATTCTAACCTTAGGCATGTTTTTAGTGTGAGTTAAGTGATTTTAGCATAAGTTACTACTCAGTAAGCTTCTAACCCATGTTTGACTCTAATAAATTCTTAGAGGTTATAAGCAAGCAACTTTCTGATGTATTTATTCTCTAGCTTCGAATGACCTAAAATTTAGTTCTAATCTATCTTTTGACCAAACTTCCATTTGCTCTTATGGTAATACACATTAAGCTTCTTCTATTAAACTACTTTCTAACCGAATTTTTAACTTATGTTCTGACCCAAAATTCTCTTATAAGATATTGTCTAAGAAAGTTTTGACTTATGTTAAAGCTGATAAGGGTGTAGAGTTTAAATATAAACTACCTTCTAACTTAGATCTAATTTTAGTGCATTTATAATATTTAACTTCGGGTTACATTCTGACTTAGTTTCTGACAAATTTTCTAACCTAATGAATACTTTAATTTTTTACTACTTAACATATAAACCAACTTACTTTGAGTTCCAAAACTTTAGTAAACCTGCAAATGCAACATATAACAATCTCAATACTATAAGTTGCCCATTATACGTCCTTATCATATCTTCTACTTAGTTTTTGATTTGTTAGAACTCTTATAGTTAAGCCATAAACTATTCAATGCTCACTTAATCTTGAAAATCATCATCTTAAAACTCAAAATAACCTCCTTTAAGTTACTGCATGTGGATGGATATGGGTTGTAAACAAGATTTTGTAAAAGTTCATCAAGTTGCTTTTAGAAAAACCACCATTAAAGCATTATTTTTGCAAAAGTGTAATTTTTCCAAAAAATCTAACAATTAAATTTTAAAAATCCATTATATAGTATCAAAATATAATATTTTAGAAGTATACTAATAAAATTTCAAGTCGAAATAACATTGGATGGTTTTTTGAAAATGCAATCTAAAATCATTGCATCGTATGTTTTTCTTAAAGACCTTATATTAGTACTCAAAATTTAAAAATTCTGATTTGATATTTGAATTATTCATACAAAAATACTTAAGCAAACAAAGTTTCAAATTTTTTGGAAATCATTTGCTATCATTTTTAATTTTTAGTTAAAATCGCGAAGAATAGGACACTCACTATTACTTGGAGCTCCGGCCACCATTGGTAGGAGAGAATCTATTGCCCAAGTTGGGCATGGCTCACTTCTTCGGGCAGTGGTGTAGCAGCTTCCTCCTGGGTTCAGTCGAAGGTAGAGATCTCATGCGACCCTAGCTTGCACCTATGACATTGTATAGAGTTTTTCCTCATCTTTTCTCATCCAATTTGTCCTTCCTAAATTTTCCCTAGGTCTCTAATTGTCTAAACTTTGCCAAGATGATCGATAAGTATTTTTATAAACTAATTTAAGGTGATTTGCTTTTGGTTTTTCCTTATAAATACATGGTAGATGTATAATTAGGTGTCCAAGTAGTATAGTTCATCAACCTTAACTTGTTTAACATATATTTCTGGACTTGCCATACCATAAGACATGTTTCCTTGGTTGTCTCACTATTTTTTATAATTTTTCCTTCTTGATTTCATTTATTTAGTGAATTTGTCATATTTTCATGTATTTTTAGCAATTTCAAGTACATATGTTTATATAAGAATTATACCCGATATCTATACATATCTTTTACATATTACTTTATGTCCTTTAATAGTGTTACTATTCATATGGTTTAATCTAAATATTGGTTAGCTCATTATTCCTTTTTTCACATATTTTCAATATTTATATAATAATATAATAAATTTAACAATTTTTTGCTATATTATTATTATATTATATTTTTAAATTTTAAGTCTATAAAGTTTTTCCGACTAACATCACTGTACTCTTTGTAAGTTTCCGACTTAACCGTCTATAATCTAGCTACGTAAGCAAGGTGCTCACTCCAATATTCCAATATTTTAGAGTGGACTAGCTAGTTAAGTATTTATATATGATTTCAAGCGTGATCCAACTGATCTAGATTGTGAAAAGTTCACAAGTATGGATTATTCGATTCTTGCAAAAAATTTACCTTCTCCAACTGGCTATAGATCATGGATTTCATGCAGCTAGAGTCACGGATGAAAACTTTCTAAAAGAGAGTAATCAAGGAAGTGCCTATAGATGATATATAGCAATATTCAACAAGTCTAGATCGCAAGAAATTCGTAAGTATGGTTTTTCGATTTTAGAAAAAAAAAAATTATTGATATGGTGGGTTATAGATCATGGATTTTGTAGGTCCAAGGTTACGGATTGAAATTCCTATTTTTCAAAGGATAATAACTAGTCAAGTCTTCTGTGGATAATTCCTGGCAAAGTCTGGCCATTTCGAATTGTGAGATCATCTTTTGAATTTGGTAAAAACCACCATTTTCTCGTTAGAATATCGATCAATGATTTTTAACTATTGTTTTACTTATAATATACGGAAAAAATAGTTGGTCAAAGTGATTGATTTGTTTTTTTAAGTCAATAATCAGGGAAATAGATGGATTTTGGGCATTTATTTTCACGGACTCAAATTATATTTACCAAAGAGGAATAGATAAGGAAGTGCTTATGGATGATTCATAGTAAAATCCAACCATTCTAGGTCGTGAGAAAAAATCGCTATTTTCGGTTTACTATATAGCTCATGGACTGAAATTCTCATTTTTCGAAAGGGAACAGTCAATTGCGTCACTTAGATGATTGATAGCTAATTCTAACCGACCTTAATCTTAAGAAATTCAGGAGTATGGAATTTTCGATTTTTACCCAAAAAAAAAAAAAAAAAACCCACTGTTTTTCCGTGCGTTATAAATTTTGAATTTTGGGCTTTCTATGTCACAAACGGAAATTCCCATTTATTAAAGGGGAATGGCTTGTTAAATCTCCTTAGACGATTTATGGTGAAAATCGACAAATTCGAAACGCGAGAAATTCATAAATAAGGATTTTTCAATTTTTACCAAAATTTGCCGTTTTCGATAGAATATAAATCACGGATTTAAGGCATCTAGTGTTAGAAATCGAATTTCCGGTGTACCCAAAGGAAATAGTTGAGGTGTTTGAGATGATTTACGGTGAAATTCGGTCAATCTCGATTGCGAGAAATTCAGGAGTATTCATTTTTTTCTTTTTTCTTTTTTCTTTTTTTCTTGCGAAAATTTCTGTTTTCAATGGGAGTGGAGATGGTTTATAGCGAAATCCGACTCATTGGATCATGAAAAATGCATGAGCATGGATTTTTCGATTTTTAGCAAAAACTACAATTTTCAATAAGCTATATATCATGGATTTCAGGTTCGCAGGATCATGGCTCAAAAGTCCCCTTTCCTTTTTCAGAGGCAAATAGCAGGGGGAGGTGTTTACACCAAAATTCCTTTGAGGATATTATTTTCAGACGATAATGTTACATTTAAGTTATTTAGGATCGAAAAAATGACTCCATAATATTAATAAATTATATAAATCGATTAATAAAATTCAAAAAAATACTAATGATATTTAAATAATGAAGATGATACTCACCAATATATATATATATATAACTATTTTTTTTCTTTATGGTTTGTAATAGTTTTTGCCTTGATCCCTTTTCAAAACAGATCTTATCATTTATTACGTCTTAAAAAATGGTTAAGAAAACTGAACACGAAAACTACTTAATAAGAAATAAACCAAAAATAAAAAAATGAAGAACCCAACAGAAAGATCACCAAAACTAGAGAATGAAAATTCCCTGGAACTGGAAACGAATATTTATGACCATCGGGTGAAATAACCATTTCATTGTGCCCTTTGTTTAGAGAGGAAAAAAAAAAAAAGGCTGCTACCGTTACTAAGTACTACTACTGTGAAGAAGATGGTGATGTTGTTGATGATGGAAGTAGATGATTATGGTGAACTTGCCATGCAGATGCAAACATGATAGGCCTTCCCTTCCAACCAAGGAGGAGACAACCCCTCTCGCTAGACAGGGTGTAACCCTCACATCCATACACAGACAGCATCATCCTTCCCTGACACATACACTTGTTGTTGTTCATTCCCACCACCTGAAAAC
The DNA here is from genome assembly GCA_024138005.1 of Lumnitzera racemosa. NCBI lineage: Eukaryota > Viridiplantae > Streptophyta > Magnoliopsida > Myrtales > Combretaceae > Lumnitzera > Lumnitzera racemosa. The sequence goes on from JAMXBC010000001.1 coordinate 145,466,472, forward strand.
CCGCCCGTCCCAATTGTCTCCTCCACTGGTCCGCCCTTTCATGCCTTTCCACTCGGTTCCATCCCTCCATCGCAACTACATTGCGTATCTCCTCCCCGTAATGGTGCCTCTCTACCTTCCTCCTCTGAGGGCTCTCTCTTGGCAGGCTCGCCTCTAGGGAATCGAAGATAGCTGAATAGTAATGGAGAGACTCCAGGAATCTCCCGAGAAAGAATGGACCGTTGTGGTTAGCGTCTTGTTCCACCACGGTAAGCAAGACTGGGTTGAGTTTCTTGATGGATTGGAGGATTGCCTTGAGGGATCCTCTGCTTTCCTTCACATACCGGTGCAAATGCATGATGCTGTTCACAAAAAGCGCTTCCCCTTCTCGTAATTTCAGGTTTTCCCTGCTGAAGACAGCGGGGCTTGGGCCACCGCCGCAATCATCCGCTGCTTTTGTGATCAGAATGTGGAACTCCAGGGTTATGCCTATGGACTTGGCATCATCCACCAGGAATCCCATCGCAGCTTCAATATTGGCAGATGAATCAGGATCTTCGATCAAAGCTGTGATTCGGACTGTTCTTGGGGGACCATCGGCTCTGGAAGCCAGGGATCGTAGAAGAGAAGGCCACTGGAGGGCTAGACTTTGCTCTGCCCCGAGGTCCAGGATGTGCAGACGGTCCTTTCCTTGTGCTGCCCGGGCAATCGCTTCGTTGGCAGCCATGAAACCGAGAGCAATGTAGGGAGTTGTCTGGGAGAGGATCTGAAATGCTTCCCGTTTCTCATTCCTGGTGCTGCTCGATTCATCATCGGTGCCATCACCGACAAAGACTTTGCTTTTGTTATTGCTGTTTCCACTCTGGAGAAGAGAGGAAAGCCTAGACTTCAAACCGATGGCAAAGTAGCAGGAAACTCGCTGCAGCGAGTCTCCAAAGGGATTAAGGGCATTGCCAGACCAGATTTGGGAGATCAAAGAGCGAGCGAGCTGCGAGTCTCTACAGCCCACTGCCTCAGCGCAAGCTAACAGCAAGTGCACTAGTTGGAGCCCCTCGTGTTCATTACCGGGAGAGGCCGAGTCACCGACACCACCACAAACAATTCGTTGTGCATTTTCCTGATCTCCAGTGTTAGGGTTACTTGCAGTGATCGATGAGAGCACCTGACACTGATTAGGAGGATAGTCAACGTATTGGTAATCATCGTCTCCATCAACAAACATGAATTGAGAAATTTCTCCGCCTCTGTTATGGTGTTCACCTTCAGCGGGGTTCTTAAACTGGAAGAGGACATCGGGGTTCTTGGATGCTTCCATATCCAGCTGGTTGGGCTTGTCGTCTAATTGATTATCGGGATCATCTTCGACTTCGGATTGATCCATGTTAATGAAGCTGTCCACGAAATCATAATCATCGGTGGGTGTTGTTACGGGAGTATATGTAGTGGAATCATCAGAATTATTAGGTGAATGAAAGTAAGGAATGTGACTATAATTCGGATCTTGAAGTTGAAGAAGATGGGACTGTTCAAGAAGAAAAGAATGGTGCTGGTGCTCTAGTTCTTCTTCTCTACTAGCAGGGCAGAATCTACGCATGGCGAGGTCTTGCATGGAGATGGAGATGGAGGGGAGGTAGACCCAAGCATTCATGCCAGCTTCCATTATCTTTTCGTTTTGTTAGGTGTGAAGAGTGGGAAAAAAGGTTTTTTTTTGGGGGGGGGGGGAAGGGGGAAAGAGAATTAAGAAGAAAGTTTGTTAGGGTTGGGGAGATATTCCAACAAATTAAATGAAGGGGGTTTGGGTTTCCCGTAGCAGTAAGGAACATGGGATAATTCTTTTCCTTTTTAACAGTTGGGAACCTCCATATTGTTAGGAATAACCTCTTTGTTTCTTTTTGGATGAGGTAATAATTTTTGTTGGTATACAACTGCACATTCCTTTTCTTGCTCTAGACTGGATATTATAATCTCTTTGGTTTTGTAAAGTGCTGATCCTGGTTAAACACGAGGTCAATTCTCACATGAGTCACCTCTACTGGCTTCTTTTTTCTTAAAAGAAAAAAAAAAAGAATGAAGAAGAAGAAGAAAGAAGTGTATTTTTAGTTTTAAATCCTTTTAAATTTATACTATATTATTATAATTACCTATAGATAATATAATATGGATAGATAGAGTATAATATCTTATTCATACCTAACCTTACAAGCATATGTTTAAATTTTTGTATTCGAAACCTATCGTGTAATATCTTAGAAATATTGTATGGATATGTAATTAATGTCAAACCCATACATATACTAATAGACCAAATAATAGTAATTCGAAAGGTTTTTATATCTATAATATATTTAACTATAACAATATAAAATTTTAGTAAGAAGAATAGGGAATAATCTTGCAATTGGAAATGTTGGATCTTTAGTTGGGTCATATAACTTTTTTTTTTTAATCTTTTCTTTCAAATTATCAAAATAAAATTTTTATTAAATCACAAATTATCACACGTAGAATATAAAAAGTATGTGCCAAATAATTTCAATAAAATATATTGGACGATAAACTAAGAATAAAGATGTTTTTAATTCCTTTTTAGATTATGATAAGTAGAAAATAAAAAAAGTAGCGCAAAAAATTAGATAGTAAGGAAACGGAGGAAGTTTGATTAAAAAAAAAAAAAAGAACAAAAGAGAGGAATAAGTCAATAGACATAATAGCATATAATTTTAAGATTTTATTATAAGCTAAACTTTTCTTGTTATTTACTTTAATATTAAAAAAATATAATAGTATTAATTTTTTATTTATTAATGTTATTTAATTGATGTCATACAAAGATATCTTAAAATCTGCATATTTTGATTCAAGAAATTACTATTAAAACTTATCATTGCCGTACGGAATACTCACCCTAATAGATACAATCTTTAAACTCCAAAATCAAATTTTATCTTTTCAGAATATCTTAGGAAAGAAGCATATTATTTTTTATAATCTATGGGCATTTTTCCTTATAATAACGGTGCAAGGAGGTGTATATATATATATATATATATATTTGGAAGTTTTAAGAAGTTAAAAAGCATATGCATCTTACTAGTAGCTTAGCATGCAATATTGAAATCATCTTTAAAAATTATAATATTTAAATTAAGTTAATCTTTTCCCAGATAAGGGAAGTTTTTTAATCAAAAAAATAAAAAATATACACACACATTTCCCTTGGTTACCTGTGTCAATCAGAGTCAAATTTACAAATGGACTGAATTGTGAGAGAATTCAAAATATCAATTACTAGCAAAATATAATTAATTTAATCTGCAAGCTCAGTGATCTACAAGGTAATGAATAATGATATTATTGAATTGAACGATTTCTGTCGTCATGGGAAATGATAAAACGAGGATTGAGCTAGCAGAAAGCATGCAGGTCGAAATCTCCAAGGTGTGCAGATGATGAGCTGGTTGTTAGTAATGATATATATATATATATATATATATATATATATATAAAGAAGAAGAAGAAGGAAAAAAAAAAACGAATACTTAGGAGGATATAGCTGCTGAAGGTGAGAGACATGGATATACACAGCATTTGGGAGAATAACATATATCAACATAAATATAATCAATGTTATTAAAATTAGATTGATTCTTATGATCTAATAATAAAATCAGTCTAATTTAATCTTTATTTAACTCTGATTGAATGATGAATAAATCTGATTATATCTTTTTTATTTTTAACTTTTTAATAAAATTAAATATTATTGTTGTTGTTTCCATTCGCATTGGTTTATTACCTAGTATTGGTAGCCGGCCTTTTAGATATAGATTCTTTATATTTTTTTTTTTCAAGTTAAGAATGAAAGAGCCAACAACACGCAATGCGACATTGAAGGGTGGCGTGGTGGCATTTTTTCTTTTCTTGCAATAATTACCGGATTCTCTTAGCAACTTCTTATGTTATCACGATATACCTTTTTCTATGGCTCCTCCTAATGTCAGTGTCTTGCATTGTATCTTCTTTTTTAACCGAAACAATTTGCCGTACAAGGGCCTGAATTTATAGATTATATTCATTATAAGACCTACACTTTTTTTTGCCCCTTTTGGGCATGCAACAAAAATTTGAGCAACTTATTCATCACCTGTCATTACTATAATCTAACGTGTCACTACAAAAAAAAAAAAAAAAAAAAATGTACACAAAGTTCATAGATTTTATGGATTATAGGTTTACATTGAAAAATGCTTTTTTGATCACTTATATTTAAAATAAACATAGTTTTTCAATATTTCACTTAAAATTTTATTTCCCTTTTCCATATTTAAATCCCCAACGATTTTGATGTTTTCCCAGAAAGGAACTCGTATTAAATGCACTAAATATCTTGTTAAGAGTTGCACGTGTCGAACTTCGAACCTTACCTACCCTTTGATGCTGTATCCTGAAATTCTAGGAATTCACTATGGATTGATGAAAGTCGAAAGACAGGCTCCATCAGGTATAGGCTTCATTTGAGGTTCCTATTCACGATGGGATCCTGAATTAAATCTCGACCATTTAGGGTTTCAAGGCAACACCAAGGCTCCTATGGAGGGAACACGATGCCGCCACCTTCGTAAAACACCAAGTCCCATTCCTTTTCTTAAAAAGGAAGAAGAAAACCCTTAAGACAGTAGTTAATCTAGCTAAAACCTTAGCATATATCTTAATCTCTCTTACTGATTAAGCTTATTATGGTGTTTTAACTAGGTTTTTGACACAATGGAAGAAAACCCATTTTTTATGGGACTATAAAGATTTGGTTTGGTTAGTTTTTTAAGTTAATATGTCTCCCACGTTCTTGGTTCCTCCTTCAATAGTTATATTTATAAAAATTCTTAAAATTATCTATGGAGTTTCTTTTTTTTATGTGGTTAAAAGCTCTCATATCTCCAACCCACTCGTTTTCTAGCTTCCAAATTAGGTTCTCCATTTCTGACGCTTACCTTATATAAGTTCTGGCTTAACAACCCTATTCCGAGGATAGATTCATAACTCTTGTTTTTTCCAAACATGCCTGCTCGGTTTGACTTATTTGTTGTTGTGAATCCATGGATTTCTTTAGGTTCTTGTCTTAGTTAATAATTGCATTAAGTTACAAGACCAGGAAAAGTACAATCTTAATTCTCCATATTGTCCAGTTTTTTATTTAAGTCATAAAACCTTTTTTTTTTTTTTTTTTTTCTATTTGGATTCTCAATGTTTGCAACCAAGGATCTTTTTAACAACAATAACTTTTTCGTTAGTAAATGACATGTGATAATGTTTCATTGGCCCATGTAGTTAATTTGAGTAAATAGTATAATTATATATAATCAAATTATAAAATAATAAAAATCTCTTTAAAAATCCAAAATATAGAAAACGAAAAAAGTTTAGATTCTTTTTATTTAAAAAAAAAAAAAATTTGCACTAGTCACGCTTTAATACCAAAATAGGATGTGCCTTAATGGAAGACTAAGATTAGAGACAGAATGTTTAATAGGCAGCAACATCGAATCTTTTTAAGGTTTTAGATAATGAAAGAATGAATTTTTAGGTGCTAAAGCTGTTTACAAGGAGGAAAGAAAAGAAAAAAAAAAAAAAAAAAAGAAAGAAAGATAAAGAACAATTATTATATTTAGGATATTGAATTCTTATAATCAATGCGAGTTACAATTATAAAAAGCACGACAAAAGGGTAATTAGATGAATCAATGTGATGCACCGTAAATCTAACAATCAAAGATCATCACAATCAAATAAGGTTTGATCAATAAGATTGAACGAAAGAAAATGATCTTTCAATATTGGCAGATGTCCGTCTGAAGAGAAAAAAAATAGGAGAATAAATCGATAATGATATCTCCATGCGGAAGAAAATAAACTTTCCTATCACCTAATAAGATATTAAGGACAAGAAGGTTATAAAAGGGGAAATAGAACAAAGATGAAACATAAATATAAGTAAGTTAAAAAGTCTGATCACGTTAATGAAAAATAGTTTGGATCATTTATTAAATGGTCTAGACCAACCAAACATCCTCTGGACCTTTTGACGAATCCTGAACAAGAATTTTCTCACCATTGGATGATCCGGACCTTTTTATTGAATGCTCCCAACTCTTTTGTCCTACACGATTCCAAACAATCTTAATACCCAAATCTTTCTTCTTCTCACTCGCATCTCGCTTTTTTAAGGCATTTCTTAGTTAGAACCTTTATTTCCATCGCACTAATTGTGGGAACAGTCTACCTTTTCTGAGTTGTTGTGATAGCATGTAAGTCTAAGGCAGCTCTAAAAAGTCTCTGTTATAGGAGAAGGAAAGGTAACAATCCAAAATAACAAACGAATTTGCTTAGAATTGGTCAACATCGAGAAAAGGGATATGGAATCTTTATTAAAGACGGAGTTTGTGACTCAATTGCTTAAGTCAAGAAGACGTTTGGCGAATGTTTCCTTGGTATCTCTATAATACAAGTTTTTCTTTTTGTTTTTTTTTTTTTTTTTTTTTTTTTTGCCTAAGATTGAAGGAGAGGGACACTTGAGTTTTGGGGAGTTTAAATGAATAAGTCAAGGTCAGTGAATAAATCTACCTAACAAAATCGAATAAGAGTTTGTTAAACTAAAATTAGCAATGTAAAGCAACGTGAGTCGTATTTTGCTTGATACTCTTATGTGTAGTGGAATTCCATCCATCACTGCCCATCTCAGCCACTAGCTAAACCTTACCGAACATTCCATAGTTAGCAGTTGATGTTTAAAGCCACCTTCTGAACAAAAGAACTAGTGATTATACCAAATGCGTCGTTAGCAGTTGATGTTATTAAAACTACCTCCATAATGAAAACATCTCTCTTGCATGTAGCCAATGATGAGCAAACACTTTTAAAATCAATCACATTAAGTAATGAGAGGTAAAAGAAAAAACCCAGTTTTAACAAATCATCTTAAAAGGGGGAAGAACCAAAGGCTCTATGCAAGTGCAATAAAAAAAATATATATATATATTGATCTATGGAAAAGGTTTTCAACCTTTATGAGTTATTTTATTTGAGTCCTCGGCTTTTCTTTTTCTTTTTCTTTTTTCTTTTTCATTTTGTTTGAGTCCCTAAAGTTATTGATTTATATGAAAGTTGTAATTGAACTCGAATAGTCCATTTTGCCCATCGATCTCCTTCCATCTTATCTTGATATTTTTATTTGGTATTACCATTTTAGTCCAATACATTAAAACAATACATATATAATTAATTAAAATATAGGTTTTGGATCCTCTCTATTTACTATTTTTCTTAATTTTTTTTAATTTATAAAATAATAATTAAAGATTATTTAAATTTTTTAAATATCATATAATATCATTGTATTATTTATAATTTAAATCATTAATTATACGTGATGATATCTAAATTATGATAAATTAAAAAAGAGTAAATAAAGAGGTCCATTTCCTAAAATATATACTGCATATGTGTTTTGGATATACTCTTTAGAATTCCTGCAGATTAATTGTTTACAAGTACCATTCGAAGTTACTAAATAACGAAATATAAACAATGAAAAATTTAAAACTATATAGAATTTTTTTTTTTTTTTTTTTTTTTTTTTTTCAGATGCAGGGAAATTGTACTACATTGGGGTTGGCAGTAGCTACTGGATTCTCCGAATTGAAATGCAACTTCAAGTATACAAACGCCACGTAGATTGTCTTGAAGAAGACAAAGCAGGTCAACGCAGTGATGTGTTGGACACCTGTCGCGGCATCGGTGTCCCTAGAGCACCCCTCCCCACTCTCCCTCTCCAAAAATACACACGTACGTAGATGGAAAAGAGATAAAAGCACCTACTTTTTAGTTTATTTTTAGTGTAGTTGTTTTGTTTTAAATTCTCTGGAGCCCTCTTCCTTCAAAGCCATTATCCTTCTTCTCAAAGTCTCTCCCTTTTTGGATCGGGCTAGCCCTGGGGTTTTAATCTATCCCCGGATTTACTTCAAGGTAATTCAGACGATTCTTTTCTTTCTTTTGTTTTTTTCCTTTTCTGTCTTCACTTTTTCAATCACTATTTTGGTAATTAGCAACCCCTTTTATGTTATAAGGTATTGGATGTGCGTCTTTTCAAAGAGATATTGAGACAAAATAGTAAAGTTCGAATCTTTATGTAGACCCTTTTTTGAACTTTGATATTAAAGAGGACTTGGTATATGCGGTTGAGGTTTTAGCCTTTCTTTATTTATTATTTTATTTTATTTTATTTGTTGTTGCATGCCTCTCCTTGGAGTACTGATTAGCATACCGCTATTCCTAGTAGCATTAGATGTGTGGATATATACACATGCATGTGTCAGCCTGTGTTTCTGTCTATATCATTTAACTTGAACCTTTAGTTCCCCTCAATTGTTATGTGGCTTTGGTAAATGGATTGTTAGTACCTAGGCCTCTTGCTTGGTAGTTGGTAGCGATTATTTTGGCTGGCAACTTAATTTGTGTGAGAATTGTTTACTGTGTTTTGTTTTGTAAATTGGTGCATAAATATTGTGGAGTGTGGTGGAAATTGAGGGGACCCAACCCAAGTTCAAAAGTGGCGGAAGTTAAATTCCAAATTAAACGCAACTAAGGATAAGGAAATTGATTTTCTAATTTTGGGAAAGAAATATTATCTTTCTTGTTCCTGATATAGAATTTTCTTTTAGATGAAACTAGTTTCTTCAACAACCGATGGAATATACTCAGTATTCTGGAAATAGCTTTTTATGAAAGAAGTGAACCTTTCGTTTCTGTTAGTTAATAAATTCACCTTGAGTTGAACTCAATTTGCTCTAATGTCCAACTTTGTGCTTCTTTTTGATATTTGATCAATTTGCTGGAACCATGCATGTGCCTTGGAAAATTTTTTTAAAAGAAGGCATAAATGTCGTAATCATTGTTCAGATATCACATTCATTGATCTTATCCTCTATATATCTTGAGAAATTTGTATGTGTAGATGTGATGATGTCATCATCGTGTTTTAGGCACAATGGTTAGAAATTCAAGGGGTATCTTTGGAAGGTAGGACACTTGCATGATTAGTCCATGGGTAAAGATCCGTTTTGCTTTTGGTATATTTGGTCCATTGCTGTCTTCCCTGTCTAACATTAAACATTCCAAGGTAAGCTTAGAATGGGACTGCAATATTATTACAGTGATGCTGGTTCTTGCTCTGTCTAGTGCTGGGTGTTTAATTTGGTCATAATTGGGTTTGTGTATCCTTTGGTCCAAATTTATGGTTTCCAACATCCCCTGCTCTTGGCAGTAACACTGTTGGTGGCTATTTAGTTGCAAGAGACAGGTGAAATCCTGCTCCTATTCCATAGGCAGTGATGGACCAATCCGAACAAACAGAACAGCAGCGAAGAAAGCTGCAACAACAGCAGCTGTCTGTGGGAGCTTTAGATAGTGCTCAAATGGCTTATCCAGTTCCACCTTACCCAGGTGGTCCTCCCTTAGCATCTGGTGCTCCAGCTGCAGGTATCCCGTCCCCAACTCAGCCGCTTCCACAAGGTACTTATGCGAATGCTCCACAGCAGCTGGCATACCACCAAGCCCAGCACTTTCATCATCATCAGCAGCAGCAGCAGCAAGAACAACAGCAACAGCTCCAAGTGTTCTGGTGCAACCAAATGCAAGAAATTGAGCAGGCCACAGACTTCAAAAACCATAGCCTCCCGCTTGCGCGGATCAAGAAAATAATGAAGGCTGATGAGGACGTGCGGATGATATCTGCTGAAGCTCCGGTTGTATTTGCAAAGGCATGTGAGATGTTTATTTTGGAGCTAACCCTACGTTCTTGGATCCATACAGAAGAAAACAAAAGGAGGACATTGCAAAAGAATGATATTGCTGCTGCTATTTCAAGAACCGACGTCTTTGACTTTTTGGTTGATATTATCCCAAGAGATGAGTTAAAGGAGGAGGGACTAGGTGTCACCAAAGCATCCATACCGTTGGTTGGTTCGCCAGCAGATATGCCTTACTACTATTTTCCACCGCAGCATCCTGCAGCGGGACATGGTGGGATGATCATGGGAAATCCAGTCGATCAATCGGCTGTTTACGGTGCCCAACAGCCTCGGCCAGCCATGAATTTCATGCCATGGCCACAAACTCAGCCTCAGCAGGAGCAAACGCAACAACCGACAGACACATGATGTGTAGCCTGGCTAAGGTCAAAAAGAACATGTTTTCGTAGCTTCAGGTTTGAATGCGTTGGTTTCATGGGATTTACTGAATCATTAGCTAGTATAAAGATAGTACTAGAAATGAGATGTCAGAATTCAAGCAGGTTTATTGTTTATGGTGTAAGGTTAGCTTCTGGTTTTGTTTTCCTTTTCTCGTCCGTGTGGTGCATGTTTTCTTGGTCCCGACTGCAACAGCTGTAATGCTTATTAGTATGAAGTTCTATATAAAACAAGTTCACTGGTAAAGAGATCGAGCGTCATTAACAAATAGTTGAGTGTCGAAACATGATAGAGAATAATTTGATTTGAGTGGATGCTGTAAAGTTCAAACTTCAAATTTTGTATTGGATGTCTTGCTTCTTTTGCTATTCATGGGGAGTTGATGTTCTACATGTCTATTTTTGCTCTATAAAGCTATTGAGGTCTGTATTTGCGGTGTTAATGATAACGTTATAATATGTTGTCATTTTGAGGGTGGAGGCAGCTGGCTTTATTGGACGTTGCTTTAATGATTGGGGGCATTTGAAGGTTTGTCTAGGAAGACTTGAAGAAGCTAGGAGGTCAATAATTAATTTCAAGGGCGATTAAGTTTTGAAATGGACTTTTAAAAATTACTATTATAGTATACTATAATACGAATATTAGTTTTTTTTTTTTTTAATAAATTGTATAATAATTGGGAAAAATACAAATTGGACATGTGAATCAATTAAAAGTATTGTGTTAAAAAAATTATTGAGTTATTTGTATCTAAAGTAAATCATTAAAATCCCAATCGGATAAGTCATTCTTGATTGGATGTTGTTCAAAGATCAGGTCTTTGTCTTTGTGTGTAGTACCATTGAAGGAAATTTGGCGATTGGATGCACTTATACTTTATATAAGAATTATTTTATCTGCTTAAATGTTAAAGAGTACATAATTTTTTTTTTAAAAAAAAAAAAAAAACTTGAACGATTTTTTAGCAATATAAAGAATTTGATTGATTGTAAAATGATTATAGACAATTTTGATTTAGAAATCCTTAATGTCAGGATGAAATTCAGTTTAGTTATAAAGTTTAGAATAAGACTTAAGTAGATTTTTAAGTACCGGACCGTCGGTGCTGCAATTCCAAAAGGGTTTTAAGATACTGCATTGTATTAAGTGTCACCTTATCATGGAGAATGAAGTCAACATATGTGATCCAGGTTTTAGCTTTTTTCAGTTAGATCTTATACTTTTAGCGGGATTTGACTCTATAACTTAATGATATGTTATATAGATACAGTGGATAAATCTTTTAGAATATCCATTCATAGTTAATGTCCCCATTTTCACATATAGATATAAATATTATTCTATTATAGCTATGTTTGGTTTCCATAATAGAATAAGATTAGGAATTGAATTGTAACTTTTATAACTTCTTTGACATGTCATGACTAGAGTAACTTCTAAAAGATTAAAGATTAGTTATTTCTTTGATCCCATAAAAGAACTCATTTTATGATGAATGTAATTAAATAAAATAGCTATTTTATAATACCTACAATCAGATATTTAGGGTTCGATTTATAGAATCTAGAGTTATCGAACAAATTGTTCGATCCAACCTAAATTCTACGATGAAGTTAGGAGTGCTAGTGAAAGCAATTTCATAAGTTCGAATTTAAGAAAATAAGTAATAAAATAAGAAAATATAAAATTTTTAAATTTTAAGTATATTACTCGTTATTTATCAAAAATACATAAAATACATTCCAATAACTAACGAATCGTTAGAGATAAATTATATATATAACAAAAATCATAAAATAATATAAATAATATTTAAGAGTATTTATTTATATCATATACGTATTTACATGTAAATAGAAATATGCGTAATTATTTAAAATACATAAAATAGGCTAAAATAAAGTTAATTATTTAAAGAAAATGCATAGATAGTTAAGGAAAAATCAAGAAAATAAAGGAAATGTCCAAAAGTGTGTCATGGCAACTGAGAGAAGAAAGAAAAAAATTAGCCAATTAAATTAGAATAACAAAAAAGGTAATTTGGAAAATGATAAGGTCTATATCTAATCAATTTAATGCACTATAATTTTCTTAGAGCTCTATAAATATTCAAAAAATTATAGAAGCTCATTTGAATAGTTATAAGAGTAGAAAAAATAGAGAAGGTCGAAATAAGAGAGTTAAGGTTAGTTTTTAAAAGTTAGACAAAAATCTATGTAGTTGAAGCTTATAATGAGATTCCCAACTAGACGAGTACTTGAAAGTGGACGATCACCACCACCACCACACGGTAGTCGCAACGCTTAGGGTGGTCGAAGCCACCAAATTTAGTGAGTCTAATTTTTCGTTCGATTTTACATATTTTGTTAAAAATATTAAATATACTTAAAAAATTGTGAAAGTTGGAATTCTAAAGTTTTTAAGTATTTAGATTTAGGAAAAAATTTTAGTTTGATGATTTTATATCTAGAAATATACCGTCCTTAAAAAACCGTACAAACCCGATCTTTATTTAGGTTGGAAATAAATGATTTTCGCAATGTAGTTTTGAGCCCAAACTTTTTATATAGATTACTTAGGGCTTATAGAATAGTGTTATAAAACCTTTTTCTAAAAAATAATTTTCAAAATTTTTAGATAATTTTTAAGCCTTAAAATAATACATAAAATGGGTAATCTTAGATTAATTAGGTAATTAAATAGATAATTACTGATTCAATACATAGTTATATGTTTTAGGATGTTCGAATCTAATGAAGTATGATGCTTGTAGCATTTAGGATATTAGATGTAATTATTAGGGTATTATGTAGTAAATGAGTAATAGGAAAAATAGTAAATTTTAAGTTAATTTCGCAAATTAGGTATAAAATCTGATTTGGGATGAATTTAGATATTTTGAGATGTTAATTGATGTTGAGAGATGACATTTGGAGTGATACAAATATTAGATATATATTATGTACATAATAGATAGTAATATATAATATGAAAAATTGGAAATATAATAAATAGAAAATATTAGAATAAAAATTGATATTATACTAATAATAGGAAAATATATAAAATCTGATAGGAGAGTTAAATTTAAGTATCTATATGAAATATATAAAATTTTTTCATATCAAGAGTAAATTCAGTAGTTAAGTAAGATAGGGGGTATACTAAATAAATTAACATATTGATTAGAGGTAAATATGATATTTAGGAAACCTAAAAATAATGTGATTAATTTCATGCTAAGGGTTAAAATGGGTTTCTAGGGTTCGCGTACAAAACTATACTTATAAACTAAACTAGAATCTCATTTAAAAATCGATACAGAAACTAAGCCAAAACTTAACTTAAATCAAGAATAATTGTAAAAGACTTAAAAACCTAGATAATTTGATATATTAAACCCCAAACCAAAGATAACAATAAATATTGTAAGATAAAATAAACTATAATAATTATGTGAAAAAACTGAAATAATAATTGTATTATAGAGATTTTTTGTAATGGTCGGTACAAGTTGCACTTAGAGCGAGCAAATAAGGAGTCTAGGTAAGTTAGGATCAACACATTATTATATTTCGAAGTATTAATTTGTAATATTTAGATGTTTGAAATTGTACTTAATTATGCTTATTAAATAGTTAACTATGCGCATGTACTTGTTTTGAGTTGATGATATGATGTTGATGTGCTGCTTTGACTTATATTATGTAAGTTGTATGAAATGACTGATCACTCTAAAATGGACTTAACCAAATATTTGACTCATAAATCTAAACTAGGCCTGCATAGTAACCCATCAAGAGAACGTTAGGATTCTCCGACAAAATACTGATCCCTTTGAAAGAAATAACGCTAGATGACATAATTGATCCTTTTTTCATTCTTAGTCAAACTAAATGACAAATGAAGAGATCGTGTTAAAGATAAAGTCAATGGTTCGAAGGTAGTTACGGGAGAAGTGGTGTCTCTATTGCACAAACCTAGGTTTAGTTGTAAGCTGTTACATTAACAGAAACTCTTCAACCTAAATTAGAGCGAGTGCAATTTTTCTAATTTTACAATAGGGCAAACATCCTGAGATGGCATTTGTTTGAATATGCATTGCATTTAATAATTTTATCTGAGCGAGTGTAATTTCTTTAATCTCACGATTAGCCAAATAACATTGTGAAATGGCATTTGTTTAAATATGCATTGCATCTGATAATTTGATTAATAACCCTGTTTATGTTTGCTGTATGGTTTTAAATCTCCATCCTAACTTACTGAGTTATAGTTGCTCGCATCCCTATAGACATTTGTTGCAGGTTTTAGCTAGGAAACAGATTACATTTTCCTTGAAGTCAGTAACTACGGGATCTTAAGGAGTGAGGATGTAAACTAAAGACTAAGTACACTCTCTAGTTACATTTATTTTAAAGCTTTTAATATTAATTTACAAATTACTTAAGTAAGTTATGACTAGGTTGCTAAATCTTATAAGTATACTCAGATAATTTTAATATAAGTATATATTTTGCTTAAGTTTATAAGTAAATAATATGTTTAATATATAAATTATTTATTTCAAAGAGGGTTAGTTGTAAACACCTTACGTAAATCAAATCTGAGATAACGATTATAAAACCAATTTCTATTTTAAAATGATTTACACAGTGGAACTGTTACAACTCTACTGTTTCGAGGCATAACATATTCTACTAAGCAAATAAGTCTATAAGTAAGACATAAGTTGATATATTCCATTCTTATTAAGCTTACCAAATATATATTGTAATAGAGTAAAACTTCATAAGGTAATAAATTCCAGTCAATTTCACCCCTATGCAAATAGAATCATTACACCCCCTTTATTAGTCCCACTTAACGATTAAGAAGGGGTAAATTGATTATAGTAGCTTTTAAAAAAATTTTGTTAGACTTTAAAAAAAATCCTTTAATATTTCAACCTTAATGATTATAATTAGCATGAAATAATTTGATAAGGATATAAATAAACAATTGAAAAATAAAAGTATAGGGACAAAAAATATTAAGCAAAATTTTTTATAGAAATTCCATCTTATATGTCAATCCTCTCTTCCAACTTTATTGTAGGGGATCAAATTATCTTCACCAATCATTTTATTACATCAAATCAATCAAACTTTTTAGAGAGAGTACAATCACTTGATGAACAAGACCTATAATTACACTACCATATCTTACTAGCTTCTAGACAAGCTAAACACAAGTTACAATACTAAACCTATTCTCTCAAAGTTACAACAAAACTTTACTAAAACAGTTAAACAATAATGAGGAAAGAACATAAGTCCTCTAAATTATTCACTTAAACAAATGAAACAGTAGAATAAAAGATTGAATGCATAACTTGAAAAGTTCACATCTTGATTTTTTCTTCCTATCTTCTCTTTGTTTGATTACATCTAGTTTTATAGTTATCTAGTCAACGTTCAAGTTTTGGTTTTTGTTGAAGATTTTGAGGAATGTTGTTGTGTCCGAATAAAAGTGTTCCACATATCTCTTCATTCTTATTGAAATCAATTTTGAAGATAAAATTCCTGAAATTTTGCTTATGCTGATACATACTTATTTAAAGCTGTTCGGATCTTGTGAAATCTTATTAGTATTCATTTAACCATATCTCCTAAGTTTCAAATAGATTTGGATAAGATAATCTATTATTATCTTTTTCTTCTTCTTAGAGAACTATAAATTTTGATTTTTCAAAATATTGTAATCCCTAAAGATATTTTTCCAACTTAAATGAAGCGAGTAGAAGTTGATCATATCACGCAAGTAAGATCAACTATTGGAGCTATGCCTTCATTCATGCTGCAATTCTTCTCACAAATCTAAAAATAATCTGTTATGTATGCCTTATTGTGATCGAATCCAACCATCTACTCATTTTTCTACTAGGTCTTAAGACCTTCTTTTGTTAACTCAACTTTCTACTAAAGCATTTACTATATCCTATGAGGTTTTTTCGTTAATTTAACCTTTTACTGTAGCTTTTACAAGCTTTTGAATATTCTCAAACTAAAGCTTTTACTTAAGCTTCTACAAAGGTGCTAAAATCATATTCTAGCTACACTTGAAAATCTTTCTTCTACTCAAGCTTCTACAAGCACTTCTTAGATAATATTAAATCTTTTACTCAAATTTCTACAAATATTTTGTTAAACATTTTTTTCAACAAAAGCTTTTACTACAGCTTTTATAAGTATGAAGATCTAGTTTACTTCACATATAACCTTAAACTAGAGTTTCTATAACCTCGACTCTTTTCAAATTTTTAAATTTAAGCTTTTATAAAAGACTCTATAGAGTCGGATTCTTCTAATTCTCATTCTTTGAAACTTTCTATAAAAACTTCTATAAATATATTTTTAAGTATACCTAAACACTTAACACACATGTTAGCAAATGTCAAATTTTTTTTGTTGTTATCAGTACCAAGGTAAGAGAAAAGTTAACATCCCTAAATATAATTAACAAAAAATTGGATAATTTATCATGTCATGAAACAATAGTAAAAAATATAACACAATAGTAAAAAATATAACATTGTTTTACATTACCTATGAAGAATGATCCATCCATGGTAATGGTACTACTAACTACCAAATCAAAACTTTATGGAGGAAAAATGTTAAATACAAGACAACGAAATTTTTTCAATATTTTTATGCAATTAGTTTTGTAAAATTAAGCTATGTATTCTTAAAATGGGTTAAGTATTTTTAAGCAGGTTAAAAAATCTATATTATTATTCTTATTATTGTTATTTCTTATCATAAGGGTAAACTATACACTTTTAAAACTGTGTAGACCTTCTATTTCAACTTTTTGCAAGTGAGTACCTTTTTTTACGATGTTAGATTTTCCATTTGTTTATGAATCATGGCACAATAAAAAAAAAGTAAAAAGGAATTCTAAAAGTAAAAAAAAAATAATAATAATTCAACATTCCTAACTTTAGGCAGTAGCTAGAATTACTGCATCACGATCCACTTAAAAAAGTAGATTATTAAACTCGCTTCCCTTTTTAAAGATAGAGAGAGAAGTACTTCGAAAACTAATTAGGTTGCAATTAAATTGCACGAACCAATGAAATTTCTAAGCTTTTTTTCTTCTTTTTATATTAAAAAAAAGGTAATACATAGTCACCTACAATCATTAAGTAAGTAAAAAAAGTGGGTCGAGACCCATCAAAGTATATCATGACTACTCTAGCTACTCAACGGTAAAGGATAGTTAGCAACCGCTTAAGGGGTTAAATGGTGAGAATGTTTTCTTTTCAAAAAAAAACTTTCTTACAACTTTTTTTTTCTTTATTTTTCCTTTCTTTTTGGTTTTTAAGAAGCACATATATTTTTTTATATATTATTATATGTGGTATTACGTATAATCTATTAATGAAAACGTAATCATATTACAAAAGTTCCTTACATGCAAAGTGTACTTCTTTTCAATTTTAGTATAAATAAAAACTTTAGTGTTGAGGGCTGGAATGTAAAGGGAGACAAAAAAAAAATGATTCAAAACTAAAATAGAATTGGAAAATATTGAACTCAATTAATAAATAAGTTAAGCTCAAACTTAAGATGAAGTTTGTTTATCTAAATAAGTTAAATTTGAACTCTAATTCAAACTTTCATTTAAACTTGTAAGTTTATTTATTTAGACTCGTGAATTAGCTCGTTTAGAATCGTAATAAACTTATAATTTATATATATATATATATATTACAAATAATATATATTATTAAAATCTAAAAAGTAATATTTATATAAATATATAATATGTTAGATAATAATATATAACATAATCCTTATTCACTATTTGTTATTCTATTTATTTATATCCTTATTCAAATTTGATTAGTAGATGAATGGAGTTAAAGTTGGAAGCAAAACCCACAAACTTGAATTTTAATTTGAAGTTGAATAAAAAGCTAAGCTCAAATTCGAAGTTGATGCTAAACCTAAACCTTCGTAAGCTCGATCCAACCTGTTTGGGGGCCTATATATAAAAGCTACTATGGGATGTGTTCTGTAATTGACCTTGTGAAAGAAAATAGGAAGATGGACCAGGAGGACGGTTAGGAAACCTACGAATGGAGATTACTGATTTGATTAGACAACCACAACGAACAAACAGTACACCCTCGATACAACTGACGTGACATCATATTGTTAACATAAAAGTCGTATGAACATAGCAGGTGGCTGGCTATAAGTGGAGGAGACTAGAGAAGATAGAGAGAGACAGAGAGAGAGAGATGGAATCGGTGTCATCGCCATTCAAAGAAGACATAGTGAAAGGGAAGGTGGGTCTGATAACAGGAGGAGGTTCTGGTATTGGATTCGAGATTTCCAAGCAGTTGGGATTGCATGGAGCTTCCATTGCCATTATGGGTCGGAGGAAGTCCGTCCTCGATGCTGCTGTTTCCACTCTCCATGCTCTTGGGATCCCCGTCGGTTTCCCCGATTCTATCTTGCTTAGGGTTTTTTCCGATTTGATTGCAATAATAATAATTATTAAGTGGAAATTTTGCAGGCTGTTGGGTTTGAAGGCGACGTTCGTAAACAAGAAGATGCCAAGAGAGTAGTAGATTCCACTTTTAACCACTTTGGGAGGGTTGATATCCTGGTGAATGCTGCCGCTGGCAATTTTCTTGTTTCTGCTGAAGATCTCTCTCCTAATGGATTCCGAACAGGTTTTTTTACATTCTTTAAATTTGTTGCCTTTTTCTTCATCTTGCTTTACTTGATTGACAAATACATCAAGACTCGGCAGACTTTTGCTCATTTTTCGAATGTGCAATTAGGTTAGGCAACTATACTTTCACATTTACTCAAATAAGCCCTTGAAATTTTCGATTGTGATGAACCTAAAACAAGCTTACTAATCTATATGTAAAGCTTTGATTTCTTTCGGTAAAGCAATAAACAATCTTTAAATTATTTAATTATTTGAACTTCTACCTGCCAAAAGTGGGTCCTTAATTACAAATATGTGAGTAAGATTTTTCAATTTGTTGTAATTGAAAAGTTCAAGCCCTATTTGACACTTTTTTCTTCTTTTTATTATTATTATTATTATTTCAAAGAAAAAAAGGTTAGCTAAATGTTCAGCAAGCATCATATCATTTAATAAACAACAATGCTCTACCCCCCCCCCCCCCCCCCCCCATTAAACTACTCTTGCAGTTATGGATATTGATTCTGTGGGCACATTCACTATGTGTCACCAAGCACTAAAGTATCTCAAAAAAGGAGTACATGGGAGAACCAACCAAGGAGGCGGATCCATCATCAACATAAGTGCTACCTTACATTATACAGCATCTTGGTATCAAATCCATGTTTCTGCAGCAAAGGTTCGTACTTTCCTAGGTTTCTTCTTTCCTTTTATATGTGGAAAGTTGAAGGTGCATGACAAGTAAGACATTTACTTGAGTCTCATGGTTTGAATTGGTTTATTACCCATATAACAGGCGGCTGTCGATGCCTTAACCAGAAACCTTGCACTTGAATGGGGAAGTGATTATGATGTTAGAGTCAATGGAATTGCTCCAGGACCCATTGGTGACACTCCTGGCATGAGTAAACTTGCTCCTGACGAGATTAACAGCAAAGCTAGAGAATATATGCCACTATATAAACTGGGGGAGAAATGGGATATTGCCATGGCAGCTCTTTATCTCGCTTCAGATGCTGGTATTTGACTTCATAGCCTATGTGGCTTTTGTCTTTCCACCTATATTCATATTCCTAGATGCCTCAATCTTTCAAGACTCCTTTACTTTTGGGAATGGAAAACATAGGGGATAAAAAAAAAAAAAAAAAAAAATTATAGCTTGTGAATAACTATTATTTGGAATAGCCAACTAATTTATATTTCATTGTTTACTTCTAATAAATCTTTGTTGCATTGTGCTATTAAGTTGGGAATAATATAAGAAATATTATTATGTCCCTATTCAGAGAGGAGGGGAAAAATGAACAACACCATTGTGACCACCATGAAACACCACGATTGCGTGACCACCCCATCCAGCACCACCACTGCTTGGATCACCACAACAATTCTGCACCAATATTGCCATCTTCCTCACTACACCTCCTCCACAACTGCCATCACGATACCACCACCACTATCTTTGCCACCCGCCGTTGCTCGCACCATTGAACCACTACCACTGCTAACATAATGTCAGTAGTGATGATCGTGCACAGGTATGTGTTGAGGGTAGTGGTGCTGTTATAATGCAAGGTAGCAGCAGCTATGGTAGTAGTGGGTGTGGTATTGGTGGTCAAATTGGTGGTGCAACAGTTATGGTATTGTGATGACATTATAACAGAGGTGGTAAAGTAGAGGAATTGGTGGGAATGACAATATCGGCAGTGATCGTTGTGGGGTGGTGATGGGGGATTTATAGTGGTGGTTATGATAGCATTGGAAACAATGGTGTTGATGGTGTAAAGGTGGTGTTGGTCGTGTACATGTGGTGGTTATGATAG
This sequence comes from Lumnitzera racemosa, assembly GCA_024138005.1. Classification (NCBI taxonomy): domain Eukaryota; kingdom Viridiplantae; phylum Streptophyta; class Magnoliopsida; order Myrtales; family Combretaceae; genus Lumnitzera; species Lumnitzera racemosa. The sequence goes on from JAMXBC010000001.1 coordinate 145,487,227, forward strand.
TATATGGTGTTGGTGGTGGTGACACGAGGTCAAGTTTATGAAAGTGGTGGTAATGCAATGGTGAAGGTGATGGTAGTGGCAGTGGCATGAATGGTTCGAGATGGTAATGGTGGTGAGAGTGTGGTGGTTTAATTTTGATCAAAGTAAAATTATTACATAATCATAGCAGAAGGAATATTTGATAACATTTGATGGAAGGGAATAGATTTTATATTTTCCATGGAAGGGAATAATTATTCCCTTGTAGCTTTAGCACCTTTCTTACTCGAAATCTCATAAATAATTATTATATCCCCTCTCTTATTACCTTGAAATAAGCCAGCCGTATGAGATAATGAGATGTTATCGGTTGAGGGAAACTTCAACTTTAACTTGCACATAATTTGCTGACAAGGTGTCATGAGTTTGAACTTCTTCTTCTTCTTCCTTTTCTGCTTTCCCCATCTCATTGCTGATCTGAATTTAGAGACGGGATAAGACGGACATAATTTCTTTTCTAGAGCTTTATTTGGATGGATTTTTTATTGTATCTGCGACTCCTTTGTATGATGCATTGTGTCATCATGATGGGATGCAGGTAAATTTGTGAACGGGATGACGCTCGTAGTTGATGGTGGCCTATGGCTAAGCCGGCCAAGACATCTCCCAAAAGAGGCAGTAAAGCAGCTTTCACGAGCAGTGGAAAAGAGGTCCAGAGATGCAGCTGTTGGGATTCCTAAAAGCAAGCTTTAAAGAAGCTCGACGTCTAAAAGGTCTTTGCTAAATCACTAATATGTAAGAGTGAGAGAGTTTACCTACGTTTATATTATTAACCTTAGTATACAAATTGTATGACCAAAATTCTCATTTTAAGTGGGATAGAATTCGATTCCTATGTGCACAATAGTTATAATAGAGGGTGCTTTATCCTCTACTGTTGTTTTATGATATCGTTTCTCACAACTTGCAACGGTCCAATACCCACCCAAAAGAAAAAAAGGGGGAAAATAGAAGACATGGCAGGATGCATTTATCTGCAGGTTTTACACCAAATCATGCTTCCTACTCCAGACAATGTTACATTAGGAGGCTTCCTAGTTAAACACACACATTTATCCACTCATTTGCTTCGCTGTATACAATGTCTATAAACATGCCTTCTTTTTTCTTTTTCTTTTTTTTTTTCTTAAATTAGCACATATATGGTCGTACTTTAGGAACACGGGTTCAAAGGGAATCGTGTTGATCAAGTAATTGGAAGCAAAGCTTGTGTTTCATCAAGGGCTTGCATCCAACTTGAGCTAAAAAATTTCTTGGGTCAAAGTTGTCAATGCATGTTATGCGGGTGCGGGTGGGTATGTGGACCAAGCTTCCAAAAACAGGTTTTGACTATCCGCAGGCTTTGAAGCAGCAGCCGTTGCACTAGCATAGTATTCTTTTGAAGCGCTCATGCTTTGGATGACACTTTGCTTTCAGCTGGAAATATAGGTACTAAAAAAGCTGCGGTGTCTGCCACTCCAGGAATTGTCAGAGAAAAAGGCTAGCACCGGTGCAATGGTGCTGGATATATATCCAATGGCTTGTACCGCAACTTATCATTGTGAGGCAGTGGTCCGTCCTAACATATCCAAAAACATAGACATCGATGATAAAATAACAAGAGAAGTACCACTTAAAAAAGGACAAAAGAAAATTCCAGCCACCGTAATGCAGAACATTGAACGATACGAAGCAATATGCCAGAACATAAAAAGGCGAATGCCCTACACCACCTCAGATGAAATGCAGATGCAATTAGTTGGATCCAACCAAAGTGAATTGACATGTGAGTTAAAATGCACTCTTCATACAATCTCAAAATCATCCTCTATATCAATCTAACTAAAGGTAATCGCATTGATGATCTATGAAACCGGATGCATGCAGGGAGACTACCAAAAGAATGCACTAAAACTAAAGAAAAAGGCGTAATACAGAATTAAGGTTCAGGATATATTACATGCTTCCTAATAATTCTAACATTGGCAACAACTAAATATTTACAAGGAAACAAAAGAACTACAAACCATAAACCTAAAAATTTGTTAGAACATCGACATTGACATATTGTGTATTCTGTCTAATGAATAGTAACCTACCTCTTCCAAACTAATTTGATAGGGCTTCACAAAATCCTCGAACATCGTGACTGGCATTTGCTTCATTATGTTTTCCACTTCCTATAAAATGTATAGATTGAATAGCGAAACATAAAAAGATCCATAAAATGTCACGATCTTGGTAAATGCAACTTCAACATGCCCAAAAATACAGAGACTAAATCTCCGAGGTTCCAGCAATCGACAAGTAATAGCTGGAAGAAAGTGCATCTAATTATCTTCTAGCACTTTCTTGACAGCTGGAAGACAACACAGGCGGCGGCAAGATTCTAATATACTCTTTAGGTTTCCAAGGAGGTTAAAGTGAGTAAAAATTAGGTCAACCAGCACAGTTTACAAAAACACAGAGAAAAGTAGATCTGATCAAGAAGTAAAATAGCTGCTGCTGAAGCAATTTTAATAGGCTCCAAAAAATTTCCAATGTTATAATTTCTTGCTGTTAAAGATGACAGACATCTATAAATGTAGCAGAGGTAAGCAATAAGCGGAGATGTCAATCAACAATACAAGAACTACGACTGAACAAAACTGAATTTTTTACCATAATGGAAAAAAGAGCGGCAAACTACAATGCCTTTCAAACATCTGTAGATGCTTGTTGCCTGTTCGGTTATATGCAACATACAAAGCCATAATAAACCTAGAAACCTAATTGACATAAGCAAACAATTAGATGCGATGAGATTTAAATGATGTAAAACAAACATGATATCTTATTCAAAGAAAAGGAAATCTAAGGTTGAGTCCAAACTGGACAAGATGATGTAATCTCTAGATTGATGGTTTGCTGACTCAAGGTATGAGTGGTCAACCATTTTGAGTGAAATTGTTGGTCTTATTGCTAGGAATTATAACTAATAGGTGCTATCTGTTGACATTCTATGGTTGCCAGGTAAGTGATGCGATTGGCTGCTTTTGCAGGATGACTGTGGCATACTGGAGTAAAGAGAGGTTAGGCACAGGCAAGAAGTCTCCAATCCATTACCTCAATACATCCTACCAGGACTTCTAGATTCAAACTCCTGGTATGGCATGGCCAAAAAATTGACAAAGGTCTTGATATAGCTACTTAACATGACTTTCAGAAGTTGGTATGCTGAAAAAAGCAGAAAGCAAGATAGACTGGGAAAAAGAAAAGCAGGGTAATCAAAATCAACATGCTAATCTAAAATCTATATTTTTATTAAGTCGCAGATTCAGGTCTTGCTTGATACAGGAAAGCATCATATATTATGAAAAGGAGTCCCCATACCAGTCCAGTGATCCTGGAATTTTCCAACAGTTGATTTGCAACTAGGTCCAAAAGATGCCTGTTATCCGTCAAACCCTTCAAGGCAAGCTCTTCTGTTTCTTCAATGTACTGCCACAAATATCAAATCCACACTGAGTATAAATGGAAGACTTTTGTTAGGCCCCAATACATTAGGCTCAAGTTAACATCAATAACAAGAAACATGATGATTGATTTAGCTGACATATTCTCATTTTGTGATGATATTACTTTCTTCCTGAGTTTTGTTTCTGATAAGTTTGTATATTATTAAAATCAGAAGCACAATAGACAATTGTCCATGGTAATCAACCCACTAAAAACCAAAATGAGTTTCTACCCAGCAATGCATCGTCTTCTTTTTTTTTTGAGTGAGTTTGTACAGTGGACTTTTTGTACAGTTTTTGCTAATTCTGAACTTGTATAAAATAACTCATCAAAACAAGTAATACTAAAGAAGAAGAAACAAGTTAATAGCAACATCAAACTTAGATTACCCGTGTCAATTCCCGAGTAAATAGTTCGGACAGCTCAAGGGACATATCAGATGGTACTACTTGAGGATCATCCCACTGACAAAAAGTAAAAGGGAAAATGGATAAGGATACATTACAAAACATAGCAACATTATTCCTAGCATCAGGAGAGACAGGATACGATACCCTATATTTGATCAGCTCACCATCTGGACTATCCGGACGATCCAGTAGTCCAACCCTCTTGGTTAGAGAGGCCAGGCCCAACCTTGAATTTTGAGGGCTGATTACCATTTCTCTAGCAACCTAGAAAGAGAATTCAAGTCAACACAGAGAAAGAAAGCAACCAGCAGCATGCTTCCCTTGAAAATGTAGAGGAAAAATCCATATAAATAATGCATAAGAAGCATCTTATCCCCAGAAAGTCACTTCAAATTCCAATATCGTCCTAGAAATGCCTCTGTAAGGAAGAAGCAGTATAGCTGTTGGCTAAATTTTTGCATCAATAAGCAAGCAAGTTCGAGGGGATCTAACATATAGAAGAATAAATGGTTGAAAGATGGTATCACATGATGGGGTGATAGGCCTTTCCCCTAACGTTAACTCGCCAAAAATAACAATAGAGCATATGGCAACAAAAGATTTCTTTATCACCAATTTAGTTATAAAAAGATGAATACCATAGCAAAATTATCGTAAAGGCATGTTCAAAAAATATGTCCAGTAGAGATGACTTGGAAAAGTAAAAAAAATCTAAATAAAAATCAACACAGAATTTTTTAATAATCTATGTGATAAATAATGATTGACATAAAATAGTAATATATAGTTAGCCACGTATTGATCCTTTTAGGTAATCTGGCTACATGATTGTAGAAGGAAAGGGATGATACTTATACGAGTGGTTTTGCATACCCTGATGTCTTCTACATAACTTGCATTCCCAGTAAATTGTTAATATACAACAAGTCATGCACAGTCAAAAGTTCCACAGCACCATAATGAGCATCATCGAGAGGGAACAGTTATCAAAAGGTCAGGTCAACCCTATGAACAACTATTATACAACAATTAACTTGGCAACCTGACAATGCATATGTTTCAAATATCTACATAATTCCAAAACTGAAGTTAGGTTTATAAGATGAATGAAGCTCCTACAAGCACGAGAATATCTTCAAAGACAGAGATAATTACCTTTGTTATTTTCTCCAAATCATCTTTACCTCCATCGGTTATATCATCCCCAAAGACAATACATTCTGCACAGCGTCCACCATGAGCCACCACCATCTGCATCTTCATGTACCCAAAGGTCGTATAACCTTGGTCTACCATGTCTTCTCGGGGATAGAACACTGATACAGCAGTTTCCTATTCAGATCATAGAGAGAGAGAGTTAAGGGAAATCAACTCAATTAATGAGTTTTTACAATCAACTCTTGGAACTTCTTTAGTTAGCATAGTATACCTTGCCACCAGGCAACAGCTGAGAAAATGCGTGCCAGTCATAATGAGGAAACAAGTGAGCCAATACAATATGACCAGCTTCATGAAAAGCCAGCAGCTGCTTCTTTTCAAGTGACACCTATCGTTGAATTAAAAAAGGTCATGAGGAAATCAAATTTTCATGTCCTTACAATCAAACAAGCAAATCTGGGTAAATCCATGCAGAGACATACACTGTCTTTGATTTTTTGTTGTTCTTCCTCTGTGAGAAGCACACCCATGCCCTCAAGCAGCTGCTTATCCAGAACATCAACTATATCTTGTTGATGAATCTTGGCATGTCCTTTTCGCACCTTCAGCAATCAAAGACATATATCAATAAGATATTAACAGCAAGTTAGCACACACACATGTGCATAAAGGAAGAGAACGAGCACAGTAGAGATAGTTTAAACTATCATGGAAGATATATGCAACAAATAGTCAAGCCATGATATCATTATTCAAACAAGGCTTTAGGAAATTTTTTTTTTTTTTTTCTTTTTTCAGTTGGGGTGAGTGTGGCTGCTTGCTGGGGTGGATGGGATGGGTTTGTGGTGTGGGGTACTTTTGAAGATGTGTATATGGAAAAAACTGGTACTACCCTCTATAGCCCAAAAGAGTAGACATCGAGGAGAGCATTGAGCTATGCACTAAATGAACAAAATTGTTGCATAGTTCAAAACTCCCCCCTAGAAAAATAAAATAAAAACACAAGTGAAGTCCATCTATTTACACAAAAATACAACACTAGAATTTCCTTACGATTGGTTCCACTTGCATCTGAGGATTGCCCAAGCCTCCTCTCATTTCATTCCTCTCAGAGATGATAGTTAATAACAACAAAAGCAATCTTCAATTTAGGATTCATTGTAGAACAGGGACCACTAAAAGAAATGGAAAAATTGTTTGTCAATAGGAGCACATTGGTGGGCTCTTGAAGCTAAAACTACAGTCTTGTCCATAGGATCTTTGCAAAATCACAACTGTAAAATAGATTGCCCTGTGTTTCCTTTCACACATGAAGCAGATTTTGATTTATCACACTCCGAGCCATTAATTTGTCCACCATGTGAAGCCTTTCTAGCACTGTCAACCACTATATGGAATCATATTGTGGGATGTTATGCTTGTAGCATAACAGACTATTTCGAGGGACCAACAGATGATGTAGGCATATAGCTCCGTAAGCTTCTTCAATGGAGATTTAAAATAAATTGTTAAAGTGCTAAATTTATACTCATCTTGTCCAAAGGATAGCTGTTGAAACTATGTCGAACATATAAAGGTATTACACCATTTAGATACATCACGCAATAGATAAATCCACCTTATTCCCTACTACGTACACGGGATATGGATGAAATCAATAGACAATTTACTATGAAATTGATGCTTGCAATGCGTTACAATTTGCTAAAGTTGCTAAAGTTCCTCCCATTACTAGTAGAATTTATGGTGATTGGTAATGTGAGTGCTCATTGGAGAAAATACTCCAATCTCTTAAAAGCTATTGAGAAAGAATTTCCAATCTCTTTGAAAAAGTATTTAGGATAACAACTCTACTTGTTTATTACCGTAATGTAAAACACTCATTCATACAAGATAATTATCCCTGTTTTTTCGTAAATAAGGATAAACATGAATCCGATAATGTCTCCTGAGAATGCATGAATATTATAATATTAAAATAAAGATTTTCTATTTCCTAATATAAGAATTTCCTAATATCTTTTTTGGTTATTGTCAGAATTAATTTCTTTTTTTATAGAAGGAAAAAAAAAATTGGGGTACAACCCTCTCTATGAATAAAGATAGATACACAGAAAGAAGCCCAAATAATTGATCAGAGTACCAAGGTAGAAGAGGGTAATAAGATCAATAACTTGACTACTAAATCACACAAGTGTTCTATCTTTGACAAAAAAGAAGCCAAAATTCATCTAGCAATTTGGTCAGCTGATTTAGAGCAAATCCAACTCTAAACTCATTTTTTTCCTTCCATAAATAGTAAATAAACATTGAAGGGCCTCTTCTACTAGCTTTGTGCAGCAAAGATCCAAAGAACAACAAGAATTTGGCCATTGACGCTGCAAACAAGCATTTGAGGTCCACCAATAATAATCTTGAGTTTTCCTCCAAATTGCAGTCACAAATTCACACTCAAGAAAGAAATAAGTGTGAGTGAGTTTCTTCTTCTTTCCTACATGGTAAACCACAGTTATGGGCAATCACTCCCCCTTAACTTATCCATGGTGTATAACTTCTCTTAAGCGGCCAACCAAAAAGGATGTTCAACTACATTCTGCTTACCCCACATAACTGTATACCATGGTATAGGGTTATGCTGCTCTCTCATCAAGGAGTAAACCCCCTTAATCAAGAGGAACTCTAATGGATTAAACTTTCATACTAGCTTATCCCTTTGCTACATTATTTTAAAAGTTAGAAATCCCATTACGTCAACCTTTGATTTCCACACAAAGAATAACTCATAGCCATTTGCCATTCCAACAAGTTTAATATACTATTAGGGCACTTACAAAAAAATGGCATGAAAATAGGTCCCAAACAAAAGTTATCAGAGATTTCGGGTAATAAAGTCACATATAAAGCATGCAACTTCACTTTCGGTTGAAATTTGCACTAACGTCACCTAAAAAGCATGCAAATGGATTGGAGATTGAACAGGGACTAACATGAGTGCAAATACATTGGCCATGAACACATGGCTTGCTAAAACATCAAAAGCTATCCTGTCTCCACCGTCATCATCTTCCTCATCATCATCATCACCTTTACCTTCCTCTTGATTTTCATCCTCATCATATTCATCGTCACCTTCCTCGAAACCCATATCAATCATTTCCATATAAGGATCGTAAGTCGGATTTTCTTACCAAATTTCCCCTTACTCTAAATCAAGTGCTTTCTTACTCACATCAACGTTGACAACATCATCTTATGTTACATCTTGCACTGTAATATTAAGCCGAATCTCATCGGCCCTGGGAAAATTAATTCCAAAAGAGTGCGTTTGCTGTAATGTAACGTTTGTGGGGTTATTCCTGAGGCCCACACTACCCTGCGCCTACCCATCCGAACATAAATGTGTTTTATACCTCGTTCACCAAACGCTTCAATTATCTCAATAAAGTTTTCCACATTTTTCTCATTCTCGATGAGCATCAACTCATAGTGCACATAGGCTTCGTAATATATTGGACGTTTGTGAACAATTTCTACCCTAACAATACTAATCCCAATGCTATTGTAAATTCTATGAAAAAAATGGGTATAGTATAACCTTTTATTATTATCAGCTTCTTCATTAACTCTTTATCACATTTCACTCCTACGCTACCCCTCACAATATTTCCATCTATGTAGACGATAATTTTCACATAATCCAACATTTTGCCTCTAATTATTAGATGGGCAACCACTAAATTAGCGAAAACTCCATAGGGTAATCACATTCTACTCTCTATAATAATCACTTTTGAGCAACAAAACATCATTATACGATACTTATCTTCAAAAAAACCTTTACCAATTACGTTACTCACCTTAATTAACCAATATTTCTATTACTATAGTCAACAACTAACTACAGACGACTTAGACAATACCGATGCAATTTATACAAAGTGTAAATTTTCACACAAAACATAAATAACTAAATGTACTAAAATTTCATAAGAAAAATAATTACACAATAACAAAAAAAAAAAAAAATAAAGGATGGGTTAAATGATAGTAACCAATTTTAGGAAAACCGTGAGTATCTAAGCACCAATACACAAGTGAAATAGAAAATTTTGTACCTAAGAAAATATTGGAGAAAGATTTTGCAAGTGAGAAAATGAGGCAAAAAGCTGAGTTTAGACGTTTATATAGTTGCACTGAAGTTGCATACTCTCCATGCGACTTTAGTGTAAATTTCGACTAAAAGTGAAGTTACATGCCTTTTACCTAAGACCTATTTTTGTGCTTTTTTTTCGTAAGTGCCCTAATGGTGTACTAAACTCCCATTCCAACCACTATCATTAATAACTGAATAAAGTATAGCTTCTTCCGATCTCCCCAAGCTATAATTTTCTCTATCACCAATTCATTCGATTAAGGACCCTTTAGTGTATCAATCATCATACTAAAGGGATATATATATTATTTCCTTACTAAAGCTCCCAATTTAACAAAGATTGAAGTGGCCTTAATTGAAGATTTTGAGCCAAGACCAAGACACTTTGCCCTAGAATATTAACAGACAAGAAACTTTTTCCTACATCTCAGATTTGACCCAACTTGAACAAAGTGAATTCTCTACATCAGAGCTAAGATGCCATGAATGTTTTAGTTGAGCAACTTTATTCCATAGAATAAGATCATGGATACCCAGACCACCTTCATCCTTAGGCTTACATACATCTCCCCAAGCCATGGAAGAAGTGCAGATTTTGTAGGATCCCCAACCCTACTTGGAAACACATGGCTCTTAGATGGGCTTGCTACAAAGCTAGAGAATTCAAAAAAATTCATCAAAGCAACACTTAATGAGCAAAACAAAAGGCACATCTCCTCTTGCAAACACTGAGAGGTCATCTACAAAGCATAGGTGGTTTGTTTATCCTTCTTACACTTCCAATGAAACCTGAATTAGGTATTCAAGCTTTTCTCTCTCATTGAGCAAGAAAAAAGCTCCATGACTAGAAGGAGGGGATAGGGGAGAAGTGGATCCCCTTGGTGAAGTCCATGTGAGCTTGACAGGAAGCCAACAGGTTCCCCTTTTCAAATTTAATGAAAATTTTCAAAATTCTAACACTCTTCATCTCCCAATTTGCAAACTCTGTGCCACCTACATTACTAAGGAAAATTACAACTCTTCGAGCTCCCTTACATTGAACTGAAATTTGATTTCAATGAGGCATCTCCAGCAATAATTATATCACCAACACATAAATCAAAATTGACTTATTTCCATCAAAAATCCCTTGAACAAATAAAGTATGGTCAAATTTCAAGTAAGAGTGTCATTAAATTTTTCCAACCTGGCTTCAAGGGGACTATTTTGTCCATAAAATGATTTTCTCAACCTAAACACTTCCTAATTTGTCTCAAATCTAGGTGTGATTCACATGTACATTTCCTTTTTTAATTCTTCACTAAGAAATGTATGTTTTACATCCCGTTAGTAAAATGGCCAATTTAGATTTGCAGCCAAAGAAAGGAGAACACAAATAGAGTTAAGATTAACCATAAGTGCAAACATTACTTCATTGTGTTTTTTAGAATTGCTCTTCAAGTTAGATGTTAGTTCCCGTTAAAGCACTTTATGCCCCTTTAGTGTAGACTCAATGCCCTTGGGTCTTAACAAGAGGAGGCATAGACTCAACTATAAGCAGGGGCTGTAAAGATTTAGAATTGCTCAATTGCTGATGTGACTAAGTGTGAAGGAGACTAACCTAAGAGATGAGGCAAAGGAGATCATCCATTTGGAGAACAGGAAACAATTTCACGAAGAAGTCCAAAAATAAGTGGCTCCTATTGACTCCTTTCATCCAAATGGTCCACCTAAAGAAAAGCATCAATAATAGCCCATCACTTCACTAGATGGAAGGGGAATCGAATTGATATTCTCCCTCTATTTCATAGAGCATGTTTATTATAATGTTTACTAAATATAAATAGATATTTATTGACACGAGAAATCTTGCCAAATAGTGAATGATTATTCATTGTTTACATCGTTATTCATTGCTCGTACTCCCCAATTGTCCTTCTTGTTAGATCCACTACCCACCAACATCACCAGCACTCATCCAACCTAACATCAGCACCCATCAGACTGAACCCAATGCTTACTGAACCTAGCATCACCATTCACTAAATAAGCCATCTATACGCCCAGATCCTATCGCATAAGGCAAGCCTAATCATAACAATTCTGAACCACAACGAATAGACTTAAGCCACATCAGCAACTACAACCCAATGCAACTACTCTAATGTAGGTTTATGTAGCTAGATTGGGTTTATGTTATTGTCATTTATTTTGTGTCACCAATATTGTGGTCTCTGAACAAATGTAGTACAAGCAATGCATATAAGTAAAATTTAATGTCCTACATGCTTGTGCTATAACATAATGGCAGAACTCAACAAGACTGACAAAGAAAACTTTGGACTCAATTATCCAAAAAGAAAAAAGAAAACTTCGAACTTAACTAAGATGATTGACTCAAAATAGTCTTGCTTATGTCTTCTCTATCGATGAGTAGTAAAGGCCATCAAGTTCTTCAACACTATCAACCATCTTCACAAAGAATTATTTTCACATTCACAACAAAAAAGAAGATCATGCTACATTTCATGTCATTGATTGGTTTACTTGCAACAGGTAGATTGTACTTTAATTGAGGCACACTAACCATTTTGTTTAGAGATAGATTCCGCACACACCAATCTTTTTTCCTTTAATTAAGCTAAGTAAGATGCAAGAAAATATCATCAACTTTGTAAACTTTGGCAGTAATTGGTTGTGACTCACCATAGTCTTGTAGACCTAATTATAATTGGTTTAGCTCAATAATTTTGAAGCATCTTGAGTTGATCAGTTGTGAAACTCAATATTTTTGTATCATTATCACAATTTGCATATTTTTCCCTTGCGTTTCCTTGATGTCAATTCTTATGCCATCCATGGATTTTCCAACAAGTTTCCCCAATATGATCACACCGTTGCCCTTGGTCTAACCTTCCCTACTAAATACCTCCGTTGTAACTGAAGTGAATTCATAGCCACTTGATCATATAGGAAAGCCAGCATGACCCTTTTCCTACTTCCTTCACTTTGCACCTTAGCAAATGCTTCAAAAAAGGTCAACAATGGTTTTTTCCCCAGCAAACTGCCCTGCACTTTTGAGTTCAAGCCACAGAAAAATTCAAATACCTAATCTCTCTCCTGCTTTTGGATATACTTTGCTCCATCATGTGGACACCAATACTCAATGTTGTAGAAGATATCCAGCTCCTGCTATGATTCCCTAAGGAGATACAGTATCAATCACATTGAATGCCCTTTGAGTGGTCAATGGAATTCTTTACCTTATTTCAAAACATCGAGTTGTGCTTTTTAAATTTGAATAGAAATCTTGAACAGCATCCCAAAATGTCATTTGTCGTTTCTTACAAAACATAGGTTCACTCGATGTGTGGCTCCAACAATTTGATCAACCAAGCCATCACTATTGAATTTTTGGCTTCTCAAGTTGCAAAATTCTCTGTTGTGGTTGAGAAGCTAATGTAAGGTAAGACATTCAAGTTCCCATGACTATGAATAACAAGCTTAATAGATTAAAACCACTCTTTGAAGTTGACTCCATTCAATTTGTGTTAAGTAATTTGCAAAGAGCAGAGGTAGTACCCTAGGCTAGGATTTACCTAAGGATTGTAGTTGGATGTAGCATTTTGGGTTTCCAAGAGCCAACTAGATATTTGGCCAATAACTCTGAGGTTGGTGGTGGCCAACGTTGCTCATTGGGCCAAGGGAGTTGCCTAGAGCTTTAATATAATGTAGGTAATATTAGGAAAATAATTTCCTTACTTTATCAATTTATAAAAGCATGAATACACACTTGCTTGGAGTACAATCCCAGCAAGATATAAGACTTCTCCATAGACGTAGCTAAAAGACTTCTAAAAAAAAAAAAAAAAAGACGTTACCTAACATGGACAAAAACCTGGAAAATAAATCTTGACAACATATCTAACATTGCTGACAAATATAAACATGAATCTCCGACAATTCTGCATCGGAGCATGAGCATGTATGTCCCACTTAACAATACATCAGCTTCCTAAACAACTAATTCATGAAAAGCAAACTGCCAAAGACACCATAAAAATTCACTTACCAATCAAAGGGGAATGAATACAATCATAACAAGCAACTTCCTATAGCAAATGAAGTTTATTTTGACAGTACATGGAGGTTACTTACAGACATAATTGCCGACTCATTCACAAGATTGCGTATGTCAGCCCCTGAAAAACCAACTGTCCGGAAAACAAGCTGCAGAGTGAATGAAAAGCAAGTCAACTAAACTACCATGTATATTTGGTTGTACGACAAAGTTTTTTAATTTATGTGAAGGAAAATAACAAAATATAAATTTAAAAAAATAAATAAAGCTCATTCATCCACTTACTCAAGCTGTTTTGACCAACAGAAAAAAACCATATCAATACAAGATGTTCTATTAAAACAATTTGTTTTGCAATAATGATGATAACAAAATTTTTAAAAAAAAAAAACTATATAAAGTGATTTTACCTGGTGCAAACTTCATATTAATAATATCTAAAAGAGGTTGAAGCAGAAATCACGTTGACACTATGGTGTTAACCACTAGTTTTCACATTAATCACATTCAGTTGCTCATGAGACTTTATTCTTTCACCTTTTCAGCTATAGATAATAAGTGTTAGTAACCAATTCCATTTATAACCGTCATAGGCCAAGCAACATAATGTCTAGTGAGAGAAAATCCTTTACCTTCTCTCTAGAACCTCCCTAGCTTTCATCCCTCTCCCCCCTCTCCTTCCGATCATTGTCCTCTCTCTCTCTCTCTGTATTGCTCCCTCTCTCCTTCCCCTTTTCCGTCTTTCATTTTCTCATTTTTCGTTACCTGTTTTCCTTGTTGTCTTTACTGTTACAGTTTTCTTAGTTTTTATTTCTCTCTTCATTCTTAGCAGTTTGAAGGTGTCTGGTTTTATCCTTATCTCAACCTCTATTTCAGTTTTAGTCTGTTTTCTTCTTCCCTTTCTTTCTTTTGTTGTTCTCGTCTTTGTGTTGGTTGTCTGTTCTGTATCTTTGGTTCCTGTTTCTCTGGTTGTTTTCATTATCTGGGTTTTCCATGAAGACTTTTGTGAGAAGGAACAAAAAACTTATACTTCATGAGTTAGTTCTGAAAGCTTGCTCGAATGGTCCTTCAACACCACGCTCTATAAAGAGGAAGAAGAAAGAATTTGGCTCTTCTATGTCTAGAATTTCTTCCTCCTGTGCGAAAGAGAGGAAAACTGTTTCCGGTTTGAAGAAGGAGGTATCAGGGTTTCTGAGGAAAAGAAAAAGTTGTCCGTTGTGAGGCCCAAAAAAAGCAACTAGCCCCTGCCTCCTCTGCTCAGGAGAGTCAAAAAGTCTTAATCAACTTTCCTCTCCTAGTTCTAGCTCTTCCTCCAAGATTAATAAGCAGTCTGCTTTAGTTGACTATTTGAGTGAAAGCCAGGACTCTTTTAAGTGACTCCACCTTAACAGCTTTTTGAAAAGTTGCAGACAAAATGGAAAAGCATGCTATGTCTAGTGGAAAATTGGTTTTTCAAAACCAGTCAAGGGGGGAAAAAAAAAAAACTTCCTTTGCAGAAGTGGTTTCCCCCTTGTGCGATATTGCCTAGCACCCAAGGTAAATGTAGCTCTCAACTAACAACTTCCCTGCCATGAAGGTGGCAAGATTGTTGTCAAACCGCTTAAGGCTATTTCAGACATAGGTAAAAAATTTGGAGGAATACCATTGTTGGTTATTTTTTGTGACATAGTCTTGCTTACCCTCTTGTTCAGAAGCTGGCTTTTTCTGCTGGGGCTAAAGAAGGCTTTCAAGAGGTTTTTACTAATGGTTGTGGGTTTTATTTTTTTAAGTTTATTGATGAGAACTCTCTTTGATGGGTTAGTAAAGCAAAGGAAGATCTTGTCTCTAATCAAGAGTCCAATGGAATATCTCCTGCTTCAGCGGATTGGTGCAAAGAGAAAAAATTATATGTTGAACAATATTATCTCAGTACTATAGATTAATCTCTTCTCAAGCAAAAAGCTAGGGCTACATAGCTCAAGCTAGAAAATAGAAACAATAGATTATTCTTCAACACGATAAAAGTGAGACGATATAAAAACTATCTCACTTCCATTGTGAATGACCAAAGCGACAGACTACTTTCTCCAGGAGATATAAAACTAAGGATATCAACACTTGACCTCCTTGCTGATCAGTCACCTCCCCTTCAATCTATGGATAGGCTTGCTGCTTTTATAAGAAGAAGAATTAGGGTTTGTTTGCTTATTAAACCTTGTCTAATGATGAGATGAAGAATCTTATGTTGTCCTTGGCAAAAGATAAAGCACCTGGACAGGATGGATATGGGGCAATTTTCTTCTGTGACACCTGTGATATTATTGGGCAAGATGTTTGTTTGGCTATCAAAGATTTCTTCACCTCAGGTAAGATGCTCGAGGAGATCAACTCCACCTACCTCACTCTTGTTCATAAGGTGGAAAGCCCATCTTCCTTCTCTGTTTTCAAGCCAATTGCATGTTGCAACACTCTTTATAAATGCATTTCTAACCTTATTGTTGAAAGGCTAAGAATCATTCTTCCCTCTCTCGTTAGTAAAGAGCAAATGACCTTCATTAAAGGGAGGATATCACAACTATGATAAAGGGACTAGGTGTACATTGAAAATTGGATCTAATAAAAGCATATGATTATGTCAAATGGAATTTTCTTGAAGCTGTCCTGAGGGTACTTAGTTTTCCAACTCAATTCATCTCTTGGATCATGGCCTATGTTACTACATCTATGTTTTTGTTAAATATAAATGGTGAACTTGTGGAGTATTTTCCAGCATCTAAAGGGCTTCGTCAAGGTCATCTTATGTCACCTTATCTTTTTGCTCTTATGATAAAAGTCCTTTCTAGTACTATCAAAGAGAGAACAATTTGGAAGAGTTCAAACATCAATAACGTTGTAAAAAGGAAAAATTACTCATCTTTGTTTCGTTGATGAACTCTTGGTTTTTGCCAAAGGTGATCCACAAACAGTGGAGCTCATTAAGGTAAGATTGATGGAGTTTCATGATCTTTCTGGTCTCAAAGCTAGTCCAAGGAAGAGTCAGGTGTTTTTTAGTGGTGTTTCCCATGAAAGAAGAGAACATATTTCAAGTATCCTAGGATTTGAGGTTGGTACCTTGCCTTTTCACTATTTAGACATTCCTCTTTCATCTGCTAGGATCTCTAAAGCCGTATGGAAGGATTTAGTGGAAAAATTCACAGCTTGTATCAACCATTGGATTACCAAATCCTTATCCTATGTGAAAAGATTACAACTATCAAAAGTATCTTGTTCTCTCTCCAAGTCTATTAGTCGTCCAATTTTATCCTTCCAGCAAGTAATCTAAACCAAACCAAGACCAAACTAAATAGATTCTTCTCAAATGAGAACAATGATGACAGAGCCAGAGCTAAAACCAAATGGAAAAAGATTTGCAAACCAAAAAATGAATGTGGGTTAGGTGTGTTAGACATCAAATTGTGGAATAAGGAGACATGATTAAAGCATATCTGGACACTATGTAAATGGCTCCTCCCTATACCCAAGTTGGGTTAAAATGGAAATATTAAAAGGAATAAGCTTTTGGCACAAAAGGAACCCGAGTGATACCTCCTAGGCTTGGAGGAAAATTTGCTAATCAAGACCCTTGGCCAGGCAGTTAATGAAACGGAGGGTTGGGGATAGAAGACTAATCTGCATGGCATGACAAGTAGCATCCACAAGGCCCCTAGGCAGATTGCTTAGGAAATCAAGACAGTAAAGGAACACCTTATTAAGCTCTTTTATTGAGGATGGCATATGGAGATGGCTTAAAGGAGCACATTGGAGGATTATTATTGATAGTGTAGGAAATCACAAAATCAATTATAGATTTAATGACAGATTTGACTAGGAAATCACATAATTAATAATAGATTTGATGAATTATTACTTTCTACATTGTAATTATTAGAAATATTATATTTCCAGCATTATATTAATTAGCAATAGCTGTAAAATATTTTTTCCTTATTATACATATCTTATTTCCTAATTTGTTCCTAAAATCAAGGGGTTTAAGAGATTCTCATCTTTGTAATTTAGCCTATAAAAGGCCATTGTACCTTGCTCTCTAAATAATATACAAAATCATATATTTCTCTACATTCTCTACAGATAGGTTGGTGGACCTCAAGCCCAATGTCACCGAATCTGACAAGCTTGTTTTGAGGGAAATTGAGAATAAAGAACTCTCAATCATGGCCCTAATATTTGTCTAAAGACACGACTCCTAAGGTTGGTTGGTACCCTTTGGTATGGCAAAAGGATATTGCACCAAGACACACTATGATCCTTTAAATGATTGTATAGAAGCAGCTCCTAACCATGGATAAGTTGGTTACATGGGGTGTTATAGAGACAAATTGCTGCTACTTGTGTCAAGATAGAGAGGAGAACCATGACCACCTTAGAATGTGTTTTTGCAAAGACAGTTTGGAAGGGTATAGAACTCTATACATTATGGTTCGCTGGCAATCCTTCAAAAACTCTTAGATTTAATGAGTTCATACAACATCAAAAGACTCAATGCCTTGCAAAGGAAAGCTTTTGCTGTTGGCTGCTACTACTTTTGGAAGTAGAGATAGAAGACAAACCAGCGACGTGGCTTTTGGTTTTTTTTAGAGCACTTTGGAGCTTAGTAAG
Source organism: Lumnitzera racemosa (assembly GCA_024138005.1). Taxonomy (NCBI): domain Eukaryota; kingdom Viridiplantae; phylum Streptophyta; class Magnoliopsida; order Myrtales; family Combretaceae; genus Lumnitzera; species Lumnitzera racemosa. The sequence goes on from JAMXBC010000001.1 coordinate 145,505,162, forward strand.
GCCATCTAATCGAACTAAGTATCTTTGTTTTTGTAATACTTAGTTCAATTTCTTAGGTTTTGAGTGTACTCCTATGTACATTCCTCATGTATAATTTTTGGAATGAAATATATCTCATCTTACCCAAGAGAGAGAGACAGAGAGACAGAGAGAGAGAGAGAAAGTGTTAGTATAGATAATATCAGTACTAGTATAGCTTATAAAGGAGTCCAATTAAATGATGCCATATGGAACATATATAGAGGAATAGCAATATAAATAGGAGTACTGGTAGTGCAAGTGTCATTGAGTCATGTTTTCATTTTCTCTCGTAGAGTTGTACAGAGCTTTAAGCGCTGTGTCTTGGAGCATTTTGCTCTGTGTTTTGAGTGTTCCTATCCCTAATTCCTTTAAATTAGGGTTTGTATTTGGTTTATATTAAATATAATCAATATTTGATTTCCAAGTCCCCATCAGAAAAGTTTTAAACTGACATAAACGTCAGCTACAAGCTAATCCATCATATCTTTCATTATCTGTAATAGTTGATTCTCTCTAGAGCTTTCACCTCCATTTTATCTATCTACCTGTTGCAGTACAAACCATTTTAAACACTTGGCACTTAAATTTAACAACATTATTTTGTTTGTTTCCTGTGTAAATAGACAGACAGTTGAGATTGCAGACATTCAAGCAACACAAGACATATTCTCTGGTAGGGAATCAGAAAGAGGGAGAATTCTACCTGTGTGTGTCACTATGAGACTTAGTAGAATCAGTGGCACAAAATAAAGCCAATCGCATTAAAATGATAAGGTTTCTTGGTGTCAGTATTTCAGTTAATGGAGCAATCTAATAAGTACTTGCAAAATAAAAAAAATATATATAAAGAAAAAAGAAAGTGCAATAAGTATTGATGAAGAAGATACCACCACTGAAGCCCCATGCTTGCAAAATTAACTATTGTTTCTCCCCACTTAATGCAGTCCCCACTCTCCTACCGAGTGACACATAATTAAGGAATAAAGGGAAGGAAAAAACACACCTTACCAAAGTCCACATCTTCTGCCAGCTGCTTCCCTGCACCGTGCACACCAAAAATCTGGATACGCTGATTCGCATCAGGGAGGCCAATGTACAAACGACGGTCGATACGTCCTGGACGAACAAACTCCAAATCTAGTTCATCTGGCCTATTGGTGGCACAGATGAATATGACAGCTTGTCTAAGTGAAAATCGGTCGACACCTGTTTTTTCTTTTCTGCACGGGGAAAAATCAGTACTGAGTATCCATTTTCAAGTAGATGTCTTCATAGAAGAAGGCCTGAACATCCAGATATCACTGCAAATGAAAGATGCAGTTCCAACAGAGAGAACACATCTAGAAATGGATAGGCCAAATAAAAGCACAATATGAGAATCATTCCATCCACATGATAGTCCATAAAGTAGCAAAAGAACGTCCTCCATAACATAGCCATCCATGCTGCATTTTCTCCTTAGGTCATGTATGAAGGAAGGAAAGGTACATTGAACTAGGTCAAGTGTTTGGCCAAAAAAAAAGAACTAGGTCTTGAGTGACGGTGCATCTCCCACATTACATATGCAATTTACATAGCTAACAGCCAGTGATGATAAGGCTTCTTTCCCAATATATAAATCAACATCCTAAGATACAACCACATCCTCTACATTCTTTGGATCTGAAAAGAAGCTAAAGTGATGCAAAGAGTAGTACAAACCATTCATTCAATAATTAGTTATGAGTAAATATCACTAAACATTCAAGTTTACTTTGTGACCTATGGCAGAAAACCAAAATAAGAAAAAGACTGATGTGACAACTCCTTGCCTTGTGCAGAGTGTGGGCCAGGAATAAAAGTAATTGTCAAAGAAACTACCTTTTCCTAGTTCAAGTGTTCTACCCAAGAGAAGAAGTAACAAGCCTAAAGAAAGCTGTTTCTATTGAAAGTCAAAAGTCAGCATCTGACTCTACTCTACAAGCTATGACAAAAGTTACAGAGGATATTCAGAACCGTGCCTTTTTCTGCAAGAAAGGTGTCTAAAGCTCCTCCTTCAAAACTGCTTATAGTCTTGTTCAAGTGTTTTCCACCCAATTCAAGTGTCTCAATGAAAGTACCCACAAATGGTTTCAAAAGCCAGAGTGGATGTCTCATTAAACTATTTCCTCTTTTACTGGGGAGGGTGACTGCTGATGGTTTTTTTTTTTTTTTCCCTAAATCATGGCTTGTCGTTTTGCTTTATCCAAAATATAGTCAAAACTCACTGGACAAATGGTCTTCTTGAAGCACTCAGTAGCTTCCTTTTCTTCAAGTTCCCTGATGAGGCTACCCTCCTTAATGTGCTCCAGCAACCCTGGTATTTCACCCATCACCTTATTATTTTGGAACTTTGGAGGCTTGGAATGTCTCTTTCTAAAGTTCAGCCCAAAAGAATGCCAATTTAGGGACTTTCTATATAGAAAGCATTAGAAATGCAGCTGGTGCCCTTCTAGCCAACAAAATTGACAGTAACAAAGGGAAGAACTTAGGGACCAAGAAAGTTCCCTTTGAATTCTACAATTTCTGGATTCAATGCCCAGATTTTTAAATTTACAATGGAAGAAGTTTGGAAGAAGCCTGAAGGGACTTCTGAATTGAAGATCCTCAAGGAGGGAATTCAGAAAGCTCACTCTAACCATTTTGCAGCATCTATAACAAAGTATGTGCAGCAAGAGGAAGACTTCTTGAATGCCAAGATAAGAACAGATTGCACCTTAGCTCATGTTGGACAGAAGAGAAAAAGCTCTTCAAGGAGTTCTATATTTCAACGCATCTGACAAGTTTCTTTTTTTTTTTTTTTTTTTGCCAAAATCTCGAATTAATTGGTTTAAGCTTGGTGATCAAAACAGACTTTTTCTTCTGATCACTTAAAGACAAAAATCACAAGGATAGCATTCATTCTTTTGCGAACGAAGTAGAGCAACAGTTACAGCCTTTGAAGAAATTAAAGCTTTCTCCATCAAGCATTTTTAGCACTTGTTGACAAAGCTAAATCCTCCCTCCTATGGGTTCCAAAAGTTGGAGGAGTTGATCGCCACGAAGAGTCCACCATGCAGACTGGAATATGCTTGTGAAATCGGTCTCCAATGATGAGATCAAGGAAGAATTTTGGTCATTGGATTAAGATAAGGCCCCTAGGCTTGATGTTTACAACGTAAATATTTTTTGAGGTGATTGGGACGTCATCGAATCGGAGATATGTCTAGCCATTAAAGACATTTTGCTTGTAGACAATTGCTGAAGTATATTAATCCCACTGTTAGTTCACTAATGATCAAAGTTGAAAATCCATCTTCAAGACTTCCACCCTATTCCTTGGAAGACTTTATATCAATGCATATCAAAGATTTTGGCAAAGAGACTTAAGGTTTTTTTTGGGTCAAGCGAGATTTTTCTTGTTATTTCATCAACAAAAATAAATAGTACAACAAAAGGAAATATTCCCAAAAAGCAATTGAAGACACCCTCAGGGGTGAGACAAAACAAAATCACAAAGGTTACTACATCGATTAGAGACTCAAAATATTCAAAACACCCTTGAGATAAAACACAACCGGTAAAACTAAACAGCAAGTCTTTTAGCACCCAACATTAACCAATGGCCTAAGACCTAGACCGTTGTCTTCCCTTCTTCTTCTTCTTCTTGCCATGAGAGCACCTCTAGAAGATGTTTTCTAAGAAACTAGGCCAAAGAGTCTTAAGATCATTCTACCTTACTGTTATAAGTTGTAATATAAAAAGTATCTTCTGTATTTATTTTACTTTCTATTTTTAGTTTTCATAAGCCTATATATATACATGTATCATATTACTCAATGTAATAAGAAATTAGAGTATTCTCTTTCTCACAAATATGTTATCAGAGCTCACCCAGTGTAGAGAGAATTATCAAATTTAAAAAAAAAAATCGTAGTGCACAATAAACCCTAGCTTAGTTTGGTCAGTTGATTCCTTTAGGTTATCTTTCTATTCACACTACCACCTAGGAAGGAAGCACCAACTCAAGTTTGAACCGTTACCAATGTCTAATGACCATCCAATCAACACGTAAGCCTCATGCACCAGCCAAAGCTTCGCCATTCATCCATGCACCACTTTTTTTGCTTGCTCTTGGCCAATTCCCACTTCAACTCGTTCCTTGGTATTTTCTTGGGTAGATCTTCTCAGTTCTTACAATATTTGACTCGTTCATGGGCGTTGTTTGAGAGAGTTAGGATTTTATCACAATTTGCTACATGGAGGAGTTAGGGTTTTGTGTCTTCGAGGCCTTCAGTTGGTGTGAGCAGTGTTGTTTGAGGTAGTTTCTGATCTTGGTAGTTTCTCATTGCTGTTCAGTACTTTGATCACTGTTTGGTTTATTGGATAGTGTATTTTCTGGTTTATGATCAAATCTCAGCCGTCTTTGTGATATTTTTCTTTGGTTTGGTTATAATAAATGATGACAAAAAATCTATAGTTGTATTTGATGTGGTTCTTATGATATCAAAAATCACGAAACATAAACTCAATGTATCTAATTATTTGAATTAGAGTAAAACTATTTGGCTTTATTTACGTAGCATTAATAAGGATGATCATTTGACTGAAGATCCACCTAAAGACGATACAAGTAAAACTTGCTTGAGGATGCTCGATTATTCTTGCAAATAAGAAATTCCATTGACAATGATGTAATTGGTTTAATTAATCATTGTGAATGTATTAAGGAATTGATAGAATATTTAGATTTCATATACTCTAGGAAGGGGAATGTTTCTCATTCTTATGAGGTATATAAGGCTTTTTATCGTGTAAAGAAATAGGATAGATCTCTTACAAGCCACTTCACAAATTTCAAGAAAACTTATAAAGAACTTAATATGCTGTTGCCTTTCAATCCTAATGTAAAGGTCCAAAAAAGCTCAAAGAGAACAAATGACTGTTATAAGTTTCTTAGCTAATCTTTCATCTAAATTTGAAATAGCTAAATCTTACATTTTTTCTAGTTCTGAAATCAGTTCCTTGCAAGATACATCTAGTAAGATACTTCGTACAAAGATCTCTCAATCCATTGAACCTAACGGTGTTTTTGTGAGTAAGTATAATGATTATGAATCTAGAAGACAACAATACAGAAGTAGTAGTAGAGGTGTGAATACCCAAGCCCAGAACTCTTGAGTAGTTATGTATTATTGTCATAAGCCAGGACATATGAAGCATTATTGTAGAAAATTGCAAACTAAGAATCAAGGAACTCAATCAGGACTATTAGCACATATTGCTTCCACTACTGATGCATCTAAAAAGTATGTTATGATTTCTACAGATGAATTTGCTAAATCCTCCCAGTATCAAGAATCATTAAATTCTTCATCGACTCCAATGTCTGCCATTGCTGAGTCAAGTAAATCAAACACATGCCTTGTGTTTTCATCTTCTAAATAGATCATTGATTCTAATGCCACAAATTATAATAGGTAATTTTAATTTATGTTCTACTTATCAATCACAATCCTCTGCTTCTCTTGTTACATCAAAATCCCATGTTCTTGGATCAAGCACAGTTAACCTAACTCATCGATTCATTTATCATCTATCTAAAGCTTGCCTTATTTGTCTTTTAATTTAATGTTTGCTAGTAGACTTAATCATTAAATCTCATTTTTTCCTGACCACTATCTATTCAAAGATCTTACAATGAAGAAAATTACCAATAAGGACATGAATCTGAGGGTCTTTATATCTTTAACATTGAGGTACCAAAGTTTGTTGCATGCTCTAGAGTTGTTTCCCCTTTTGAAGCTCATTGTCAACCGTATCATTTGTCTCATCCTTTGCTAAAGAAAATGTATCCCTAATTTTATAGCACAAGTTCATTAAATTGTAAGTCTTATCAGTATGTGAAACATCATCGCGTTAGTTTGAGTCCTCAAGTCAATGAATAAGCAAATACTCCTTCTGAGATGGTTCATTTTGATGTATAGGGTCTTCATCCAATCATATCTAAGGTCGAATTTAACTATTGTGTTACTTTTGTTGATGATTACTCTCATATGACTTAATTGTATTTAATCAAAAGTTGATCTGAGTTGTGCTCTTATTTTTGTACTTTTTGTGCAGAGGTTAAAACTTAATTTAATATCTCGATACAAATATTATAAAGTAATAATGCCAAAGAGTACTATATTGAATCCTTTTAATTTTATATGGTTAAAAATGGCATTATTCACCAAACTTTTTATGCCAATACACCATCCCAGAATGGGGTTGTTGAGAGAATAAATGAACATTTGCTTGATTGCCAAAGCCTTATTATTTCAAATGCATGTTCCTAAATACTTTTAGGCCGATACGATGTCCACAACTTACTTTTTAATTTATCAAATGCCTTCATCCGATCTTAGTGGCAAGACTCCTTATCATACACTTTTTTCACAATAGACCTTAGTTTCCTATTGAACCAAAAATATTTTGTTATACTTGTTTTATTTAGGATGTTCACCCTCAAGTTACAAAACTCGATCTAAAGTCACCGAAATGTATTTTTCTTGGATATTCTCAGGTTCAAAAAGGATATAGATGCTATTGTCCTTATCTTAATAAGTATCTTGTATTAGTTGATATGACTTTCCTTAAAGATACACCTTTCACTCCATCTTCAACTTCTATAGATCAGAGAGAGAGAATGATGACTTGCTCATTTATACCGTTACATATAAAACTCCCCTCCAGGTCTATTCTCGTCAACAATACCCCTTCGTTACAACTCTGAATACATATCTAGAACCCGCTTCTTTGTCCTCAGATCCAATTTCCCATAAAGATCTTTTCACTGCTCTTCGCAAAGGTAAGTTCCGACGTACTTAGCCTATTTTCTCTTTTATATCCAATTTCCTATCTGGATAGCATAATGCCATGATAAAGAAGATGAATGCTTTAAATGAAAATATTATCTACAGAGAAGAAGGCTATTGGGTGTTCTTAAGATTAGCAACACAACCAACTCATGTAAAAGTTTAAACTAATAAATTTGGCATGAATCATTATATTTATTATTTAACACCCCCTCACCCTCTCTTCTCCCCCCCCCCAACCCCCAACCCCCCCCCCCAAACCCAGAAAAACCCACAAAGGCTAAGAATAAGGCCCAACAGTTGGGCAACTTAATTTAACGGAGGTTCATTGACAACGCAAAGGTTTCAACTCACGACCTTAAAACTGATACCACAATGAACTCTTCTAAAAGCTTAAACTAGTAAATGTGGCTTAAATCATTACATCTATTATTTAGTAGGTATAAATGGGTTTTTGCAATTCCATTGCTCGATCGAAAGCCCGTCTTGTAGCTAAAGGGTATACCCAAACTTATAGAGTAAATTATTCTAATACTTTTTCTCCTATTACTAAGTTATCATTTATAAGTTATTCATTTCCATGGCGGTTGTTCATAATTGGCCTCTATATCAATAGATATTAAGAACGCTTTTCTACAAAGAGATCTTCAAGAAGAAGTTTATATAGAGCAACCTCCAGGATTTGTTGCGAGTTTAAAAGAGTTTATCATCTTTATAAATCTTTGTATGGTTTGAAGTAAAGCTCCCATGCTTAGTTTGGAAAGTTTAGTCAAGCAATTGATAGATTTAGAATTCAAAAAGAAAAAAAAAAATTCGATCATTTTGTTTTTTGCAAATAATCTAAGGTTGGTATTATCTTGTTAGTAGTATATGTGGGTGATATTGTCACTACTAGCAATAATAAAATAAGTATTTTAGACCTTAAATCCTTTCTTCATAGTCAATTTCAAACAAAGGATTTAGAGATGTTGAAATATTTTGTAGGTGTTAAAGTAATGAGAAGTAAGAAAGGAATTTTACTTTCTCAAAGGAAATATATGCTTGACCTATTATTTAAGACAGCAAAATTAGGGGCTAAACCATGTAATATTCTAATGGTTCCTAATTTGCAACTCACAAAAGAAGGTGAATTGTTTGAGGACCTTGAGAGCTATAGAAGATTGGTCGGATAGCTGGATTATCTTACAGCAACTCATTAAAATATTACATATTCGATCAATGTTGTAAGTCAATACATGTCTCCTCTAATAATTAATCATCAGGTAACTATAAACCAACTCTTATGCTATTTAAAAGAAGTTCTCGAATGAGGTATTCAGTATAAGAGTCATTGTCGTATTAACAATGAATGTTTTTCAGAAGCTAATTGAGCAAGATCTAAGGAAGACAAGAGATCTACTTCTGGATATTATATTTTCGTTGGAGGAAATCTAATCTAATGGAAAAGTAATAACCAAAATGTTGTATCATGATCAAGTGCTAAATCAATATAGATAGTTATGGCACAATCAGTATATGAAGTAATGTATATACAACTCTTAACTAAAATAGGCCTAAAAACCCCACTACTTGCAAAGTTGTGGTGCAATAACCAAGCAACTCTTCATATTATATCAAATTCGGTGTTCCATGAACAAACTAAACACAATAAATTGCCATGTCATTCGCAAGAAAATTCGGCAAAAATTGATCTCTACGGGGTTTATGAAGACTGGAGAACAATTGGGAGACCTCTTTATAAAGGCTTTGAACAAGGCTCGAGGTAGACTATCTTTGTAACAAGCTGGTCATGATTAATATTTAGGCTCCAGCTTAAAAAGGAGTTTTCTAAAGTATAATATAGAAAGTATCTTTTATATTTATTTTACTTTTTATTTTTAGTTTTCATAAACCCATCTATATACATGAATCATATTACTCAATGTAATAAGAAATTAGAGTATTTTCTTTCTCACAAACACTTAACTCATTGGTAAAGAACAAATAGCTTTCATCAAGGGCCGAAGAATTCTATTGCCAAATAGCTCCTTCTTAGCTAACATAGAAACACTAATAGCTTTAGATGTATAATCAAGGGATTTTCCTACGTTCACATGGCCTTCGCCGAAGGGATTTTTATTATATTATTTGTTTGTTTTTCTAGACGAGTCCTTAAAGTTATGGATTTAAATGTGCCTCCCCAAATCACACATTAGATCTTACAATGTCTCTCATCACCAAAGTTCTCTTTGAATTTAAATGTGGAGTCAGTAAGGTTTTTTCCAAGTTCACATGGCCTTCACCAAGGATAGCCTTTATCCCCTCACTTATATGTTTTAGAAATGGAAAAAATTTTTTAAGTAAATTCAATTATGGAAATTTCTCGTGAACTATGAGAAAAAATGGGTTGTAAGTAAGATTTTGTAAATGGGAAAAGTTAAAGCACCTGTATTTTGTTGATGATCTTATGTTTTTTACTAAAAGTGATATGGGCTCTCCATCACTTATTAAGAAGCTGGAGGAATTTTATACTCTAGCCAAAACTGGAAGTTAGTCTACCCAAAAGGCTTATTTTCCTAAATGGAGTTTCTAACACAGCTAAGGAAGAGCTACAACAAGTTTTGGGGTACTCTATTGGGAAGTTGCTAGTTAAATATGTTGATGTGAATTTTTCTTCTTCTAAGCCTTTATAATCTACTTCTTTTTTTTTTTTTGGGATAATGTCAGTATTATTTTTTTTAATAATAATAAAAAGAGAAAGTGCACAACACACCTAAGAGACTGATCCAAAATCCAAAAAACAAAAGGGTTTTTTTTTATCAATCCTTAGCCATCTATGAGGAATTTTTTTTTCAACATGTACCTTAACTAAAAGGAAGCCCAATGTAAAACAAAATTTTCCTAAGTAGAGTGGAAGATAGGGAGGGGATACCTCCTACCCTTCTACAAAGGCCATGACCAAATCCAAGATTAATGTTGATGAGATAATTTCGATAGTTGACAATTGATATGATCTTTGAATCTCCATCCAAACTACCATAGCCACCTCGCATTTCGCAAACAAATGTAAATGAGACTCCTCCTCTTTATTGCATAAATAGCAACAATTCCTTGCAATCACCCTAACTTAGCAACTTATCTTGAGTGTAAAGTCTACCTTAGATAGTTAACTATAAGATGAAAGAGTGCTGTAGGAGGTTGCACTTTTGCTAAACAATATGGGACCATCGCACCTTTGCATGTGGTTGCCTAAGGGAATTGTAGGCTTCTCGAATTAAGAAAGGCTTTGCTGGTTTCAATTCCTCTCCTCTCAAGTTGAGGGATAACGGAATATGGGACTTGATACATTGCCATGTATCACCAATAGGTTAGTACCAACATCTTTAGGCTAACCTATGCTGCATATTGCTCTTTCATGTAGCCATAAGGCCAAGGGATCCTTACTATCAGGGTCCCTTTTTGTAAAATACTTATACTAACAAAGGGCTATTCTTTTGTACATATTGTAACATAAAGGGGAACTTTATTTTTGTATAGTTATGACCTTACTATTATTACAAATTTCTACTTTTAGAAAATAGTGCTATTTCACCAGTTTTAATGTCTCCTCCTGCTAGGCCCAATAATGTCCGTAAAGCTTTTTACGGAGGTATGAATACTTTTCTGGATTGAAACTCTTACTCACCACGTTGGTTGATCACGACCGACGGCACCTGTTACATACACTGTACTCCCGTGTACACAAATTGCAACCTTGTATTACTATCGAAATTAATAAAAGTGTGATATTCCTTTTTCCATTCATGATTGTGTCTCTCATAATCTGTTGGCTTTCTTCCTTGATTGTGTTACTTACAAGTTTAGGCTTTATTGACTAGCATTGCGTGCGAGTTAGGCTTGCTTACTACTGCAAAGGTAGGATAGTAAGCGCCGCACGGTCTGTTTCTGTGCTAAAGAAAGACTCAGACCATGACAGTTGGTATCAAAGCCTAGGTTATTCTAGCGGGAACGACCATGAAACGACAAGAGTAAGTAAGCAAGAGGCTAAATAGCCTTGAGGAAATCCTCCAGGGAATGTCTAAGCGGATGGATAATTTGGTCGCATTGTCAGTAAGAGTGGCTGAAGTTGAGACCAATCATCAAGAGATGAATGCTAAAATGACTGAGATGGCTAAGATGGCTGAGATGGCTGAGAATTTTGGTGTTACAGTGCAAACCCTCAAAGAGGAAATGAACATAACAACCGATGAGGCAAGACAACACTTAGAGACTCAAGTAGAAGACGTGAGAAGACAAGTTACTGCTCATACCTCAATCAAGACTATTGAAGAGCTACGGGCACAAGTAGCTATTTTAACTCGGGCTGTGGGAAATGCTCCTACCCCTGCCCCCGTTCATGTTCCTGCTCATACAGGACATCTAAAGATGCCTGAGCCCAAGGCATTCACTGACGTGAGAGATGCCAAGTTATTGGAAAACTTTCTATTTGATATGAAGCAATACTTCGCTGCTATGGAGACAAATGATTAGAGATCAAAGGTCATCATAGCTACAATATACTTAACTGGTAATGTCAAACTGTAGTGGTGCACCAAATATGAAGATATCCAAAATGGCAACACTCATGTAGATACATGGGTTGAGTTGAAGGCTGAATTGTAAACTCAATTTTTCCCTGAGAATGTTGAGTACAATACCCGAAAGAAGTTAAGGGAACTTCGACGGGGTGATGACATTAGAAAGTATGTCCGTGAGTTCTCAACATTAATGTTGGACATCAAGAGTATAGCTGAAGATGATAAATTATTTTATTTCTTAGAAAGACTGAAGCCTTACGCCAGGAACGAGTTGCAAATGCAACGAATTACTAACTTGGCTACAGCACAAGCAGTCGCTGAGCACTTGACTGACTACACTCATGACAATAAAGGGAAGAATGTATAGACAGGACACGAGGGTGGAAAGTCGATCAAGTCAGGCAAACCCAAGAGTGGCAGAGCCCCAAGTTCAAATAGCAGTAGTAGTAATACTGGAAAGGAGTCAAAGGAAATCCTATAACTCTTACCGATCCAAAAAGAGTGGGGCAACCAATGGAGGTAAGAAGCCCTCATTCTCGTGTTTTTTGTATAATGGCCCACACAAAGTAGCTAAGTGTCCACATAAGCCAGCACTCAATGCGATGGCACAAAAAATAGAAAGTATCTGCCAAGATGATGAGTCGGGGAGTGATGGAGAGGATCAACCCCGAATGGGCGCATTGCACATGTCGGCTGTTGGAAAGAGTTCCTCAATGCAACATAAGCCCAAGAACAATGATGAGTTGATGTATGTTCAATTGGACATCAATGGAGAGTGCCAGTGCAATGGTAGACTCCAATACTACACACAACTTCATTGATGTGCCTAAGGCAGAAAGGTTGGGGTTAGTGCTTGCTAAAGACACTAGCCAGATTAAAGTTGTTAACTCCAAAACCCGCCCTGTCCGAGGAGTTGCAAGAGGAGTGAAAGTGAAGGTTGGAGATTGGAGTGAAAATCTCAACTTCACAGCTATTCCATTGGATGACTTCAACATAGTCATTGGAATAGATTTCTTAAGACAAGTCAGAGCTGCTCCCATGCCCGCATCAGATTACTTGTTATTCATTGGTGAAAAGTCTTACTCTGTGACAGTTCAGAGGAACAAAGTAAACAACAATGGCAAGGAAGGGAAGAATATTGGGGCTAAGATGTTATCAACATTTCAATTTAAGAGAGGGCTTAAACATCAAGAGACAACTTTCCTAGCTTTCCTTACAGAGAAAGAGAAAGCAAGAAAGAAGGAGATACCGGAGGTAATAGAGAGGATCCCAAAAGGAGTACGATTATGCGATGCCTAACAAGCTCCCAAAGGAATTACCACCTAGAAGGTCAGTGGACCATGAGATTGAATTGATTCCTGATGCTAAACCACCCGCCAGAGCTCCTTACAGAATGTCGCCTCCCGAACTTACAGAATTAAAGAAGCAATTGGATAAGTTGCTAGAGGCAGGTTTTATTCGACCCTCAAAAGTATCATACAGGCCTTCTGTTCTATTTCAAAAGAAGTAGGATGGGAGTTTGAGATTATGTATTAACTACCGGGCTCTAAGTTGACGGTAAAGAATCATTACCCAATTCCTCTAATTGCTGATATGTTTGATCAACTGAGTGGGGCTAAGTATTTTACAAAACTGGATCTTTGCTCAAGTTATTATCAAGTTTGCATTGCTGAGGGGGATGAGCCCAAAATGAGTTGTATAACCCGCTATGGCGTTTATGAGTTCTTGATGATGCTCTTCGGTCTTACTGATGCTCCTCCAACATTTTGTACCTTAATGAATAATGTATTTCGTGAATATCTCGACAAATTTGTCGTCGTTTATCTAGACGATATTGTTGTGTATAGCAGAACATTACAGAACCATGTAAAGCACTTACAAATGGTTTTCAAGAAGCTGTAGGAGATTCATTTGTATGTAAAGCATGAGAAATGTGCCTTTGCCCAGAAGCACATCAACTTCCTAGGTCATATTGTTGAAGAAGGGTGGATCCGAATGGATATGGCAAAAGTAGAAGCAATTAGGCAATGGCCAGTGCCTAAGAGTGTAATGGAATTACGATCCTTCCTTGGGCTTGCAAAATACTATAGAAGATTCGTTGAAGGATATTCCCGTCGAGCTGTACCTCTCACAGATCTATTGCAGTCCTTCCTTGGTCATGGGATGGGATATGTCAGAGTACCTTCGAGAGGTTAAAACGTATAGTGATGGAGAAGCCAGTCCTCGCACTTCCTGACATTTCTAAGCCTTTTGAAATCAACACGGATGCCTCAGACATTACAATGGGTGGAATGTTGTTGCAAAAGAGTCATATAGTAGCATATGAGAGTAAAAAGCTGAATCAAACAGAGCGCAGATACTCAACCCAAGAGAAGGAGTTCCTTGCAATTGTTCACTGTCTAAGGACCTGGAAACACTATTTACTAGGATCTAAGTTTCTAGTGAAGACAGACAATTCTGTTGCCAGCCATATATTGACTCAACCGAAGCTTTCAGCCAAATAAGCTAGATGGCAAAAGTTTCTTGCAAAGTTTGATATGGAGATCGAGTACCGCAGTGAACAGACTAATCAGGTGGTAGATGCTTTAAGTAGGCGAGCTGATTTAGCATCCTTAGCACAAATTACACACCAGTCGGCAAGTCAAATCTCGACTTCAATTCAAAAGCAAATCAAGCAACACATAGGTCAAGACCTGTTGGCCAAAAATCTCAAGCAGTTGATTAAAGAAGGAAAGACGTGCAAATTTTAGGTAGAAGGCAACCTCATTTATACAAGGGGGCACCAATTATATGTCTCAAAAGCGGGCAACTTGAGAATGGAACTCATGAGAGAGTGCCATGATACTTTGTGGGCTAGACATCCAGGCTAACAGAGGACATGGAGCTTGTTGAAGCAGAGTTATTACTGGCCCGATATGAAGGAGAATGTAATAACTTATACAAAGACTTACTTAACCTATCAGCAGGACAAAGTTGAGAGGCAGAAGGTGGCAAGCCTCTTGGAGCCACTTCTTGTGCCCTCTCGCCCATGGGAGAGCGTCTCCATGGACTTTATCACTTCCCTACCAAAAGTGGGGGAGCACTTATCCGTTTTTGTTGTTGTTAACAGGTTCTCTAAGTATACCACCTTCATTCCTACCACAAAGAGTTTAAACGCAAAAGAGACAACCTAGCTTTTCTTCAAGCATGTGGTGAAATTCTGGAGTGTACCCCAAAATATTGTGAATAATAGGGACGCCAGGTTTACAAGGAAGTTTTAGATAGAGTTGTTCCAACTCCTGGGCTCCAAGCTAAGCATGATCTCCAGTTACCATCCACAGAGTGACGGACAAACAGAGAGATTCAATGGGTTGCTGAAGAAATACCTTCGGTACTTTGTCAGTGCCAATCAGAAGAACTAGGTTGACTTGCTGAATATTGCTCAGTTCTGTTTCAACATCTAATGGAGCTCTTCCTCCAACAAGAGCCCTATAGAGATCATTATGGGTCAGCAACCACTGTTACCCAATCATAAAGATTGATCCAAAGGTACATTGGTCCAATTCCTATCATATTGAAGATTGGAAGAGCAGCTTACAAGGTTGAGCCTCCTGCATGGTTGAAGGTCCATTCAGTTTTTCGTGTCAGCGTCTTGAAGCCATATTATCCAGACATGGAAGACCCATCTCACAATGTGTCCAAGCGGTCACACGTCAAGATCAAGTTCAACCTAAGTGAAGTTGTGGAAGACATCCTTGCAAAGCGAAAAGTTAGAGATCCCTCCACCGAAGAAGAACAAAAAAAATATTTGGTCAAGTGGAGAGATCGAGGAGAAGAAGATACTAGCTGGGAACTAAAGAAGATCTGAAGCCCTTATCTAAGAAAAAATCAGCCTTACCAGCCAGAAGACCTCCGCCACTAAATCCAAGCTCCAGTACATATTGCCAAGGACATCAATAGAATTAAATAGGGGAGGATGTCAAGGTCTCTTTTTGTAAAATACTTATACTAACAAGAGACCATTTTTTTGTACATATTGTAACATAAGGGGGGACTATTTTTGTATAGTTAGAATCTTACTATTATTAGAAATTTTCACTTTTAGAAAGTGGTGTCATTTCACCAGTTTTAATATCTTCTCCTGCCAGGCCCAATAATGTCCATAAAGCTCTTTATGGGGGTTATACTCTTCTGGATCGAAGCTCTTACTCACCACGTTGATTAATCACGACCAACAGCACCTGTTACATACACTGTACCCCCGTGTACACATATTGCAGCCTTGTATTACTGTCGGAATTAA
This sequence comes from Lumnitzera racemosa, assembly GCA_024138005.1. Taxonomy (NCBI): domain Eukaryota; kingdom Viridiplantae; phylum Streptophyta; class Magnoliopsida; order Myrtales; family Combretaceae; genus Lumnitzera; species Lumnitzera racemosa. The sequence goes on from JAMXBC010000001.1 coordinate 145,520,875, forward strand.
TAAAATTGTGCTATTCCTTTTTCCATTCGTAATTGTGTCCCTCATAATCTGTTAGCTTTGTTCCTTGGTTGTATTGCTTACAAGTTTAAGTCTTGTTGGCTAACGTTGCGTACAAGTTAGGTTTACTTACTACTGCAGAGACAAGATAGTAAGCGCCGCACCGTCTGTTTCTATGCTAAAGAAAGCTTCGGACCATGACGCTTAGGATGCCAGTTATCATACCATAACGATATACTTTTTTCCCACAATCCATTATAAGAGAGGTTCTATCCAACTTCTTGCTTGTAGGAGTTTCAACCACGTCCAAGAGCCTTAGCCTATCTTGGCAATAGCCCAGAAACTTCTTCCCTTTAGGGGTTCATTTGTAACCTACCTTGGCCAAAGAATATTCCCTTTATCTAAGCATAGGTTCCCTACGTGTTTAACTTGTGCCACTTTATTCCATAACAAGAGGTCCAAAATACCCAAGCCAACCTCTTCCTTTGGTCGACAAACATCTTCCCATACGACTTTTACTTTTTTCCTTAGTCTCAATCATTCCATTCTACAAAAAAAAAAATTTATTTTTATTGTAATTTCCTTGAGAACACTTTTTGGAAGAAGAAAGATCAAGAAAACCATCAAGACACTCCTTTATAAGTATGGTAGAATCCCTATCTCCTTTAGAGAAAATCAAGAGATTATCCGTGAAACACAAGTGTGTGAGTTATCTTTCTTGCACCTCCAACAATATTTGAAACTAGGTTTAACCTTAAGTCTCCTAAAAAAAACAAGAAAGAACTTCCATAGCCAAAACAAATAAGTATGGAAAAAGAGGGTCGCCCTATCTAAGTCCATGTAAGCTAGAGAAGTAATCAACCAAATCTCCATTAATACTAACTAAAAATTTTGAAGTGGTTACACATTCCATAATCCAATTTATAAATCGAGGCAAACCCATAGTTGCCAATATCTGTTCTAGAAACAATCAATCCACGTGATCATATATCTTCATGATGTCCACCTTAATAGCATATCTAGGGCCATGAGCATCTCTATGGTACCCATGTAACAACTCTTAAGCTACAAGAATGTTATCCACAATGCACCGCCCTTCAATAAAAGCAAATTACTCCTTACCACTAAGCTTACAATTACTGATTTTAAACGATTAGCTAAAACTTGGAAATACATCTATAGAAAGTATTACAACATGCTATAGGTCTAAAATCAATAAAAGATTCGAGGGCTTCTACCTTAGGAACCAAAGCCAAATAGGTGGAATTGATCGACTTTAATATTTTACCATTAGTAAAAAAATCTTTGATAGCCAAGGTTACTTCCTTTCCCACAACATCCAATGTGTATCTAAAAAAATTGGCATCATACCCATCTAAGTCAGGTGATTTATCTTTTGCTAGAGACCATAACGCTATTTTGATTTCCATATCAGTTACTCATCTCACAAGACGTTAAGCTGCTGGGGAATAAATTCTGTGCTCAATGAGATCTGGTAGCAAATACATCTAAGTAGCTTGCGCATGGGGGAGGTTAAAAGCTTACTGAAGTAAGATACAGCCGCCTCTTGAATGTTTTCTTTCCAACAATATATGCTCCAGCTTCATTCTTCAAGGAATGGATACCATTCCTGATAAGCTTTTGTTTAATAGATCTACAAAGGAACACCGAGTTCCTATCCCCTAAGTATACCTAGATTTTTGGCTTAAGAAAGCTTCTTCAGCAGCTCTCTTCAAATAATATTCTTCAAAGAGTTTCTTCTCACCATCCCAATAAGCAACCAAAAGACTTTGCCTGTTTAGGAGCTATTTGTCTTCAAGAGCCTTCCTCGCTTCTTACACCCTGCCGGCATTATCAAAGAATGACTCTCGATTTAGCTTTCTTAGTTCAATTTTCAGCATCTTGAGCTTGGTAACTACTTTGAACATTGGGGTACCTTCTACTTGGGATCTCCAAACCTTGTCCACGATAGGACTTCTCTTCCAAAAGTTAAAGAATTTGAAAGGCGTATTTCTGGATTCTACATTGGCATCCAAATAAACAACTAGAGGACAATGATCCAACATCCTAAGACAAGAAACATGAACATCAGATATTGAAATGCCTAGAACCAAGCTAGGTTAATGAGTGCTCGATCTAGTCTTCTAGCAAACAAACTTGATGAACACTTGTTAGTCCAAGTATAAAGTCGACTACTTGTTCTAGCCTCTTCCAACTCCGCTTGATAGCAAAATCATTAAACTGCTCCATTCCTAAAGCGAGGTTCTCATTTCCACCCAATTTCTTATCAACCGTCTTATGTTCATTAGAATCTCTAAGAATCATCCAAGGCCTAGTTATTGATTCTTTTAGTTGGATAAGATCATTCCACAATGAGATTCTCTCCCCATATGTATTTGCTACATAAACAAAAGTGACCCAACACCAAACACCCTCTCTTAACCATTGAGAATTGCAATGGATAAATTGTCTTTAAGAGCTTATAACGTTTACTAACCACATCATAGGGTTCCAAGCAACCCACAATTGTTTATTCAAGTGAAGCTCCTTTTACCAAGAAAGGAAGATTCGTGACCACACAACCTGAGCATTTTGTTCTTTTACTTTGGTCTCAACTATTCCCAAAAGGGAAATTTTCAAATCAAAACATAAATCCCTAACTGCCTTTACTTTAATAGGGTCATCAAGACCTCTGATATTCCAAGATGCTAACGTTAAAACTATATACAAAGAAGATAAACTCTTTTGATGAGTCAAAAAAAGGAAACAGCATCCTCGGCTCAGAGAGTAACTAAAGTATGTTCCAATTGAGGGATGTTGAATATGTTTCTTACGGATTTTCTTCTTTTTGGTGACTTTTTTCCATTCCGTTTGATCTACAGCAGCCTCTTGTTCCTTAGACATTATGGATTCCTAAGAATTAGGAACAAAAGACGAATCGGAGTCATCAAAAACACTATGGGCACTACTCATTCTTTCTAACTATCTGCGGTTCAGTGGAGAAGAAGGTTAACCCATAAGTAATGGTCTTTCAAAAGATGAACTATCCGAAGGTTCCTCATTGACCTATTTTGCTATATCCTTGCCCTTTCGAGGGTTTTCAAGTTTCAAGGTGTTTTAAGGGGTCTAAACTTAGCTCTTTGATGACAATGCTCCTTACTTTCCTTAGATTTGGACGAAACCTCATCCTTTACTACCAGCACAACTCTTAGTATCTTGTCTTCACGATCGTTTGAGCATTCATTGGGAGAGTCTTCTTGTGATGATGTAGAAAAACCACATTTAGTTGTATTATGACCGAAAACCCAACACTTAGTACAACTATGTGGTGAGTTTTGGTACTCTACATCCACCGTGGCAACCAACCCATCCAATTTCCTCATAACAAAGCTTAAGGGCAAAGTCGTACCAACTTCAACTTCAACTTCAATAGAGGCTCCCACAAACCTTATTCTCTCATTTTTTGCGAAGACGAGGTCCACATGAAGGGGGTAACCAATGGCAGTTGCTTGCATAGGTTATTCCATCTCTATGAAGATATTGCATGGGGACACCCCATAGTCTAACCAAAACAAGAAGTTTCCTTAGACAAATACAGTTGTAATTTCCATCCATCTTCCACTTTTCAAGATAATGAATTGTTTGGCAAAGTACCACAACTATCCAAGGATCTTGGAAAGCAAAAATTCATCCTTAAATTTGAAAAAGAAATATTCATTCCCATTGGTGAGAACCTTAATAGGACCATCATCTCTCTATCTTTGCAAGAGCCAACTTTTAGACAGAAAGGTAAGAGAGACCTTTACCCAAGAAATATCCTACAGCACTGCACCGCCAAATCTTTTCTCCAAAATGTGCAACCGAGGCAAGCAATTCAACACAAATAATGTCCCCTTTGCAGTTAGGTAGGAAATAGTCTAAGGAAACATTGATCAAGGATGAGGATTCCTCTTGGCTTTGCTTAGCAGTAATTTGAGCGAAAGATAGTGGTTTATGGTTTTTTGGTTTTTTGTTTTGATCAGGGGAGAGAGAACAACCAGATAAGGAAGCATTTCCAAAGTCTTTTTTCTCCTTTACAAACTTTTCCTCTATTTAAGGCCACCAACTCAGCCATAGCATTAATGGTTAAAACACTAGTTGAGCTGGATGCATTTCTTGAAATCACAATAAGGGAAGGCTCTTTTTTATTCTCAGTTTTGGTGATTGCACCTAAAGGCAAAAAGTCTTCCTAGTCACCCATAACATTGTCAAAATCAAGGCAATCAAACTTATGGAGGGTCACATCAACTTTTTGAACCACGGAAGAACCGCCCAAGCCTTGGTTGGTAAAATCCAAACCATAAACCACTTTAGAGATTTCCTCCTTCATACTCTTTGCCGCTTTCTAACCGCTCTCAGCAACTAAACGAGTAGCGGAGTGGCCAAACTTAGACGAACTTTTCTTCTTCTTTTTTCCTTAACTTGGAGGGGGGTTAGTACTCACAGCCATGGTCCTAGCCAATAACATCTCAAGTGATACTTTCTTATTCCTCCTAACAAAAGTTCTCATGGAGAAAGAAAACTTGACACAAAAAATACACACAAAAAAGGAAAAACCAACTAACAAACAATAGAAGTAAAAGATGTAAGAGTGATAAGGAAAATATAAAGGAGTGGAGAAGAAGGATTGGTAAGGGTAAAAGATAGGTTCAGAGAAAGAAAAGGTTTGGTGAGGTAGATACGGGGTGAGATAGGGAAGAGAAAGGACAGTTAGGAGGGTAAGGCTAGAGAGGATTCTCTCTCTCTACAAAGAAAGGTAGTAATGCTTTTTCTAATTGAGTTAAGATTCTCTATCTTAACTTAATCAACTAGAAAAAGCATCACTACCTTTGTAATCTACTTACAATAGGCTTGTAGAACATGTCTCTTCACAAAAAATAAAAAAACGTGGACAACTACAACCCTCTCTTATCCTAATCATGTTCAACTAATAAAGGGTTTGTGTATGTGTCTATATATATATTATGCACCATGTATAATGGTATTTATCCTTCCAAAAGCATCCTAAAAGAAATTAAGATGATAATGGGTAGATTTTTATGAAATGGAAATGATGAAGATAGAGTCAAGGCCAAAGTGGCTTGGGAAAATTTATCTATACAAAAGGTAGAAGGTGGCTTAAGATTCCTTAACTTAATTACTTGGAAGAAAGTAGCACAATTGAAACATTTATGGTTTTCTAGTAAAGATGTCAACTCCTCTACTTAGCTTGGCTGGGTCCACTCAGAGTTACTTAAAGGAAGAAATTTCTAGAATATTGAAATTCCAAGTAATGCTAGTTGGTCTTGGTGCTTCTAATTAAGGCTATTGGTGCAAAGCCTACTCAAGTGGGAAGTGGGTAATAGAAGTTCAATTTCCCTATGGTACAACACTAGCCATCCTAAAGGGGCTATATCTAGCTACGTAAACAAGTTATTTACAATTCTGGCCTCCCTAAAGAAGCGCATTTATGTTCCTTAATTAGTGATCAAAGCAAGGAATGGCCGATTGAAACCTAAGAACCTATAAAGGCTGAGTTAAGTGATGCTTTTCTTCTAAGGTGTGACCAAAATGATGTTTTATTTAGAAGAACAAGCCATCCAAGGAGCTCTCATCAAAGAAGCTTGTGACATAGTTCGTATTCCTCATGCTAAGATTCCTTGGTATGGCTTTAAGTAGATTAAATGTCACAAGCCAAAGCATGCCTTCACATTTTGGTTGGTGGCTTATTAAAGACTTTGGACAGATTATTTCTTTGAGGCATGAATCATCCAAATTTGTGTACCCTGTACAATGTTGAGGAAAACTCGCACTCTCACCTCTTCCTTAAACGGGGCTTTTTGAAGGAAATCTAGTTAAAAGTCAAAAAAAACATTGAAGAGTCTTTGCTGGTCCCCTATAGAGTCTTATCTACACGAGCTTTTAAACTCCATTTAGAAGCACTGAAGTCCAGCTTGGAAGAAAGCTTGTGGCCAAGTCATCTATTGCAAATTGAAAGAAAGGAATGAAAGGAGATTTGGTTTTAGTTCTTTTCTCTAGATGATTTAGCTAAGCGAATTCTTGTTAGGTTTCGTGCTAATGGATAGATCTTTTGTATTTTAGCAAGGATATGGATTGATCCACCTTTTTATTTGCTAGTGTATTAATCGATATCTTGGGTATCTTAGGCATTCTATCCTACTTCTTGTATAGTGGTAACACCCTTTTTTGTGCTCTCTTTATTATGAAGATTTATAAAATCTACTAAACTGACATTACCCCAAAAAAAAAAATCTTGTGGGGCAACGATTTAATAAGAAATTTCTCTCCAAGAACCAGTGCTTGAATAACAAAAAATTTTCCAGTTGAAAACATCTAAGAAGATAGCTAACAGCAGACAAAACAAATGACGTTGGTGGCAAAAACTAATAAAACAACTTCTAAGAAACTGCAATGCATTCAATCATCACTTGTTAAACCTTTAAATGGCTGAAACTAGATCATTTACCCATCTTATATAGAAGTTTGTGGTAAAGCAATACACTTACTCGCCATCAAGTTGGGCAATCAATGCTTCAAAAGTAGCCCTCCTCCGTGGATCCTTTCTTGCATGTCTTCCAGCAATAGCATCAATTTCGTCCACAAAAACAAAGGAAGGAGCCTGCACAAGTCTATATAAATAACCACACATTTTCTTGACTATGATATGGGTAACAATGTGCTCATATTAAGTGAAAACAATGCATTACTACACTTATTTTCGCTGAGAAAATGTTGATGGGATAAATGCAGAAAATATTATAACGTCCAGAAAATTCATTGCAGCATCAATGCTTTTCAGGGAAAAAGTCATCATATCACTGGGATCCCTGCAGAATTATATCAGAAAAATAGATGAATGGCACTGGTTATTTAAGATTTGGTTCAGCTTAACTTGGACATGACAAGCTCTTATGACTCGGGCCTGTCATCAGGTGCCCCACAATAGCACTGTGTATACAATCTGCTTTTTTTTTTTGGGGGGGGGGGGGGGGGGGGGTGGGTGAATGCTTGTACTATCTATTTTTGTATCTGTAGTAGCACCTTTTTATTTGTATTCCCTGTATCTCCTACTTCCACTTCTTATTTTTTTTAGGGGACTCTACATCACCCTATTCAGCCTCAGAAGCCCCGAACCTGTCCAGTCAAAATAAGTTCAAAGGATATGGATTTCCAAACATCTAATGACATTTAATAGAATGGCTTACATTTCTTCTTGCCACAGAAAACATTTCATTGATTCTAGCAGCTCCACTTTTCTCACTATCCGTAAATTCTGCACCAGAAGCAAACACGAAGGGTAACCCACTCTCTTTTGCAAGAGTCCTGGCAAAAAGTGTTTTTCCTGTTCCAGGAGGACCAGAAAGGAGAACACCCTGTAAATGCAGTGAACAGACGGTAGAGTTCAACGTTACTTCTCTAAGTGAAAATGGTTCTATTTTTTGACAAGTATAAGTGTTTTACCCGAACAAACTTGACACCCTTCTCATAGTATTGCATAGGATTGCCCATATAGACCATTAGCTCATCAAGAAGATCCCAGACATCACCCCCTAAAACTACTTCCTTGTACATTGATTTGGTCTCACCGACATCCCCAACTGGCTGGATGAGATACAAAAACAAGTATTAGAGCAATAAATTTCACAAGGGAGATATAGAGCGTTCATTCAATCTTTTAGGAGATGAGGCATTGCCAACAAGTTCAGTAGGAAAGACAAACTATCTCAATGGTAGCAAATGAAGAGTCAACACTGACAAGGATGAAGTTTTCTGCATATGCCATGTCAAAAAGTTGATTGTACTTCTTGTAGAGGAAGCGCTTAGTAGTAACATGCATAAGCATCACACATTCTCGTATGAGCCACAAAATTAGTATTCCAGGCACTAGTGCGATGACAACTTTCATGAAATAATGAATCTGACGCTTCTGAAGGAGATCAACTTCAACTCCAGAACTAGTGATAGTCTCGAATAAGTAAGGATCAAGAGGGATATCCACCTAAAATATAAAAGTATGTATTAGACCATCTCTAAAACACAGTTGATAATTATTTCATGTATTCACAGTTTATAACTTACAATATACTCCAAAGGGAAACCTTCCTTCATTGTTACAAAAATTCTTTTCAGGTCCTCAGTGAAGACAACTGAAGCAACCTATTATAAAGATGCATATTAGACAAAAAGAAAGGAGAAGAAGGGAAAATAGGGAATGATCATGTTTAAGTTCCAGACTTAACTTACAGTCTCCACAAAATTGGTAGGGTACATTAAGGAGGCAAGGGATAAAAAGTAAATGACATTCACCCAGTACCAGTGATCGTATTTTCAGAAATTCAAGGATACATTAGGCACCATTAGTTTGCTGGTAATCCAATGGCCCATGAGAAATGAAAATCTTAGTGTATTGTTTACCAATGAATGTAAAAAAGGCATTAAAGAAAAATAAAATCAAAATACCTCCGAGGAGTCTAGTTTCTGTAGAAAGTATGTGTAGGGAAGTTTAGGGCGATATCTCCACCATCTCTTGGATATCCATAGTGCCTGAACCCCACGTGTATCGGCCATCTTTTCCTTTACATCCTTGTGCAGGCTATTTTCAACTTCTTTCATGTCAAATTCAACTGCATATTTGGCATTCAAGGAATCCAATTCCTCAGCTAACTTCTCCCTCTTGAGGATCTCCTTCCAGGCCTTCAACCTTTCACGCCATGTGTTTTCATTTTTATTAACTTCCTCTGTCAAAAAGAAACTCTTTCAGGAACCATCATGAATTTATGCAGCTCATGTGTAGCAGACATAAAGGATAGCCCCAACAAACAAAGCAACCAACCTCCTCTGGGTAAGTCATCCTTCAACTCCTCCCTTTCATTTTGCCCAACATGCTTAATGCGGTTGATAATTTGTTTGGCATTTTCTGAAGGAGTGTCTGCATCATCATCCCAAGCATCTTCTCCAACATAAGAAGTGTCCTGAACAAGTGTTCCACCAGGCCCTTCAATGAACTTCTTCATCTTGAGACCTTTGGGTAGCAATTTACGCCATATACCCTTCTTAAACCTGCAATAGAATCCTGACTTGTAAGAGAAATGACCATAGAAGATCAGTGGTACAGCTCGGATATCTAACTAATCTTAACCTATTATCTACACATAATTTAGTTCAAGTTTGTTAATTGAGCTAAAGAGCTATAGAGATACTGTTCAGTTTAAGAGTAAGAGAAAAATGCAACTCTCCTTCGGACATTAGCAGGGGAAGGTTCGGGAATTAAAGCCTCCATGTAAGCCTCAGCCAATTCCTTCTGTTGATGATGAAGGAAAGGAGCGCAAATGGCTCCATAAACTCTTCGACAAGAAAATATCACTAGAAATGTGTAAAGGATCGATGCGCCAAGCCTCTTAGGTTCCCAACTTTGTATGTCCTGAAAATATCCATTATAAAATTACAAATGCTCTACTACATATTAACAATGTAATTTAGCTAATATAACTATACACCCCTAGTACATTGCACACACATTGCTCCTTTTAAAAGTGAGGAAAAAGAGTTTCTATGGAACTATGTCCTATTAAATAGTTAAATTAGCAATAAAAGAAATGATTTCTATGGAATTGTAACACAAAGTAGTAAGTTAGCAATTAAAAGCAAGAAAATAAAATAGGCAAGAAAAAAGACACACTTTTCGACAAGAAAATACGCAATTCTGACAAAAAATCACAACTGCTCAATTTCATATAATTGCTGTCTTGTAACCACTACATAAACGCATCCTTATGCGCGGAAGATATTCTTAGGCTACAATTAAACAAATGTTGTATTAATAAAATCGAAAAAAAAAATGATTTTGATGGAATATTAACTATGTGGTAGTATACTGTCGAATTAAGAAAAATAAGAGAACCTTCCAACGGCGCCAGCGATTCCATTCGAGAAATACAGGGAAAAAGTCCGTCCGGAGACGAGCCTGAGCAGCCTTTACCAAGTGGGCTATCTGGATGGCCAGGTCTCGTGTGTCTGAATTAAGCTTGTCGACGTCGATTCCAGTTTGGTTCTTGAGAGAATCAGCCAATTTGGAGGAGAAACGAAGAGAAGCGCGGCGGATAGCACCGTTGAGTTGGTTCCATCTTCTGCCACTATCACCTGAGGAAGAAGAAGAAGAAGAAGAAGAAGAAGAAGAAGAACGAACCTTGAGTTTATAACGCCTGCGAGACTTTGAGGGAAGGGAAATGGGAATGGGAACGGGAATGGGAATGGACGTTGGTCGTCTATTAGGTAGTGTATGTGTATGTGTACGTGTATATGTATGTATAACCGTAAGTTCCATATTACAATGGAGAGGAGAGCATGTAAAGAACAGCGATCAGAGAGAATTATAAATATATATATGTGTGGAAATGTTATCTTCAACCTCAACTCTTCACTGTCTACTGTGACTTTGCACTCATCGTTCTACATGGGGGGGGGTTTGGGGTGAGCGCTAAACCCTTGGGGACAGCTCCGCTCGTCCGGGGCACCGGCCCCATCTTCGGTTCGGCTATCAGTAGTCAATTCGGACCGATGTGTCTCGACCGGTCCATCAATCTCCACGTCCTTACTCGCACTTACAACCGGTTCAATATTATCGTGTACTCAGTGACGTTTGTATAGCTGACTTTCAACTCGTGCAATTAAAATCCATTAACGTTATTGGTTTTTTTCAATATGTTAAATGAAAAAAAAAAAAAACAAAAATAAATAAAAAGGAAAAAAGAGAAATAGTGAACAATTATGTCACATTTAGTATGAGTGCATGAAATGGATTAAATTATATTGGAATAAAATGTATATACAGTAATATTTATCAAAAAAATACTATTAATTATTAAATATGAAATCGTAATTGACCTTTTTAAATACACTTCCAAACAAAATGATGAAAGGGGATGGAAGGATTCAAAAAATATTGGATCTCCACCTATACAGATTGTTAATAAAACTCTAAAATGGTATTTTCTTTCGACCCTTCTTTTTATCATTCAAAAAAGACAAAAAAAAATCTATCAAACATTGAATCACAATTCAATTTCAATTTATTCTTACATATCAAACATGACGATACCACCTATCGCTTCACCGAATATAATCTAATTTATTAGAACTTTGAATTAATATAAGTCTAATTTATAGAATTATTTACTTGGGTATAAGAAGCATCCAAATAATGATTAGTGATATAATTGAAATTATAATATTAACCCTTTGTTTTTCCTTTTTTTAATGAAATCTTTAGCATGATCCCTATGCAAACCTTGCCTCTATCCTAACAAAAACTAAAAATACATCATGACATGAGCTAAAGAGAACGAAGAATAAGAATGTGACTCGAGTGAAGAATAATGTACATAACTTAGAGAAGACAAAGCACCTAGGGTTATGCATTATGAAGGTGGTGTTCAAATAAGACAATACAAATAAATAAAAAAGATGACATATCTTTGGTTGTATATTATAAAGGTGATGCATCAAGGAAGTGATGAGTCTGAACTATATAGTATAAACCATTGAAAGAGAGAGAGGGGCGCTGAGGGTAGGGGAAAGAAGGGGGAAGGGGGTACAGTTGCAAATTAATTATTATAAGTTGAAAGTTTTTAACAATGAGAAAGTTTAAAAACTTTAGAAATTGTAATCCCCTCTAACAATTATGAATGGCATTAAATAATTCAACAAAGAATAACAACGGTAAAGTAAAAGTATAAGGAAAAGAAAATGGGGCGAAGATTTTTACAGAGATTCCATCTTATGTATCAATATTCTCCTACAGCTTCACTACTAAAGATCTGGTTGATTTCACTAATAATTCTACTATATCAATCAATTGACTTTGAAAGAGTACAAGCACTTCATCACTAAAACTATGTAGACATCCTATTTTTACCCCCTTTTTTATTTTATTATTTTAAAATTTTTTAAATAGGAAAAAGGGTCATATTTTAGGAACAAGCAAAAGAAAAATAATAAGATTTAGAAAATACAAAAAAAAAAAAAGAGCTTATGAAGGGTCGGACCAAATCAAAGCCTAATTCATTTAAAGTTGTAGTAGGGTCGAAAGCCTTGTTGAATGTTTGGCCGAAGTAATTAGTAAGCATTAATGCCTGCTTTTATTTTTCGCTAGGGTATATGTAGTATACGCGCCAAGCTATGCATGTACCCACATGCATAGCATACGCCCATCTTGCTTTTTGTCAATTTTCTTCCTATTTCCTTTGAGTTCTTTTCCTTTCCCAGCAATTTTCCTCTTAAACCCAGTGTACTAGCTCATGTTCCAACCATTTTTTTATTTGTTTTTCACATAATTCGACTAAGTTAATGGTGGAATCATGTACTAAGAATGGGCTAGTTTTAATTCCATGTCATAACACGTCTAAATACATGCATTTAAGGAGTCAAATATGCTTTCAAAAATGAGAAAAAACTTAGACTCAAGTCTTAAGCTCCTTATTTACCCATGCTTGATTAAAGCCCTTTCATCAATCATTGAAGCTTCTAATTGTTGTTTTAAGCAAGTCTGAAGACTCTTAACTGTATTTTGACCAACCATTTCTTTCAAAATTATCGATTCACATTGAAATTCATCATCGCCCATTAATTGGAGAAAATGAAAATTTACTTCGATTTTCAACTTTCTAAGCTTAACAAAAGTTAAAAGAGTATAAAAGGAGGTTTGGGCGTCCTTCTCAATGACCAAGAAACAATCAAATTACTCTCATTTGAGCTCAATCTCTAGTTTCTCTCTCTAGCACGATTTCTCTCTCTTTCTCATTGGTTTTCTACGAAAACTACCACCACCATCTACTCCTTCGTCCTTAAGAACCCCCAACTCAACACTCCTAACAACCACCGTGTGCATTAAACACCACCACTGTTGTCGGTTGCTTAGCTCTACCACCTAAATGGCTACCAAACTTGGTGGTACTTCTACTACCCTTACCTCAAAGCTAATAAGAAGCACATGAAAAGCCTTCCCCCATTCGTTTTTGTGACCAAAACTAGTTGAAGTATGCTTCTACCATCGCTGTTGTTAAAGATCTGATCAACCCAATCCAAATTAAATCAACCCATGCTTACTACATTTTTTGGTTTGATTCCTTTGTTTTGCTTTTAATTTTTTTTTAATATTATAAATGTAACAAAAAAAAGGAGGTTATTTATTTATTTTTATATTTTATTAAGAAAATGGATAAAATAATAAAATAAGGAAAAATAAAAAGAATAAATGAAATTATTAGAAAAAAAATTTACCACGTAGAAAAACCTATTTTTCAAATAAATAAAAAATAAACAACTTTTTTCCAAAAAATATGACTACTTTAGAATTTTGAAAAAATAAAACCTCGCTTAAGACCCTTTAGAAAATGTCCTTAAACCAAGTAAAAAAACATAAAGCTTACCATTTTCAAAAATTGAAATCAACTAATACATTAAAATTTTTGCTAAAAGAGCTACGTACATCTGATCTCGAATAACCAGTACGTAAACACCTCCGAGGCAATGTAAAAAAACGAAAAAACTTAAAGTTTTTTTCAGTTTAGTTTAAATTAGTCAATTTAGTCTAATTTGTTAACTAGTAATTGAGTTTCATTTTATAAGGCAATTTTGAAAGGTGATTTCCAGAAATTAAATCTAAATTAGAAAAGTTCATAGTACCCTAAGGGTTTAAAGAACTTAACCCTTAGACTCATTTCTCTTGTTTTCTAAAACCTTTTTTTTTCTATAAAATTGGTTTTCCCCATGTGAATTAATGTCTATATCAAAACCAAATCTACCCATTTGGTTTAACTAAACCATATCTCGAGCCCAATCAGGTTGTCACGCCTCGAATAAAAAGAGTTATAACTGCTCTGTTGTGTAAACTAACTAAAGATAGAAGCTGAGATTACAACTGTTATCGTAGATACAGTTCACACAAGACGTATACAACTTAACCAGCTTGAAACATCTACTCTAACACCCGTTAATAACCAAACTTATGATAGAGCTTTACAAAATGCAACTTATTGTCTAGTACCACAATAGTATTTACACAAATGTTTTACGTCTAAAGGTAAAGTTTATAATCAGAATTTATTAAAAATCACAAGCTTTACAGTCTATATACAATAAGTTAGAAAACTAGTGAGTTTTCAGGAAATTCTCAATTAGTTTCCTCAAAAACTAAAAGATAAAGTCAAAAGCCCAAGTTTAGTTGATTCCTCAATCCTCACTTTCCTAAACAGAAGCATACTAACCTAGGAACGGTGGTATCTGAACATCGTGACCTCACTCAACACCTGTAAAAGAATCTATAGAGATGTGAGCACAACTAGCTCAATAAGTGGAACGGATTCAGAAGAGTACTATACAAACATAATAAGGTTAATAATTATGATGAAATGTAATGCAATCAATTAAATGAAACATCGCATAATGTTATTTGGTTCACTATAAAGTTAGAGAAATTACATCCGCTCCAACTCGGATTGAGGAGTTTCATCGCAACTTAAGTCAGACCAAACCCGAGCTTGTGCAATAGAGAACACCCTCCTCCCATGACTACCTTCGAACTACGGCCCCCAACCTTACCGCGACCTCCTCGCCTGTTACTTAATTCGACTAAAAATGAGGAAAGGATCATTTCAACTGTTCTCATCGAAAGAAGTTGATATTTAACCTAACACTTTTAATCGTTTCCCTTAATGAATGTTATGTATGTTCAGTTTCATTTTAGTCAAATAAATGTTAATTTTAATTAGGAATGGCCAATAAGTTTGATACAATATAGAATCAATGCAAACATGTAGAACAGTACACCAAGGAATTAAACTCCTATCACAACTAAGTATCATCCATACACACACAACATACGCACAGTCAACTAACTACAAACATAGCTAGAAATACTCTTGGATCTCCGGATACTTTAAACAGTATCCCAACAAGCGATAAAACCACAATTCCAACTTACTTATTTAGACATTCACTATTACTGACTCGAATCGTCAACTATCTTTATACTAGAAGATACTATTTACACAAAAAACCTAAATTCAGTTTTCATAATAATTATGAAAATATTAGGGTTTAATCTAATACAGTCATATATATATTATTTTCATAATATATATATATTAATCGTATTATTACTATATATTAATCGTATCATTACTATATATTGAATTAAGTTATTAATTGTTAATACTATACATCATATATACTATTACGAATTATATATTCTTTCGATTATATCGAAACATACTTTTAATTTATTAATTAATGTTTTAATTTCGATAAGGTTACCGAAATACGTATATTCTTGAATATGATAAAATCATAGGTTATATTACTTAAGCTTGTTCAATTTTACCAAAATTAGTATTGTTGGTTTTGTATAAACTTAACGACATGTTTTACGAATCCTATTTCTAGAGACTCCTTTTAATAGGTAGTTCAAGTTTTTAATATAATTATACATAATTATATAAATATGATCATATTATACTCAATTTATGTTATTAAATTGTATTTTACCTAATTTGTCAATATATCATTATAATATAAGTATTATCCAACTCTAATAAACCTAAAGTGTATCCCAATTAGAAAATATTAGTAAACATAGTAAAAATATTCATTTAATCAAATCTAATCAACAATCACAAATATAATTTTTATTTAACTATTTAATTCATTTTAGCTTATTAATATTAAAAATATACCCTGACTTGTAATTTAAGCCATTTTATTAAGTAAATTCGTAATAAATAGTATGGGTTTCCAAATAATTCCCCAAAAATTTTATAGACTTCTAAAAATATAAGGAATTCAGTTATCATTTGGTTTCAAGTTTTCGACTTATCGCTTATATACTTGTATTTACAATTTTACCCCTAATAAATTTCATTATGACTCAATACTGTTATTATTTACTATAGATCAGCACATGTCCACCTTGTCAATTAATTTCATAATTTCCTATTTAATGCATAATTTCAGCTTATTTTGAAGCTATTTTTAGGCAAAAAATGCAATAAATATTAAAAATATTCAAATCAAAATTCGAGCTACATAGCAATTATCTATATATCATATACATCCTTAAAAAAAATTAGCTAGAAACAACATCATTTAGTATATTTATTTTACAATTCTAAATTCAAATGAACAATAGCTTTCTTAAGGAAGTATATTAAATATTATGAATTTTTCAAAAATAAAAATATAACGTAAAAGCATGTTTAAAATAACCTAAGTATAATTTTTTTCATAATTTTCTAGGTAGATTTACTGTTTTTTATAAATTATTGAAAAAGCAGGGCAAGAATTTAACTTTACTATTCTTCGTGTCTTCGGCAACCATGGGGTGGTAGGGGTGTGTTGGACGGCATAGACTGGTGGTGGACGGCCTAGTTCGTCGTTAGGTGGTCGTTTGGATTTGGCACGGTGGTGGCATGGTGATTACTCTATGTTTTCTATTTTCTTTCTAATTTCCTATGATTTTTTTCTAAATTTTTCTCCTAGGTGTTTCTAATTTTTAAAGTTGGGAAATGAAGTGGAAAGGCTCATTTAAAGTTGTAGGAGTCGGTTTCTATGCTTTATGAAATTTTCCTTATTTTTTTTCTTTACATTTTCTTCATAAAAGCAAGTAAGAGGTGGCTAAATCCTACCAACTTGTTGTTCTATCATCATCCTTAAGCTTTCCAAACTTACCACGATGAATTCTAGGAGTTTCCAGCCACAATTTGATTCATTAGAATAGGACTTTCAATTATTTTAGTATTTTAGGTGTATTTTATTAATATTTAGTTATTTAGTAATATACGAATATATATCCCATGTATATATTACGTGTAATATTTAATTATACTCATATAATTAAGTTTTTAACATATCTTTGATTTTTAGGAAGTGTTCTCTTAATTAATTTTATGATTTCAACAAAATATATATACAATTAGGTAATTTAGGAATAATTTACAGATATAGTTATTATTTATACCAGGTATACTCATAAAATTACATATATATTCATATAGTAAATTATACTATATTATCTCATTTTATAACTCAATTAACTTATCTCTAAGTTCTTGCCGTAATCTAAACTCGATTTTAAGAGTTCCAAGCATTTTAGCGTTATATTGAATATTCCTACTTCTAAGGGTAAAATTGGGATTTTTGGTTATTATTTCTAAAATCTAACTTCATTATATCATCTCGACAAACTTTGCTATCTTAGTCATAAAATTTGGGCTCAATTGAATAAGTTTTCCTAAAGGCCCTAAATCTAGGCTCGATTGTTCTAAACTCGATTTTAGGGGCTTATACAGGTAACGACTCCAAAAGCTTATAAAACTCTTTTAAAAAACCAATTTTTCTTTAAACCTTAGTTAATTATCAATATTAAACGAGTAAAGTTTAGTATTGATCGGTTTAGAGAAAACTAATAAAAATCGAGAAAAAATGAGGCTCAATAGACTATAATCACATTACCTCATATCACTAACTTCTACTCAAGCCAGATACAGGTTACAATTAGCAATCACTTTGTCAAAGTTATAACAAATCCTCACTTGAACAAAATATCATAACATTAAGGACAAAAGATTGAATCTTCTAAATTTTAGCACAAGCAAATGAAATAATAAAGAGTAAATTTTTGTGTATGGTTGAGGAAATTCTCTTTTACGTATTCTTTTTTCTTGTGTCATCTTCGTTGGAATGCTTCTCTATGTAAGCCCCACGACCAGCCACTCGGGTTCTAATCTGTTAAAAAATTCAATCAAACCTAAATTATAAAGTAAAGATAGAAATATTAGTAAAAATGATCTTATAAGTTCGAATTTAAGAAATAATCAATAAAATAAAAGAATATAAAATTTTCAAATTTTAAGTATATAACTCGTTATTTATCGAAAATGCGGAAAATACATTCCGATAATTAACGAATCACTAGAGATATATTATATGTATACTAAAAATCATAGAATAACCTAAATAACATTTAGAAATATTTATTTGTACTATATATGAATTTACATATAGGTAAAAATATGCATAATTACTTAAAATACGTGAAATGTGCTAAAATAATATTAAATATTTGAATAAATTCATAATTAATTAAGAAAAAATAAATAAAAATCATAAAAAATAAGGAATGATCTAGATATAGGTAATGGCAGCTGGGGAAAATAAGAAAAAAAATTAACCAATTAAATTAAAACAACATAAAAGGCAAATTAGAAGAAGATAAGGCAATTGTCTAATCAAATTAATGCACAATAATTTTCAAGATCTCTATAAATACCCTAAATTTTTCAGAAGCTCATTTTAGATGTCAGGAAGCTTAGAAAATTAGAGAAAGGCAAAAATAAGAGTAAATTAGGGTTTCACAAAAATTTAGCAAAAATTTGTGCAGTTAGGACTTCTAAGGAGAATCCAGACCCAACGAGCAGCCGGTGTCACGCCTCGAAGCGGCAGAGTTATAACAGCCCCGCCGTGTAAATCATTCTAAGATAGAAGTTCGCCTTACAACCGTTATCTTAGACCTAATCTATATAAGGCATCCACGACTAACCCGCTTTGAAGTAAACAATTTATAATTTAAATAAATATTTACCTAAGAAAGTGAGAAAATTTATATATATACACTATAATTCAATTATTACATTATTTAAAAATGAAAAATTCTAAAATAAAAACTTAAACCTTAAGAATATATGTTTGTTCTTCAAATATTTTTCCTCATTCCCTAGGATCTAGCAGTTGCTAGCTTCAAAGTAGTTGTATACCGCTTCTTAGCTAGCATCTGCACAACGTCTATAGGGATGTGAGTAACCGCAACTCAGTAAGTTAGGATGGAGGACTTAAAACTATACCACAAACATAACAAGGTTATCAATAAACTTATTAGATGTAATGCATACTCAAGCAAATGCCATCGCACGACGTTGTTCGACCTGTCACGAGATTAAAGAAATTGCGTCCGCTCCAATCCGTATTAAAGAGTTGCCGTTAATGTAACAGCTCACGACCAAACCTAGGCTTATGCAATGGAGACATGGCTCCTCCCGCGACTACTTTCGAACCATTGGCTTCACCTTCGCCGTGACCTCCTCTCCTATCACTTAATTCAACTAAAAATAAAGAAGGGACCATTTTGCAATCTTGTGCTATCACTTTCGAAGTAGTCGGTATTTGGCCGGAGAATTTTAAGTTCCCCTAATGGGTTGCCATTTAGGTTCGATTATGATTATAGGTCGTATATTTGATTAGATCCAATTTTGGATGATCAATCATTTTATACAAATTATACAATACAAGCCAAAACAACAGACAGAATCATAGCATTACTCATAATCAAGCACATACACACAATCAATTATCTAACAAGCACAACTAAGCATAATCTCAAGCCTCCAAAATACAGCAACGTATTAATCCCAACTTACCTGAACTCCTCGCTCACTTACTCAAGGTCCAACTTGCTCAAGCCATCGCCGATCAACCCTATAACATAAACGTGGTTTCAGTTTTTCTTATAACTATTATAGGTTTGTTTTATCCTATAACGCTTATTGTGATATTTTGTTTAGAGTTTAATATATCCAATTATCTAAGTTCTTCAATCTCTTACAATTACTCTATGTTTGGGGTTAGGTTCGGGTTTAATTTTCGTATCGATTTCTAAATTAGGTTCTAGTTCGATTTTTCTAAATATTGTTTTATATTTGAATCCTAGAAATTCGTTTCAACTCATAACGTGAAATTAATCATATTACTTCCCGATCTCCTAAATATCATCGTTACCTCTAATTAGTATTTTATTCCACCCGATACACTTAAATTCTTATTAGTGTATCGAATTTACTCCTGATGTAAGAAATTTTTACATTTTTTCTCTAATTACATAAATTCAAGTTTCCTATCAGATTTATTGTACATTTTTATTATTATCATAATATCAAATTTTATTATAATATTTTATATTTATTATATTTTTAATAATTGTGTATTATGTACTATTACTTATTATATACATAATACACATCTAATACTTCTATTACTCTACTTACCATCTCCTAACATCAATTATCATTTCAAAATGTCTAAATTCATCTTAAATCAGATTTTACACCTAATGACCCTAATTTACAAAATTAACTTAAAATTTACTATTTTTCCCTATTAATCATTTATTACATAATTAACCTAATAATTACATCTAACACCCTAAATGCTACAAGTATCATACTTCATCGTATTTCAACATTCTAAAACATATAATTATCCACTAAATCAGTAATTAATCATTTAATTACTTAATTAACCTTAAATTACCCATTTTATACCTCATTTTAAGGCATAAAAATTATCTAAAATTTTCAAAAATTAATTTTTGAAAATGGGCTTCATAGTACTGTTCTATATCATCTAAATAGTCTACACAAAAATTTTGGGTTAAAAACTACGCTCCTAAGATCATTTATTTCTAAACTGAAACATGTTTGGTTTTGAATGATTTCTTAAATACCATATATCATAGGACATATTTTCATCAAAATAATATTTTTCCTAAAAACTACATACAAAAATATTCCAGATTAACAAGTTTCATAATTTTCTAAGAATATTTACTATTTTTACAAAATTATACAAAATCGGGCTGGAAATTGAACTTACCGATTTGGGTGGATCCAACTACTGTCGGTAGCCATGGGTGTGTTGGCCCACCTGGGTACTGCCACCACCGTGTGGTGGTGGTGACCGTCCACTCCCAACTGCTCTTCGGGTTTTGGTTCTCCTTACAAGCCCCAAATGCACAGTTTTTTTCTTATTTTTTTCCTAACCTTAATTTTTCACTTAATTTCGCCTCTTCCTATTTTTCTCACTCTACAAACTGCCTAAATGAGCTTCTAAAAAGTTGGGGTATATATAGAGTTTTGTGGTAATTAATATGCATTAAATTGGACAAGACATTGTCCAAATCTCTTAATTTTTGGCTTTTGTGTTACTCTAATTTAATTGGCGGGAGGAGTAAGGTCTCCGTTACACAAGTCTGGGTTTGGTCGTGAGCTGTTGCATTAACGGCAACTCCTCAATCCGGATTAGAGCGGGCGCAATTTCTCTAATCTCACGACGGGCCGGACAACGTCGTGCGATGGCATTTGCTTGCACATGCATTGCACCTAATAAGTGATTGAAAATCTTGTTGTGTGTATGGCATAGTTTTAAGTCCTCCGTCCTAACTTACTGTGCTGTGGTTGCTGATATCCCTATAGACATCGTACAGGTGCTGGCTAAGAAGCGCCCACAACTACTCTGAAGCTAGCAACTGCTGGATCCTGGGGAGTGAGGAAAAATATTGTAGAACGAACATATATTTTTAAGGTTTAAGCTTTTACTTTAGAAGTTCACGTTTTTTTTTAATAATGTAATAACTAGGAAATATATTTCGGAGAAACATTGCAAACGATAATTGTAATCACTAAATTATAGTGAATATATATATTTCCTCACTTTCTTAGATGAATGATTTATTGAAATTACAAACTGTTTACTTCAAAGCGGGTTAGTCGTTGACGCCTTGTGTAGATTAGGTCTAAGATAGCGGTTGTAAAATCGACTTTTATCTTAGGGTGGTTTACATGGCGGGGCTGTTACGACTCTGCCATTTCGGGGCGTGACAACACTCCATATGAAAATTATATTTGAAGGATTCGATCTTTTTTTCTTCTTCTTTTTTTTTTTTTGCTAATTTTTTTATAACCGTTGAAGTTTATTAGAGCTACTTTGTTACACAAAGTTCTCCATGTATCTTAATATCTTCATCTTGTTCTTTTATTTTAGATGGGGATGAATCTTTAAAATTTCTCCTATGATCTTGTTAATTCTTCTATTCATATCGTTTAAAATATAGATAAACTTGGATCCACATATACGATTTGTTCATATCTTTGAGCTGAAAAAGTTGTTGATCCAATCTAAAGTCCTTCGAGAAAAATATTAAAACAATCACCAATGATATTATTCCTACTTTAATGGTGTCAATTAATCATATTTACCTAAATAAGTTCGACCAATAGAACTAGATCTTTATTTATTCAATAATTCTTATTTTGTTCATATTTGTTTAAAGTCAGGTTTACCTTCTACTAAAGTTTTTACTATAACTTGTGATGTTCTTTTACTAACCCAATCTTCTATCGAAGCTTCTACTCAAGTTCTTGCTTCTATCTTAACTATCTACTCAAGCTTCTGTAGATGTATCTCAAATATTGGTTCAACTAAAGCCTTTGCTAAACCTTCTATAAGCATTCTTCCATTCATGTTTCAAACTCGAAGCTTCTACAAGCATTGAGAATCCAATCTACTTATCTATTAACCTTCTATCGGAGTTTTTGCAACTTCAATTTCTTATAGATTATCTATCATTTTTCAGCTTCTACCAAAGGTTTTACAAACCTAAATTTCTTCAAATGTCATATTATCAAACCTTTTATTACAACTTCTACTGCTTTATTAAAATTATAGTTCTTGAACACTTAAATTTTACTTATTAGCAATCTTTAAACCTTCTTGCTATAACCAAAGCTGAAGTAGGAGGGAATTCAACATAAACTAGGTCATGACTCATAATGGGTAAATCTAGGAACTACCCACCTTTAACCTAATTAGTTAGTTTAAGATGCTTTACTCTTTCCTTTTGCTTTTACCTTTCATGGTTATCATACACTTGATGATATAAAATAAAATATTGGTGGGACCATACTTAAGCTTTACTTTACTTTCATATTACTCTTATACGTCCTCTTTCTTTTATGGTTTAGGATGGTGGTGAAAATGATGAGATGGTGCTCTCGGGTTGATGTTAAAAGTATACTTGCCCAAAGTGAAGCCAATAGTTTAGTGTAACTACAAACAACCTAGTTGAGCATTAGTTAAAAAGGAAAAGAGGCAAAGAAGAAAGAAGAGAAGCTAAGGACAAGAACAAGTAATTAGTGAGAAGAAGATAACCAAAAAGAATAAAAAGGTTAGTTGTGGGACTTATTAATGAATAAGGGTATAATAATCATTCCTTAAATCTAACATGTAAATAACTACATATTATTTAACTAGATTTTTTCACATTGTTGAATATGCATGTTTTATTGTATAAAATGTAAATAATAATGTTATTCCCTCTCTATTCAGTAAAGTGAATGGGTTATAAGTGTTTTAGCTAAGGATTATTGATAGAGTCTTTAAAATTCAACAGGGATAAACCATTCCTCATAAACACAACCTGATCAAATCAGCAAATATCACAAGTAATAGTTTTTTAGGAGGTTCTTTAGTGAAGTATTACTCTATAGACCTTTCCTTTCCATAGATGTCCTAAGTCAATTCATCACTGTGTTACTCTCTCTTACAACCGTGTTGAACTCCAATTGTTCAAACATATGAAATTAGGTCCCTTTATAATAATGTTACATTAGATAAATAGGAAACTTTAATATTTTAGATAGAAATCTAATTTATCAATTTAAGTTTATTACTATGTTTTAAATCTATTTTAGTTTAGATTTATTTTTAGTTTTAATCTCCAAAGATACTCTATGCTGCATGTTCAATGGTTGAGGAAGATGTCATCTTTTCATAAAGGCCCTAGGCAAATACTTTAATGATCATGAATATTTTCTTCCATTTAAGCAAGTCAGTGTTGGATAACTGATCCATCAATTAGGAGTAGTTATGAGAACAGAGGAAAGCTTTTTTTTGAAATTTCTAGCCTTTCTAGTATATAGATATAGGGTAGAAACCCCTGTCGAAGCACAGTATCACACTCAATGAATTTAAAAAAAAAAGATTGACAATTTCACTGTGTATATTGAATGTTTACACGATCATAGCAGAACATCCTGATCTCATGAATGTTCATTATACACAAGGTTTTAAAATAAATGCCAGCACTTGAGGAACAAGATACTTTACTAAAATTCATTATTTATTTATACTTACGATATACTAAACCCCTTAGCTATTTACAAATTTAAAGATAGTTCTTCTTTGTTTGTCTTATGAATCCTTCATTATGCCTATATGGAACTGTTAGAGATATTTTGTTTGCTTGATTCTTAAACTTTACAAAAATCTATGAAGAGATGGACAAAATTACAGCTTAATAAGTGACAAGAGATAAGCATTATATATAAACAAGTAAAACATTAAGTCCTTTTAAAGTGTAATGTAATGTTACAATTCAAATGCCATCCGTACAATGGTGACCGGTACGTTATGTGACTAAAGAAAAATAAGCTTACTGTAGTATGAGTTTTGAGGAGTTTTATTTCACCATAACCAATTACTTCATGGGACAAATTTCTCATTAATTTGAAGACATGTAATAGATGTTTGCTTGTCCACTTTATATAATTTTTTGGATTATCCTTAAAATTTTTCAAACCTTGACTGCGTGAGATCCTACAAAAATTAGTGATCAACTCACAATCGATCGGTTTAGAAACAATTTATAAAATTTAAAGTGATCTCATAAATTATCTGATTGTGCTCAAATTTTATAACGAAGTTAAGAATATTAATAAAAATGATTCTGTGAGTTTAGATTTAGGAAAATAAATAATTAAATATTATAATATTAAGTTATATGTATATTATTTATTGAAAACACGTAAAACAAATTTTGATAATTAATGAATCAATGAAGATTAATTATATGCATACTAAAAATCATAAAATAATATAAATAATATTTTTGGGAATATTTATTTATACTATATATATTTATGTGTAAGTAAAAAATATGTGAAATTGCTTAAATTAACTAAAAGATGCTAAAATAATACTAATAAATTAAGGAAAATTTATAAAAAACAAAGAAAAATCAAGAAAATTCATGGGAAGTGTAAAAATATCTAGAAAAGTAGCGTATCATACTAAAAATAAAAAGAAAGGAAATTAGCTAATAAAAGTAAACCAATTAGAAAGGGAAAAGAATGAAGAGATAAGGACACATGTTAACCAAAAATCAAAAGAAAAATCTTAGGCACTACTATAAATTAAGAAAATCTCTTCCATGATTCATTTTGGTCACTTAGGAGCTTAAAAAAAATAAAGAGAGAGTTAAGAATTTTTAGAAAAAATTACAAAATTAGGGCATATAAGGAGATCCTACACTCGACGGCCACTTAGAACAAATCGGCTACCACCATCATACCTTAGCACCACCACTAAACCCTAGCACCACCACCCTGCCCTGCGAAGCTTGTTCTTGTATGAGAAGGAGATATAAAGAAAGGGAAAGGAGGAGAAGGAAAAGGAAAGATGTGATGATGTGGCGCCACATCAACCACTTAATCCAGTAGGAATGTACTACGTGTCCTGAAACGATACGTGGCTAATGACGTGTATGCTAGTATAGTAACATGTATCATACTACGTGTCATACCACATGGCCAACACATATCTATAGTATGCGTGTCAATGGTTGGCATGGTCTAATCACGAAATGTTACGTATCAAGACCAGACATGTAATCTAGATATCTCTCATATATTTTGATAATAATAAAAATGGATAAATGCTAATGAATCATTAAGAATATAAGCATTTAGAAGGGTTTTAAAAAAGTTTAATTTTGCAAAATTGAGTTGTATTTAGAAACTTATTTAGAAATTTTAAATTGATTAAAAATAGACTAGTTTTAAATTCTTCAAAAGGAATTTCAAAAGCTTTATAAGCATAAGTGGTGTAACTCATCATTCAAAAGCCTCGAAGAAAGAAAAAATTAAAACTCTTCGGAAGGTTGATTTGGAAACATGTGATATTATTTTTTAATTCGAATTTAACAAGACCTAACTCCACTAGATTAAGTGTATTAGAAAAATATACTTAATCTCGTTTCACTTAAGATGGAATTAAAATCTATGGAGATTTTTAAGCAAATTAATTTTTGAAAATCCAAGATAGGCACAAATATGGATAAGAATAAGATTGAATCGGATTTTATGAAAATTCAAATTTTGAATATAAGATTTATCTAGAAGTTTCTAATAAGTCATATCTCCTCTACAAATTCAAAATCAAAAGATTATCTGGTGGTTACAGATTGAAGTTTATCTCATTTAAACAAAATAAGGAGAATTGTTTTTGAAACTCAAACGACCGAGATCCTCTCAAAATATTTAAGAATTATCTCTAGCAAACTAACGGAGATGGATACAAAAAAGTTAATCTTCAAATATATTAGCCGTTGGAAGATTTTAATATAAAAAGAAGAGTGATTCAAAACATTTAGAGACTACTCTGAAAAAAGCTCTTGCAAAACAAAAAGTCTTGATCAAATTTTACTTTCTAAAAAGTCACAGAAAGTCCTTCAAATACTTCTTCAGAAAATTCTACCAAAGCAAACATTACAACAATCGTCATTTCTTTTTTAGCGAAATTGTTTGAGATTTATATTTTTATTCTCATTTAGAATTTGAAATCATTATTTTGTTGTTTAAGTGTTGAGACAAGTATGTTTATACTCTATTGTTAAGCTTGATTTTTCGGTTTCTTTTATTTATAATTTATTTTCCATTTTCTAATTAATACTAAACCTTAACCCATTTAATATTAATCATTGACTATAGAAATTGGGAAATTTCGGTTTTCTATTTAAGAAAAGTTTTTGGAGGTGCTACCTAACCGAAGTCGGGAAAAAGAGAAATCATAATCAATTGAGTGGATTGATTATAGTTTAACTATCGGTCTTTAATTTCAATTTAAATGAAAAAACCAGAGAGTTCCAAATTCGGGGGTTAACTTATTAAATTTTAACAAATACCACTATTTATTTACCGAAATTAGGATTATTCTTCTAATTATAATATTTTTTAATAAATAAATAAAAGTCAAAAGAAAAAGAACTTAAGTTTCTATAAATTTTATCATTACCTCGAAGGTACCTACGTACCCACTGACCGAGATTAGACGATCGCAGTTGTTTCCAAAAACTTTAGTGTGTTGGTTGATTTCAATTTTGAAAACCGATCGAGTTTACGTTGTTAATTAATTTAGTTTATTTAAAAAAATTCTAAAGGGTCCTAACTCGTAAGTGATTAAAAGACTCTCTAAAACGTTACAATCTTTTTGTAAAAAATAATTTTCTAATTGAAGATTTCTAAAAAAAACCTAATCTTAAAAATTTCAAAACTAGTATGTACACATATCTATATTATTACTAGTAAACAACTACGCATATAAAATACCTAATATATAAGACTAAAACCAAAAAATCTCCTAATATATGCATATCTACTTATATTACATTATTAACGGTAACTAACGAATAATAACATAATAATAAAAATAATAATTAAAAAATTTGAAAAAAGAATCAAACCTTGTTATGTTTTGTTCGATTGTCTTGCTGTTCGATGAGGAACGTGTTGCTAAAACTGGGCGTGTCGTGTCTATGCTATGTTGAATCTTGTTGACCACTGTTCAACTTGTTGTTCATCAAGTGCTACTTCGTTGATCGTAGATGGAGATTTGGAATTGTGTTTAGTCGTTGGTTAATGGAGTAACATTTGGACGTTGCTGTACGAAAGATGAAGCAATGCGTGCACGTAAGCTAATCTGACTGTGATGTGTGCCGTAGAATTGGAAGCTAATCCTCGGTGTTGCTGATTGGTGCAGGGATGGAAAGTGGTCAGCGTATCATGGCTTGGATGTGCGAACAGCATTCGTGTCTAGGAGTGCAATTGTAGTACGTGGTTCGTATGTAAAAACTTGTATGCGATAGGAGGATGGTCAAGGGTCTATTTGTTGAGGCAAGAAAGAGGATTGTAGACACCTAATTTTTGCCTTTCTGTAGTCTTAATTTTTATTTTTTATTTTTTACAAAAAATGGTCCTAATTCAAAGATGACAAAAAAAATTAATTAATAAAAAATAATAATGATAAAAATTAACAAATAATGAAAACACCAAAAAAATAAAAAAAGGAAAAATCATAAAGATTTCGTAGATTTTTAGGATGTAATTTATATTAGAAATAATTAGTTTTAATGTTAATTTTAGTTTAGTTAAAAAATTTAGTGTAGGGAATTAGATAGTTTAAATATAATTTAATGGTAATGAATGTCAAAATACATGTCAATGGCTTAACAGATAAGTAGCGGAGTATTTGGGTGGATTTAGTTTGAGGTCTTGGTTCGAGTCTCAGCAGACACCTACGTAAATTTGAATCTAATTTAATTAACGAATCAAATATAATTAGATATGATATAATACGATCTGGTGTAGACTATATAAGCACTTCATGCAGTTAGAAAAAAAGCACGTCCAGCATTATCGTTCCAATACTGATAGGCCTGAAGTCTACGTAATTGACCAATCTTACCCTAAATTACTATTATCCGTGGGTGCTTTACATAACCCAACCGCACGAAACCCAGGCTTTACGACACCAAACAGCAACAATTTCTCATCGTCCATCAACACATGTATCTATACGATCTGTTGACCATCCTATATTGACTATTGACGATCAGCCCCACACTCCTTTTCCTCGACGAATTCAATCTACTGCTGCGTCCCAGTACACTTAACCATGCACGAATACTCCCATCATCGCTTTACAAACACGCGTAATCAAGTGAGTACCATTGATGGTTATGTTTGCTTTGGTTTGATTATTATTATTCTATTATCATGTTATTGGTTCATTAACAGTAAATATATGTTGTATATATGAATACCTTAGTTTAGGAAACTTTAGCATTAGTTTTTATATCAAGTTTATTGCTTGATGTTGTTAATAGCAAGGATATGAGGTTGTTAAGATTGGTTTTATTAGTTCATGTAATATATAATATATATATATGTTAGTTTAGGAGTTTAGTATTAGTTCTTGTACAAGTTTATAATATAGAATTAATTTATTTTGATAGATAGTTATATACATTAGTTTAGAGATTGTTGGAATTAGTCATATTTTAAGATTTGGTTTTATTTAAGGATTTATCACATAGAAGGTTGTTTTTCTTTAAATAAAAATTAATAAAAGACTCTTTTAAAAATAGAATTGTTAGAGCAAATTTTTTATAAAACAATAACATTTAAGAATCAGGACCCTTTTGTAAAAGAAACAAAAAAACAATTGGACATTTGTTAAAAACACGTTCAAACCCACTCTTTAGACCAATTCTATAGTTATGCGCACCATAGGACTGGAGATCCAATCCATCAACTTTGCATACTTTGCCTTGCAGGTACATAATAGTGGTTTTTAATTATTGTCTATAAATTGTTTTATCGTTTTTTTTTTATCTCACTTAGTGTATGCGTAGTTATTTTTAAGACTTGTACTAATTTTTTTTATTTTATTTTTATCACGTCTTTAATTGCTAGTACTTAGTTATACCATTAGTATTTAGTGAACATATGTTAAGTTAAGTTTTAGTTTATTTATTTTTTTAAATTATTCTTTTAGATTTCATATTTTCAAAATAATATTTTTATAAAATCTCATATTTTACAAAATCTTGTTCTTTGCATATTGTATTAATTTAGAAAAATTGCATTAGGCATGTTAGTGTTTTCTAGGTAAAAAAATCATTTTGATGTTTATAAAAAAAAAAATCTTTAATTGACTTCTTTTTTACGACGAAACATTTTTCCCATAGTTTAGGTTTCTTTTTTATGATTTGGACATCTTTTCTATGATTTGAACATCTTTTCTATGGTTCAGACATCTTTTCTATAATTTAAAATTTTTTTTTCTATGGTTTAAACATCTTTTCCATAGTTTAAATTTATTTTCTATGATTCAGATATCTTTTGTATAATTTAGATTTTTTCTATAGTTCAAACATTTTTTTTATAGTTTAAATTTCTTTTCTATGGTTTAGGCATTTTTTCTATGGTTAGACATCTTTTTTATGTTTAAACGTCTTTTCCATAATTTAGGCTTCTGTTCTATAGTTTATATCTCTTCCATTATTTAAGTTTTTTTTTTCTATGATTTAGACGTCTTTTTAATCATTTAGATTTTTTTTTTGTTTAAACATATTTTTCATAATTTAGATATCTTTTCTATGGTTTAGGTATCTTTTCTATGATTAAGGCATCTTTTTTATGATTAAAGCATATTTTCTATGATTAGGAAATTTTTTTTTCTTTCTCTCTTTTTTATGTTTTAAGCATTTTTTCTATATAAAAGTTTCATCATGTAGAACATTGTATATTTCATAAAATCTTTAGGGTTTTTCTTGAAAATAAAAAAAAAATTATCACATAGTTGTTTTTAAAATAAAAATCTTAATTTGGGACTTTTCAAAATTAGGGTTTTTTTTTTACATATAATGTTAGGAATAAAAATTAAGCTTTTAGGGATTTTTCTTAATAAAAATAAAATGGTTAATAAAAACGTAAATTTAACCAATAATTTTTTATAAAAGAACTAACACATTAAAGTTTTTGGAAAGAACTATGATCATCTGATCCTGGCTAACAGGTATGTAGGTACCTTTGATGCGGCGATAAAATATGTAAAAACTTAGGTTCTTTTTTTTTCTTTTGATTTTATTTATTTATTTATTAAATATTATAATTAGAAAAAATAATCTTAATTTCATTAAATAAATAGTGAAACCCGTTAGGGTTTAATAGGCTAACCCACGAATTTGGAATCCTTTGGTTCTTCATTTAAAATTAAAATCAAAGGCCGGTAGCTAAATCGTAATCAATCCACCCAATTGGTTACGGTTTCTTTTTCTTTTCCCGACTTCGGTCGGGTGGTGACTCCAAAAATGATTTTCAATAAAAAAACCGGAATTTCTTAATTTCTTTAGTCGATGATTAATATTAAATGAGTTGGGGTTTAGTATTAATCAAGAAATGAGAAATTAATTTCAAATAAAAGAAACCGAAAAATCAGACTCGACAAGGATATGCTGATTTATGTATGACTATAGTACGTCAGGAAGGGTAAACACGGTGCTATGTATATTCAGGTTTATGTTTGGTTGAGGTTGTGTTGTTGTGTAAAGTTGGACTATATGACAGTGATTGCAGCATATGTTTCATAATGAAGGATTGTTTTAGTTCTTTCAAGAGTGTGCGTATTTATAAAACCTAAACCAAATCATATCAAATCGTATCCATTGTATCTAATTTGATAAAAATTAAACTAAATCCAAATTAATTCAAATCTGATTTAATAAAATTAAATTAGATTCGAATATTTTCCAACTATTCGAATTCAAACGAAAAAGGTTTGATTAGATATGATCTCACTTATCTATCTCACTTTTTGTAAAAGATAGAAAAATAAAAAACATATAAGTATGTAATGAGATTCGAACCTATGACTTCAGACTCATTCTACATTAAATACCCTAATACTTATCTATTAGGTCGTTAACCTGTGTCTTGAGTTTTAATATAATTAAATTTCACTTAAACCATGTAACTTCTTAAAATAATTATTTGTATTAAGCTAAAACTAAAACTATTTATCCCTAATATAAGTTACTTTCTAAAAATCTACAAAATCTTTATAATTTTTTCATGTCTTATTTTTTTGGTATTTTCATCATTTGTTAATTTTTATTATCTTTATCTTTATTAATTAATTTTTTTATTTTTATTTTTATTATTATTTTATTTTTGAATTAGGACCCTTTTTGTAAAAAAAAAAAAAAATTAAGACTATAGAAGGACAAAAATTAGGTATCTACATCTATAGTTCTATATTAGCCTAGATTATTGAGAGGTTAAATAGGCAGAATAGAGTATTCTAAAGTCCATGTATAACAAGTGCTTGTAATCTTTTTATGATTTGATTTAGTGGATCAAGTGGAACAATACCGGTAAGTAGATTAGGTCCCCAGTAATGGAACAGGAAGAGAGCAATTTTCTATATTATTGTAGATTGTTGAGAGCCTAGATAGGCAAAGTAAAGTATTGTAAAGTCCATATATGATAAGTGCTTATAATCTTTTTTATGATTTGATTTAGTGGATCAAGTGAAACAGTACCAGTAAAGTGAACTGGGTCTCCAATAATGGAACTAAAAAAAAGCAATAAGCAGAAGATTAAAGCTCTATAAAATCTTAGCCTGATTTTCTCCTTCCTTACACTTTTTTAATTTGCTTTATTATTTGTTATGTATTAAATTATTAAAATATCACTGTTCATCAAATTAAATTATTAAAAAGGGAAATTTTCTTCTATTGAAAAAGTTTTAAAAAGTTCAAAGATATCAATTCATCCCTTTTCTTGATATTTTATACGAGATATTACAATTAGGCCATTGGACTATGCCCAGTTCATATAGGATTAGGTCAACCTGGATTAGATTTAAATTTAAACCTAGACCTAATATTCTCCTTATTATTTTTATTATTTATGTCCTAAAAAGTATTAATACTATTAAAATTTTCTATTCTATTTCAAATTATCTAAATCTTTTCTTTTCTTTTTAAAAATTTCTATATATTTTTACATTTTTCTATTTTTTTAAGAAAAAATTTGTGTTTTTTTTCTTCCTAAATTAGGATACTTTACTATATTCTAAAAATTTTTAAAATAAAGGAAAGTGGGGTTTGGGGTATAAAAATGAGATATCTACAATAAGCATTAGCAAGGATGGAACAAAATGTCATATTAGATATAGAAAAGCATGTTAAAAAGTTTAGCGATTTTAGGAGGTTAATAAATGAGATTTTACAATTTTTCTTTAAAACTAGTATATTTTAGTAAACTAGGCAATAACTTGCTAAAAAAAACTAAACACACAAAATTAATTCTGTAAAAATTAGTATAAGTATATAAATAAAGGACTTACAGTTCAAAGGGTGCCTTGAAAGAATGAGAAATGAATTTGCTAGAATTTTTGTGCAAAACACCACCTAAACCACTAGAACCACCACCTTTAGCCACTACCCACCACCATCAAAGTATTGGCTTACCATAGAACTCTTAAAATGAGAGAGTAACCCTTCCTTATACATTTTGGGCCCAACAAGTTACCGTGGTTGCAAAATAAGAAGGGGGTGTTATTTATAGGTAAGGTTTCGACCATGTTTATTTTTTTCTAATTTTTTAATGACCTCAAAATTCTTAGAAAATTACCACGTGTTACTGTAAATATGGTACATGTTAAGTGAAAATTTTGTGAATTTTGAACACTTTTTGGATTTTTAAGTGAATTATTGAGGAAGTTATCTATTTTTATAATTTTTCTGATTTTATCCAAACATTTTTTCTTATTCACAGATTTTGATAGATATTTTGAAGACATGTAATATTTTTTCCATTTGTTGAAGTGTTTTTGATAATTTTTGGCATTTAAGAGTGTTTTTATAAGGTATTTTGCCATATTTTTGTGTTTCACCTCGTTATTTTAATAATTTTTTTCATTTTAGAGTATATTCCTTAAATTTTTATTATTACATGCCATAATGATATTTTGCATGTAAAGAACGTGGGCTCTTATCATGCTTCTTACCTTTACTTTTCCCTTGTTATTAAATTTACTATTTACTATATAGTTTTTACTTTTTACTACTTATTTTTACTACTAGCAGTAAATTGGTCTTTTATATTTTTGTTATTTCTATCTTAAGTAAATGCCCTATAATTACATTTCCCTATTTCTTATCTATGGTTACTATTTATTACACAAACTTTATATTTTTATATTTCTAATCCTATTTTAGTCTTTAACCTATTTCTTTATCTAACATTAAGGGTTGGGGTTAAGTTTTGATCTCCAAAATCCTATTATTATAATTAGGATTAAGAGAAAGGAATTTGGATGGCTCTCACACAAAGGCATTACAAATCCAATTAATCTTAGCGTATGGGATGAAACATACATCATCATGGTCTAACCAAGTACTCTAACGAAGGAACCTGTAGATTTGCGCTTGCTGTTTTTTTAACAATATCTTTCATATTCAAGAGAGAAATATTTCTTCATTAACCATCGATTTATGGGTCTAGTTAGAGATGATGGGAAGTCTAAAGACATGTCCACAAAATGCTGGATATAAACGAACTTTAATTATGTGACCTAATTTGATCCATCGAGTTTAAGCTTTTTTTTTTTCTCCCATTTTTTACCTTTTTGTCGTGGGTGGGTGGTTGTCACCACCATAAGGGGGTCACCATCATCACTTAAGGTGATAGGTGACCGTACATCACCACTTTATGGGTTACACAATTCACCTTTAGTGATGGGTTAAAACATATGCTCATATTTACCTACTTACCAATTACCTATAATTCGATGACTGGCTGCATAAGGCGAGGACTTTTTTTTTTTTTTTTAGAGCCACATGGGCTTTTTTTTCTTTTTTTTTTTACCATTGAATAAATTTTCATTTATGTTATTCAATTAAATTGTCTAATATTAATATGAACCAATAAGAATTTGACACATGTTGTAATTACAATATTAACACAAATCAAGTAACAAAGGTAACCTCCTATCAAAAATCAAAACTCAAATCAATTTATTGTAAAAGACTAAAAATATAAGCTACTTATTTTGTACCTTTCCCTAAAATAAACAACTAATATTTGTATAAAAAAAGATAAAAAATAAAAATAACAAGTCTTTTACGTAGAGATTCTATGCAAATTAATGCAATCTTCATGCAAATGTTAGATACCGACATAGGTTTATGTAGACTATGTATGCACAACATGAACGACCATGCAACATGCTTCACATGACTTCATTTCCCATAGTTATGTCAATCAATATAGCTCCATTGAGAGCTAAAGGATATGTGAGAGAAGAGTTAGAGTTAAGAGATGTAAACCCCACAACTAGTCATTTAAGATTTCGATTAGTTGAAAAACTCAATCGAACCTAAATTATAAGCTATTGAGAGAAGTATTAGTAAAAATAATCCCGTAAACTTGAATTTAAGAAAATAAGTAATAAAATAGGAGACTGTAAAATTTTCAAATTTTAAGCATAATAATTGCTAATTACTGAAAAGGCGAAAAGTGTATTCTAATAACTAATAAACTACTAAAAATTTTAGAATGACCAAAATAATAATTAGGAATGTTCACATGTACTCTACATGTATTTATGTGTAGATAAAAATACACGAAATTACCTAAATTAGCTAAAAACTAAGTAAATAATTAAAGAAAATTATAAATTAATTATGAAAAAAATAAAAAAAAAATCAGAAGATGATAGAACAATCCAAATCAGGTCGTGGCAGGTCAGGATTTGCAAAATAAAAATTAACCAATTAAAATTAGACAACATAAAAGCCAAAAATCAAGGAAACTGGGCAAAGTCATGTCTAATTAATGCATAATAATTACAAAAATCGTCTATAAATAAGGAAAAATTTTCCAGAACTCATTTGGACAGTTTAGCATTAGAGAAAAATAGAGAGACTCGAAAATTTGAGAGAAAATTCAGAAAAAAAAAAGAAAACTATGCAGATAGGGTTTTTAAAGGGAACCCACACCAGAAGAGCAATTGAGAGTGGACGGCCACCACCACTACATGGTGGTGGTAGCGCTTAGGCCAGCCGACAAGGCCA
The DNA here is from genome assembly GCA_024138005.1 of Lumnitzera racemosa. Classification (NCBI taxonomy): domain Eukaryota; kingdom Viridiplantae; phylum Streptophyta; class Magnoliopsida; order Myrtales; family Combretaceae; genus Lumnitzera; species Lumnitzera racemosa. Next base: position 145,556,492 of record JAMXBC010000001.1, read on the forward strand.
AGGTGGCCGGAGGTGACCGGAGACACCCAGACCGGTGAGTCCCTCCTCTGCCTCGATTTTGAATAATTTTGTAAAATTAATTATTCTATCTAGAAAATTATGAAACTTGTTATTCTGAGGGTTTTTTGTATGCAAATTTAGGGAAAAATAGTTATTTAGTTTCATTACGTCTGAAAATATAGGGTCCTTAATAAATTGATCAAAACGAGCATGATTAAAACGAGAAATAAATAGGCTTAGGAGTGTAGTTTAGAGCTCAATTTTTTTTTTGTAGAATGTTTATGTGATATGGAACAATGCTATGAAGCCATTTTTTTAAAATTAATTTTCGAAATTTTTAAGTTAATTTTTAGCTCTAAAATGATGGAAAAATTGGGTAATTTTGAGCTAATTAGGTGATTAAGATACTAATTACTGATTTATATAATAATTAGATGTTTAGGGATGTTAATCTTTTATGTGCAACCCTAATCCTAGCCTTTAGAGTATTAAGTATAGTTAATTTAGGAAATTAGGTAGTTATTGTAAGAAAGTAGTAATATGTGGAATTGGAAATTGATAAATCTAAACAATTAGGGTTATTTAGATAATATTAGAGTAAAAATCAGAATAATATTAAATTTAAGTTAAAATTTAATTTTAGGTAATTATATAAAAAAGTAAGATTTTCTCACATCGGGGGTAAATCCGATACCCTAATTAAGACTAGCATGTACCGAATAACTTAGAATATTAAATTAAGACCCAATATGATATTTGAATACTCGAGCTTAATGTGATTAATTTCACATTAGGATTCGAGTATATTTAGGACTTAGAAATTGAACTAGAACCTAATTTAAAAAAATTGATGCGGAAACCGAACTCGAACCTAACCCTAAACCTAGAATAATTGTAAAAGACTTAAGACCTAGATAATTAGGTATATTAAACCCTAAATAAAACATAACAATAAGCGCTATAGGATAAAATGAACCTATAATCATTATATGAAAACTGAAACCACGTTTATGTTATAGGAATGATCAGCGATGGCCTGAGCAAGTCGGACCTCGAGTAAGTGAGCGAAGAGTCGATGTAAGTTGGGATTAATACAATGCTGTATTTTGGGAGGCTTGAGATTATGCTTGGTTGTACTTATTAGATAGTTGGATGTGTGTATGTGCTTGATTATGGGTGATGCTATGATTTTGTTTGTTACTCTGGCATGTATTGTATGAAGTAATTGATCACCCTAAACTAGACTTAATTAAATATACGAACGGTAATCATAATCGAACATGCATGGTAACCCGTTAGGGGAACTTATGACTCTTCGGCTAAATACCGACCCCTTCGAAAGTGATAGCTGATAACTCTTATTTTAAATACATTTCACATGGTGATTTTATAATATTTCCCTTATATCTTTGGTTTTCTTTAAAGAAATTGATACTTAATTGAGTAAAATTTTGATTTCAAGGTTTGAATGCATTCTTGGATCGAAAATGAAGAAAAAGAATTAAGTTTCACTCAATTCGAAGTTCAAATGAATGAGTTATGAAGTTTTGAAGTTACACAGTCTGGGACACAGCTGTGTCCCCAGGCTGTGTCCATTCAGGAAAAAATGCTGAGGTCAGAAAGTTACACCACCTGGGGATACGACTGTGTCCCAGGCCGTGTTTGATGACGAAAACGGAAACCTTTCAATACATTATACAAGGACATACTAGGGTTTCGCACACAAGATTGGACATTCAAAAGAGAAAAGACTTGAAGAGAAAGAGAGGAAAAAGGCGAAAGCAACATCCAATTTCAAGATTGAAGAACAAAAGGGGTTTTTCATGTTTGATTTATTAATTTTGCTGCAATTCGTTTTTAGTTTCATTATAATAGCTTAAGACTTTTGTATTTAGGATTATGGAACTTAGGATTTCATATGACTATTGGATTGATTGACGATTTTTAATAAAGTTTTTATCTTTTCTTGATTCAATTATGTTTTTAATTGTTAATTGATATTTCTAGAGTATCAACATATGATATTATGCATGATGATTGAGAAATTACATGTGTAATAAGATCTTTACATAATTGGAGAGAAGTACAAATATACTTAGAGATAAGATATATATTTCTTCTGGAAAATTATTCTTTTGTGTAGGAATTCATTATACATTAATGTGATTCTAAATTATATTACTAAGTGAAGAGATTCCGGTAAATAATTTAGGATTAAGGTTAATAAGCTTAAGAAAGGTATTAACTTTAATTGTGAATCCCTCCAGTTAAGAATAATAGAAATTGAATTGAATATATTTTAAGCGGTCACATGTTAAATACTAGGGGAAATAATTCCTAAATATGTTATTACCTTCTTGAAGTCATTCTTAGTTTTATCACTTTCTAAATTACTTAATCAAGTCTTATAATTAGGTTAGTTTGTTAATTTTAGTATTTTTAATTAATTCAAACCTTCATAATTTTCCGGTTAAATAATAAAGCTAAGGTTAATATTAGTACTCGAAGTTTTTAAGGGATCGACTCGGACTCACATCCGCTACATTAAAACCGGTAGGTACACTTGCTTGATATCAATAGCGCAGGATTGCAATTGGTCCCTTCTTCATCCTTAGCCGAACTAAGTGACAAGAGAGGAGGTCTCGGTGAGGGTGAAGTCAGTGGTTCGAAGATAGTCACGGGGAGGAGTGAGATCTCCATTGCATAAGCCTAGGTTTGGTCGTGAGCTGTTTCATTAATGGCAACTCCTTAACCCGAATTAGAGCGGGCGCAATTTCTTTAATCTCATGATGGGTCGGACAACGTTGTGCGATGGCATTTGCTTGCACATGCATTGCACTTAATAAGTTGATTGAAAACCTTGTTGTGTTTACGGTATAGTTTTAAGTCCCCCATCCTAACTTACTGAGCTGTGGTTGCTCACATCCCTATAGACATCGTGCAGGTGCTGGCTAAGAAGCGGCCGCAACTACTCTGAAGTTAGCAACTGCTGAATCCTGGGGAGTGATGAAAAACATTGAAGAATCAACACATATTTTATTACTTTTCATTTCTGAATAATGTATAACTAAGAAATATGTTACGAAGAATTATTATAAACTTTAATTTCAATAATTGAGTTATAGTGTATATATATATTTTCTTACTTTCTTAGGTAAACGACTTATTTAAATTACAAACTGTTTACTTTAAAGCGGGTTAGTCGTGGACACCTTGTGTAGATCAGGTCTAAGATAGCGGTTATAAGGCCAACTTCTATCTTCGGATGGTTTATACGGCGGGGCTGTTACGACTCTACCGCTTTGGGATGTGACAAGAGATATCAACTATCTTTCCTTTCATTCCAAAAATAAGATGGGATTTTTGTTTGGCCATAAGGTATGATCATCTTGCTTTGGTTGTTTGCTTGCTTGTCATAAATTGTTAAATGAAGAAGTTGCTAAGTTCTTTGAATCTCGCAATCGAGTTAGGCTTGAGGCTACAATACTTAGTGTGAGTTGTGTTTTTAAGGGTGCTTGCAAAGAGCTTAAATGCAATGGCATCAGGGATGTTGTACAGATCCATAGTAAAGGTATAGTAGGAGGTCATTTGGAGTGTATGGTTCGGTTTACTATCATACATCTCCATTTAAGGGATCTTGACATTGAGTTGAAGATTTTCCTCCTATATTGCTTATTTAAAGAAAGAGTGTTCGATGGAAAAAGTTGTCAAAGGGCTCATTTGCTCTTTAAACTCCTTAATGTCTTCTAGTTTCTCACTTCAACTTATTATACCGTGCTATAGAATGTTTGGTACGTAACCTTTGGTATGCTCCACTGCATGATATAGTTAGCATCACGCCTTGAAGTGACAAAGTCGTAATAGCTCCATGGTGTAAACCATTCTAAGATAGAAATTGGCCTTATAACCACTATCCTAAACTTGATCTATATAAGGCATATATGACTAACCCGCTTTGAAGTAAACAGTTTGTAATTTAAATAAATTATTTACCTAAGAAAGTGAGAAAATATATATATACACTATAATTTAGTTATTGCAATTAACGTTTCATAGTAATATATTTCCTAGTTAATACATTATTCAAAAATAAAAAATTCTAAAATAAAAGATTAGACCTTAAAAATATAAGTTTATTTTTCAAATGTTTTTCCTCACTCACCAGGATCCAGCAGTTGCTAGTTTCAGAGTAGTTGTAAGCTGCTTCTTAGTCAGCATCTGCACAACGTTTATAGTGATGTGAGTAATCACAGCTTAGTAAGTTATGATGGAGGATTTAAAACTATACCATAAACACAAATAAGGTTATCGACCAACTCATTTGGTGCAATGCATGTTCAATCAAATACCATCGTACGACATTTACCGGTCCGTCGTGAGATTAGAGAAATCGCGTTGGCTCTAATCAGGGCTAAGGAGTTGCCGATAGTGCAATAGTTCATGACCAAATCCAGGCTTGTGTAATGGAGACATCGCTTCTCCTGCGATTACTTTCGAACCATTGACTTTACCATTGCCGTTACTTCTTCTCCTGTCACTTAATTCGATTAAGGATGAAGAAGGGACCATTATGGAATTCGGCGCTATCCCTTTCGAAGGGGTCGGTATTTGGCCAAAGAATCCTAAGTTCCCCTAATGGGTTGCCATGTAGGTCTGATTATGATTACAGGTCGTATATTTGATTAGGTCTAATTTAGGATGATTAATCATTTCATATAAATCATACAATACAAGCCCAGAATAATAAACAAAATCATAGCATCACTTATAATCAAACACATGTACACAATCAACTATCTAATAAGCACAACCAAGTATAATCTCAAGTCTCCAAAATACAGTAACGTATTAATCCTAACTTATCTCGACTCTTAGGTTACTTATTCGAGGTTTGACTTATTCAGGCCATCGCCAATCATCCCTATAACACAAACGTGGTTTCAGTTTTTCATATAACTATTATGGGTTAGTTTTATCCTATAACGCTTATTGTTATCTTTTGTTTAAGGTTTAATATATTCAGTTATCTAGGTTCTCAAATCTTTTACGATTATTCTAGGTTTGGGGCTAGGTTTGGATTCAGTTTCCGCATCAATTTTTTTAAATTAGGTTATAGTTCGATTTCTAAGGACTGTTTTATACCCGAATCCTACAAACTCGTTTCAACTTATAATGTGAAATTAATTACATTACTTCCAGATATCATAAATACCATAATTACCTCCTAGTTAGTGTTTTATTCTATCTAGTATACTTAAATCCTTCTGATGTGAGAAATTTTCTCACATTAGGAGTGAATTCCGTACACTAATAAGGATATAAGTGTACCGGTTGAAATAAAATACTAATTAGGGGTAATGATGGTATTTAGGAGATCGGGAAATAATGTGATTAATTTTACATTATGGGTTGAAACGAATTTCTAGGGTTAGAATATAAAACACTACTTAGAAATCGAACTAGAACTTAATTTAGAAATCGATGCGAAAACCGAACCTGAACCTAACCCTAAACCTAAATAATTGTAAAAGACGTAAGACCTAGATAATTAGGCATATTAAACCCTAAACAAAACGTAACAATAAATGTTATAGGATAAAATGAACCTATAATAGTTATATGAAAAGCTGAAACCACGTTTGTGTTATAGGGATAATCGGCGATGGCCTGATCAAATCGGACCTCGAATGAATGAGCGAGGAGTCGAGGTAAGTTGGGATTAATACGATGTTGTATTTTAGAGGCTTAATATTATGCTTAGTTGTGCTTGTTAGATAGTTGAATGTGTGCATGTGCTTGATTATGGGTGATGTTATGATTCTGTTTGTTGTTTTGGCACATATTGTATGATTTGTATGAAAGGATTGATCACCCTCAACTGGACTTAATCAAATATCCGACCAGTAATCATAATCGGACATGCATGGCAACCCGTTAGGGAAACTTAGGACTCTCCGGCCAAATACTGACCCCTTCGGAAGGGATAGCGCAGGATTGCAAAATGGTCCCTTCTTCATCCTCAGTCGAACTAAGTGACAGGAGAGGAGGTCGCGGCGAGGGTGAAGATAGTGGTTCGAAGGTAGTCGCGGGAGGAGCAAGGTCTCCATTACACAAGCCTGGGTTTGGTAGTGAGCTGTTGCATTATCGGCAACTCCTCAACCCGGATTAGAGCGGGCACAATTTCTCTAATCTCACGACGGGCCGGACAACATCGTGCGATGGTATTTGCTTGCACATGCATTGCATCTAATAAGTGATTGAAAACCTTATTGTGTTTCTGGTATAGTTTTAAGTCCTCTGTTCCTACTTACTGAGCTGTGGTTGCTCACATCCCTATAGACGTCGTGCAGGTGCTGGCTAAGAAGCGGCAAACAACTACTCTGAAGCTAGCAACTGCTGGATCTTAGGGAGTGAGGAAAAATATTGAAATATAAACACTATTTTTAAGGTCTAAGTTTTTATTATTTTTCATTTCCGAATGATGTAATGATATAGAAAAATACTATAGAGAAATATTGTAAACTTTAACTGTAATAACTGAATTATAATATATATAAATTCCTCACTTTTATAGGTAAACGATTTATTTAAATTACAGACTGTCTACTTCAAAGCGGGTTAGTCGTTGACGCCTTGTGTAGATCAGGTCTAAGATAGCGGTTGTAAGGCCAACTTCTATCTTAGGGTGATTTACACGGTGGGGCTGTTACGACTCTGCCGCTTCGGGGCGTGACAACCGTGTGATGGTGGTGGCCGTCCACTCCCAACCGTCACTCCCCGAAGCAGTAGAGTCGTAACAGTCCTGCTGTGTAAACCATTCTAAGATAGAAGTTATCCTTATAACTGCTATCTTAAATCTGATTTACACAAAGCGTCCACGACTAACCCGTTTTGAAGTAAACAATTTATAATTTAAATAAATCATTTACCTAAGAAAGTGAGGAAATATATATATATATATATACTATAATTCAGTTATTAGAATTAAAGTTTACAAAATTTCTCCATAATATATTTCCTAGTTATCACACTATTCAGAAATGAAAAATTTTAAAGTAAAAGCTTAAACCTTAAAAATATATGTTTATTCTTCAAATGTTTTTCCTCACTCCTCAGGATCTAACAGTTACTAGCTTCAGAGTAGTTGTATACCGCTTCTTAGTCAACACCTACAAGACATCTATAGGGATGTGAGCAACTACAGCTCAATAAGTTAGGATGGAGGATTTAAAACTATACCATAACACAATAAGGTTATCAACTAACTTATTAGGTGCAATGCATGTTCAAGTAAATGTCATCGCACGACATTGTCTGGCCCGTCATGAGATTAAAAAAATTTTGCCTGCTCTAATCTGGGTTGAGGAGTTGCTATTAATGCAATAGCTCACGACCAAACCCAAGCTTGTGCAATGGAGACCTCACTCCTCTCGTGATTACCTTCGAACCATTAACTCCACCCTCGCTATGACTTCTTCTCCTGTCACTTAGTTTGACTGAGGATGAAGAAGAGACCATTATGTAATCCTGCGCTATTCTTTTCGAAGGGGTCAGTATTTGGTCGGAGAGTCCTAGGTTTCCCTTAATGGGTTGCTATGCAGGTTCGATTATGATTACAAGTCATATATTTGATTAGGTCCATTTAGAGTGATCAATTATTTCATACAAATCACATAATACAAGCTGGAATAACAAACATAATCATAGCATTACTCATAATCAAGCATTTGCACACTACTGACTATCTAACAAGCACAACCAAGCATAATCTCAAGTCTCAAAAGTACAGCAACGTATTAATCTCAACTTATCTGAACTCCTCACTCACTCATTCGAGGTCCAACTCGCTCAGGCCATCGCCGATCATCCTTATAACACAAACGTGGTTTTAGTTTTTCGTATAACTATTATAGGTTCGTTTTATCCTATAACGCTTATTATTATGTTTTGTTTAGGATTTAATATACCTAATTATCTAGGTCTTAAGTCTTTTACAATTATTCTAGGTTTGAGGTTAGGTTCAGGTTCAGGTTCGGTTTCCGCATCAATTTCTAAATTAGATTCTAGTTCGATTTCTAAGTACTGTTTTATACTCAAACTATAGAAACTTGTTTTAACTCATAATGTGAAATTAATAACTTTACTTTTAGATATCCTAAATACCATAATTATCCCTAGTCAGTATTTTATTATATCCAGTACACTTAAATCCTTAATAGTGTACCGAATTTACTCTCAATGTAATAAATTTTTACATTTTTCATGTAATTACATAAATTCAAGCTTTCTATCAAATTTATTGTATATTTTTATTATTATCATGATATCAATTTTTATTCTAATATCTTCTATTTATTATATTTTCAATAATTACATGTTATATGTATATATACACATCTAATATTGCTAACACTCTAATTACCATCTCCCAACATCAATTATTATTTCAAAATGTCTAAATTCATCCTAAATTATATTTTACTCCTAATTACCCTAATTTACAAATTTAACTTAAAATTTACTATTTTTCAGTATTAGTCATTTACTATATAATTAACCTAATAATTACATGTAACACCCTAAATGCTACAAGTATCATACTTCATCAGATTTCAACATCCTAAAACATATAATTATTCACTAAATCAGTAATTAACCATTTAATTACTTAATTAACCCTAAATTACCCATTTTATGCCTCATTTTAAAGCCTAAAAACTATCTAAAATTTTTGAAAATTAGTTTTTAAAAACGGGCTTCATAGAAATATTCTATATCATCTAAGTAGTCTATACAAAAATTTTGGATTCAAAACTACACTCCTAAGGTCATTTATTTCTAAACCAAAAAATGCTCGGTTTTGCATAATTTTTTAAGGATCATATATCACGAGACATGTTTTCGTCAAAATAATATTTTTCCTAAAAACTACATACCAAAATATTTCAGAATAACAAAATTTATAATTTTATAAAAATATTTACTATTTTTTACAAAATTACACAAAATTGGGCTGGAAATTAGACTCACCGATCTTAATGGCTCCGGCCATCGTGGCCTTGTCGGCTGGTTTAGGCGCTGCCACCACCGTTTGATGGTATTAGCCGTCTACTTCCAGCTGCTCGTCTGATGTTGGTTACCCTTTTATGGCTCTAATTGCACAGTTTTTCTTATTATTTTTTCTAACCCTAATTTTTCTCTCAATTTCGCTTCTCCCTATTTTTCTCACTTTACAAACTGACCAAATGAGCTTTTAAATTTTTCTTGCTATTTATAGAGCTTTAGAGAAATTATTGTACGTTATTTTGATTAGACAATTGCCTTATCTTCTTTCGATTTGACTTTTGTGTTGTTCTAATTTAATTGGCTAATTTTTTTCTTATTTTCCTCAGTTGCCATGACCTATATCTGAATCATTCCTTATTTTTCCTAATTTTTCTTGATTTTTCCTTAATTAATTATGAATTTCCTTTAATTATTTAGTATTATTTTAGCACATTACGAGTATTTTAAGTAATTAAGCATATTTCTACTTATATGTGAATTCATATATAGTAAAAATAAACATTCTTAAATATTATCTCTAGCGATTTGTTAATGATCGAAATACATTTTATGCATTTTCGATAAATAACGAGTTATATACTTAAAATTTGGAATTTTTATATTCTTTTATTTTATTACTTATTTTCTTAAATTTGAACTTTTGGAATCATTTTTACTAATTTTTTTGTTTTACTTATAATTTAAGCTTGATCAGATTTTTTAACCAATCGAAACCCTAAGTGACTGGTTTTGGGGCTTACACCAGCTATTCGTCAGGTGTTGGTTCCCCTCTAGGGCCCTAATTGCACAGATTTGAGTAATTTTTTGAAATTAATTCAAACACTCACTATTTTAGCTTTTTTTATTTTTTTCACTCTCCAAACTAACCAAATAAACTTTTGAAATTTTCTTGCTATTTATAGAGGTGTTAGAGAATTATTGTACATTAATTAGATAAGATAATTGCCTTATTTCTTCTTTTTTTTCGCTTTCTATTTGTTGCATTTTGATTAGTTTATTTTGTTTCTTCAATTCCAGATTGCCACGCCTCAATTCTGGATTTTTCCTTAATTAATTACGACTTTTTAAAAATTATTTATTATTTTTTAGCACATTTCCCATATTTTAATTAATTACGCGTATTTCTATCTACATGTAAATTCATATATAGTGCAAATAAATATTTCTAAATATTATTTAAGTCATTCTATGATTTTAGTATACATATAATTTATCTCTAGTGATTCATTAATTATCGGAATGTATTTTACGCATTTTTGATAAATAATGAGTTATATACTTAAAATTTAGAAATTTTATATATTTTTTATTTTATTTCTTATTTTCTTAAATTCGAACTTATGGGTTTATTTTTATTAATATTTCTAACTTTACTTATAATTTAGGCTCCTTTTAACCAATCGAAACCTTAAGTGATTGGTTATGGGGCTCGCAGTTAGCGCTTAATGCTAAGATTAAACTCATGAGTTAGGCTTTGGTATATTGTTTTGCAGGTTGTAATTGTTGCTTCGAAGTGAATGCTCCTCTAAAGCGGGTAAGATTTAAGGAGAGGTGTTTGCTCTCAGCTATCATTTAAACCATCGTTTTATCTATGGCCCCGTTTCATCTAAAGATAACTGCCCTAACCTCCCCACGGACTATGGTGATTACTTTAGCTTGTACTTATACTTGGGAGGAGAGTTGGAAGGTTGATGGCATATCCTTCTTAGGGGAATGGATGTCTTTTGATTGGCCAACTGGTAAGGGGACTTATCTAAGATGTGGCCTCACTATTGATGATGTATTGCAGCTTCCCTGAAGTCACTTCCATTATGGCAAGAATTAAAACAAAGAATGAGGCATAGCAAGTCAATAGGCCTCGACAAACCATGGATGTATAGGAGGTTTAAGGGGCTTAATTCCACATATAGTATATTGGAATTAACATCAATTCATGCTAATGAAATATATTCTGGTCTCATGAAGATATATAATTTCAATATAATGAATATACAACACACACACACATATATATGAGTACTAAAATAAATGTGCATTATTGTAATTTACTTAATATAATATTATCATTCGTATTATATATATTGTTGATAATCCTCTTTAGGCCTAAGCCCAAATATTTTAGCATGCTCGAGTCTCCTTAAACTCTATTTTGGGCCAAGATCTCAACCCCCTTTGGTAAGACAACCGCCACAGCCTCCATATGAACAGCTCGACCAAAGCCTAAGTGTAGCTAGATGGGTAGCATGCTCGGTGGCAGCATAATTAGGGCTGCAAACAAGCTAAGGCAAGCTAAGCTTCTACAGGCTTAAGTTCAGCTTATTTAAAAATTTTCAAGCTTAAACTCGAACTGAACTTTTTATCAAGCTTATAGTTAAGGCTCGACTTTAGCTTATTTAGATAAACAAACGTTATTTTAAGTTCAAGCTCGGCTCATTTATTAATGGAGCTTAAGTCAAGCCGAGCATAAAACAAACTAATCTTAAGCCTACTCGCAAGTTTAAACAAGCTGGTTTATGAGCCTGAACTAGAACTAAAGCTCAAGCTCAACTTGTTTAGATAAACAAACTTCATCTTGAGCTCAAAGGTCGGCTCATTTACCAATCGAGCTTAAGTTAAGTCAAGTTTAAGCAACTTACAAGTAGCTTGGCTCATTTACAGCCTCTAAGCACAACTTGCTCGGAGGTTATCTCTGAGCATTCCCCTAACCCCAACTAGTTGAAGTCAACAAAAGCTTTAATCGATGTCCTGACTCCTTGGCACTTGAGACCCCGAGGTTAGTTTCGAAGCTCTGTAAACCCACATTGACCTTAGTCTCGAGCACTTACCAGCTATTTGGCATGCAACTCGAAGATCATGATACGATAATCGCTCAACTAATCCTTCGTCTCTCTCTCCATTAAATATCATCTAACAGCCTATTATAGGTGCCTAGCCATCTAGGCTCTTGGCGACTGCCTATATTAAAGTGACAAGCTTTCTTCTCCCAAATTTATCAACCAATGGAAAAGAGCTATCCTTTCCCGTAGTTTGCACACCTCCTTATGCTTACCATGTTTGAGCTAATCTTCCTTGGTCACATATCCCTAATAGGTGGTATGCAATTGCAGGTACAATGATCGCAATCGAAATAGTCCTTATACACTTAAAACACTCTTAAAAATTTCTCTTTTTTTTTTCCTTTTTTCCTAACTTTAGTATTGAAGGGCCTTTACTAACTCTGCCACAAGGGGGTTTCTTATAAGTACACCATCACATACGATTGCCAAAGCACCGAGAGACCATTAGAAGACTACTGTAATATCTACTATCACTATATATGATATGAATATAATATAATAGTTATTATAGGTTATACAATATATATATATATATCTTAATAAATAATATAGAGATACATCTTATAATATATTATATCTTAGTTTGAACACATATATGCTATATTTATAATATAAAATTACACTTGTATGATATGTTTAAAATAATACTAGCAAACCACGCCCTCACGATGTGCTTACTAAAAAAAAAAAAAAGATATAAATCAAAGTCCTTTAAGAATTTTAATTTTTTTTTTTGCCATCGAATTATAAAATTTATGAATCATATAAAACATTTTCATTTTAGCAAATTAACATTATTAGCGTTGATTGAATTATGTCATTTTGTAATTATCGAAATAAAAAAATAATGATTTCTAGTCATTCTCACATAAAATTAAATGAATATGAGATTTTATGAATAAAACAAATCATGAAGGGAATGGTTGAATAACAGAAACTCTAAAGTGAGCGTCATGCATGAGGGAAAAAGTGGATAAATTCTATAAGTGAAGGGAATACGATTGAAAAGGTTGTACGATTGGTTTCAAACTATTATGATAACTACTAAATACACATGTAGGATATATTAAATGCTTTAAAATCACAAGACACCAAATTCTAGTAGTTGTAATAGTAAAAAATGAGGTTTAGCTTTAATAGCATAGATAGATTGAATAAATCATATAATATATCTTATGATCTATTAAAATCAATTTTAATATAGGTGTACTATGTTCAAAAAGATATGCGCAAATACATATACATATATAAATACACACATACGACATTTATAGTATTTATCATACTATAATAATACCATAATGTATAATATCCTTACACATATACAAACACACATGGAAAACACATACACATATATATACATTCTAGCAAAACCATGCATCAACAACATGCATGTGCTTGAAAAAATAAAATATAAATAATTTAATAAAAATATGATGGCATTTATTATAGAAAAATAAAAAAAACAATTGTTTCATGGAGTTAAATAACTAAAAATTAGAAGTGAAATGATTTTTTTCAAAACTACTTAATTGATAATATATAAATAATAACGAACTATACTTGATAACTTCCATTATGCAGTGGGTCGTATTTGATAATTGAGTTGATTGAATAAGCTAAAAGAATAAAGACATCAAATTTGGTAGTTATTGGTAGCTGTTAAAACAAATTGGCTTTAATAATATATGTTGATCGAGTGGAGACCAGCTAAAGTGTATGGGGTTGGACTGAATTGGACTTTACCTCCTATTCCTCGACAATTGCAAAGTCCTCTGCGAGTAAAGTCATCGGGGTCCTTCGATGCTTAAGTTAACAAAGAAGACGAAGAAAGTGGGAGGTGAGCACTTAAGACCTGATGCACTGTACCTGCTTATTGTGTGCGTATCTTCAACTTTTCTTCTTTAGGGGGAGGAAGAAGTCTTTGAAGGTGAGAGTGAGAGAGAGAAAGGGATTCGATTGGAGCATGCCATAGCTGACCAAGCCACCAAATTTGTAGTTCAATGATTTAGAAAGGGTAGAGGCATTCAATACGTTGATTGTACTACGGATGTCAAATGCTCATTAATGAATTGTAGTGAGTTATACCGACTAAAGATAAAAGTTAGACCGACATGCTCATTAAGGGAACGGTTGATGCTCGATAGAGGGAGTTGAGTCTCGGGCTTACTGTAGATGATCTATGAGTGTGGCTCATTGGTTGGGGATTTATTTGCTCTAACATTTGTTATATGGCTCGTTAGGCATGTTGAGATGCAGGAGATTGGCTCACCCTTGATTAGCATTCTTTATTGGTATAAGCTTGTGGACTCATAAGAGATTGCTACTTGCTTAGGTGCCTACTAGGTATGTCTTGTGATGGACTTTACTTGATTGGCCTTAGTTCAAACGAGAATCGAGCATCAATAGTATAGATATAGATATATGTATGTATATAACATCCCATGTATTTTATATGTAATACACATACACACTTGAATGAATATATATGTAATATACAATAAGTGGTAATAGGTACACAATATCTTTCTTGTAATAAATAAAAATAATTAAGAGATGATATACTATAGAATTCTTTTTCTATAAACAATTTAAATGATAAATATATAGTTTATTTTATCATATGACATAACATAGAACAATACATATAATATGTATTATTTTGTATTTAATTAACTATACATATAAAACTCATACGCAGTAAATTTCGTGTAATGGATATAATATACAATTTTGACATATCTAAAATTGTATTTTATGTATAATGCATTATAACAATTTATAGCATATATAATATATGTATATGTATGTATATTGATTGAGTTTTAGCTTAGAATGATGGTTAAAAAGGTAAAATTTTATTTTATAAAGGTTGATGGAATTATGATTTTCTATTTAGAACCTAAAATCGAAATACTAATTAAAGTTAGTATGGCCAATTTGAAGAAATTGTAAGCCTTCACTTAATATTTAGAGTTGAAAAACTAATTAAAACTAGAAATAACGGTCATCCTTAAGTTATATTCAAAAGTAAAAATCGAGATTAAACCAGTGATAACAATTTTATTCTATGCTGATTCTCATATACCGATCATGTACTAACTACTATGAAGGTAGGTTGATTTATTCAACCACGTTCTCTAATGACAGATGAGGTGCGTGTATCACGGGCAGATTCTGTTGCTCGACCCCATGCTGCACTTAGCGTTCCTGACCTTACTAAGGAAGGTTAAGTCAGCCTGTAACACACTCACAAAGTTAAGGAGAGAAAATAGAGAGAGAAACTCTGAAAGTATACTGTATTCACTCAAATAACTTGTGTGCTACATTTGAGGGGAATATCTCTATATATACAGAAAGCCTTTACAATCTAATGGTTAAGATCAATTCGATCTAATGGTTACAATTGACTCCCAACTACTACATCCACTTACCCCACCTACTACTATACAAGATTCTGGACTTCTCTGGAAACTTCCAGAGCTTTTCATCATCTAGAAGTTTTTAGTGGGCTTGGGCTTTCGTCTTTGGGCTTTAGGAACCTCCTAAGAATGGCCCATTTTAGGAGATCCGTAAAATTCCCCCCTGCTCAATCCGGCGATACCCTCGTCGCTCCTTCATCATGGAACTGTCGAATTTTGTCATTAAATTGCCACAGTACTTCAACTGGTTCCCAACCGGCCTCACTCTCTGGTCTTCCCTTCCACATTACCATATACTCATGTCTGGGAGTTTGTCCACGTCTCCTCACATGTCTATCAGCTATGATCCCTTCCACTTCCTTATCAAATGAATCTCGTACTCCTATTGGAGCCCTTTGTGATATAGCTCTTATAGGGTCTTCCTCATCTTTGTGAAATGGTTTTAGCATGCTCACGTGGAAAACTGGGTGGAATTTCAGTTTGGATGGAAGTTCCAATTTGTAAGATACTCGCCCCACTCGTTTCACAATTGGGAATGGACCCTCGTAGCGCCTCATTAAACCTTTATGTAGTTGTCCCTTTGTAAGTTGTATCAAATGTAACTTAACAGGCACTTGGTCACCTACCTGATATTCTATCGCCTCCGCTTCTTGTCTGCAATCTTCTTCATTCTCTTGATAGCTCGGTCTAAGTATGTCCAAGCTAAGTCGTGATTTTCCTGCCATTCCCTTGCAAATTTATATGCGAGAGGGCTGAACCCCGTATATTCTATTGCCACTGTATGAGGAGTTAAGGGTTGCCTTCCCAGGACGATCTCGAAGGGACTCTGTCCGATGGACTCATTCTTCTGTAGGTTAAACGAGAACTACACCACATCTAACAACTTGGTCCAATTGTGTTGGTTAGCTCCTACAAAATGCCTTAAGTATAATTCCACTAAAGCATTCACTCGCTCTGTTTGACCATCCGTCTGGGGATGTAAACTAGTTGAAAAGTTTAACTCGGATCCCAGAAGTTTGAACAGTTCTGTCCAAAATTTCCTTGTAAATCGCCCATCTTGATCACTCACAATGTTTCCAAGAAAGCCCCAATACTTTACTACATGTTTCAAGAACAATCGGGCAGCTTCATCTGCTGGGTAATCCTTTGTTGCTGGGACAAAAGTCGCGTATTTTGAGAACCTGTCTACCACAACCATGATTGTACCATACCTTTCCGATTGGGGTAAACTTATAATGAAGTCCATGGAAACACTTTCCCATGGCCGTTCAGGAATGGGAAGAGGCTCTAGTAGTCCCGTAGTTGCCTTGTGTTCAACTTTGTCTTGTTGGCACACGAGACAAGTTCGGACATAGCTTTCAATATCTTTCCTCATGTATGGCCAAAAATACTTTTCTTCCACTAAGGCTTGGGTACGGTGCATTCCTGGATGACCTGCCTATTTAGAATCATGACACTCTCCAAGTATCTCCCTTCTTAGATTCAAGGAATGGGGCAAATAAATTCGTTGTCCCTTTGTATATATTAGTTAATTCTCTTGCCAAAATCTCCTTATCTTCCCTTCTTGACATTAGATCAATAGAGCTTTAGCTCACTTATCACTCTCCATCCCTTCTTGGATTCTATCAATGAGGTTGCTTTCAGTTTTGCTGATGGCTGCCAACTCAACCCTTCGGTTCAAAGCATCCGCCACAACATTAGTCTTACTTGACTTATGTTCAAGGTCGAAATCGAATTCTACTAGGAAAACCTACCACCGGGCTTGCTTAGGAGAGAGCTTCTTTTGAGTCTGAAAATAGCTGGTGGCCATATTGTCAGTCTTAACCACAAACTTCTCCCCTAACAAGTAGTGCTTCCATACCTGAAGACAGTGTACTATCGCCATCATCTCCTTTTCATGCACTGGATATCGCTTCTTTGTGTCGCTTAAATTTCGGCTCTCAAATGCCACAGGGTGTCCTTTCTACATTAAAACCCCTCCAATAGCAAAATCACTAGCATCGGTACATACCTCAAAGGGTTTGCTAAGATTGGGAAGGAGAAGGACCGTTTCCTTAGTGATTGCCATTTTCAAGGTCTCGAGTGCCCGTCGTCTCTCTGTACTCCAAAACCAAAGGGTATCCTTTTTGAGTAAGTCCGTCAATGGGCTTGCTATCTTTGAATAGCCTTTAATGAATCTTTTATAGTAATTTACTAAGCCAAGGAAAGATCTCAGCTTAGTAGGCTTGGTGGGTTCCTTCCAATCTTAGATGGCCTGCACCTTTCCTTCGTCCATTCTAATCTTTCCTCTCCCCACTATATGACCGATGAACGTTACCTCTTCTTGTACAAAAGCACATTTCTCTATTTTCACATATAGATCATTCTTCCTCAAAGCTAAGAATACTGAGCGAAGGTGCTCTATATGTTCCTCCAACGTCTTACTATAAATCATAATGTCATCCAAGTACACTACTACAAATTGATCAAGAAAGGGGGCTAAAACACGATTCATAAGTGTACAGAAAGTAGCCGGGGCATTGGTAAGGTCGAATGGCATGATTAGGAATTCAAAAGCACCATACCTTGTAACACAAGTAGTCTTAGGTTCATCTCCTTCTGCAATCTTCACTTGGTGATATCCCAAGCGTAAATCCAATTTGGAGAAGTATCTAGCTTCTCCCAACCTATCGAATAGATCCGATATCAGTGGAATGGGATACTTATTCTTTATCGTGACCTTATTTAAGGTTCGATAATCAATACATATTCAGAGTGATCCATCTTGTTTCTTCTGAAAAAGTATAAGAGCTCTAAAAGGTGCCTTTGAAGGCCTAATGAAACCTGCTTCTAGTAATTCCTTCAATTGTCACCCCAACTCTTCTAATTCTAGAGGTGACATCCTATTTGGGACGGCGGCGGGCGGCCTGGCTCTAGGTTCCAATTTTATCACATGGTTTACCTCTCTTCTTGGTGAAACACTTTCTTGACCACTAGTCTCTTCCCTAACTTTTAAGGCAGCTAAGTAAGTGACTCCATTCTTCTTGAGTCCCTTTTCCAATTGCATAGCCGATAGGAATTTGGTGGCTTGGTCCACTTTTCGTACAACAGGTACCACACATTATGAGTTGTGATCAAGTACACAAATGCAGTTAGCCCGTGGTACAATAAGTGCATTAATGCGATCTAAGAAATCCATCCCAATCACAAACTTAAAATCATCCATTGGCACTACTTCAACTGTCTCCTTTTCCTGCCAACCCCCAATACGGAGCTCTATCCCCCTGGCTACTCCAATAGTGGAAACTTCTTTTGAGTTAACTGTTTTAAGTCATGTTTTGGTCTCCTCCACTTTTAGCCCCAACTCCTTTGCTGCCATATTAAAAATAAAAAGATGAGATGCTCCTATGTCTACGAAGGTATTAAGTTTCTTACCTGCTACCGATACTTCGGTATACATCAATCATTTTCTTTCATTGACTTGAGACTTCATAGCACTGAGTAGACGAACTGACCCTAACTGGGCCTTATCCCCATCATCTGAGCTTTCACCTGCTGCTAGTGCCGCCAATCTCTCTTTCTTCGGACACTCCCTAGTATAATGGGGTCCATTATAGAAATAACATTTCAATTCACAAGGTTTCCATCTTTCCCCGTCTTTCCCTTCACGAGTTCTTCCTCGATCACTATCTCTTTCTTCTGCTTTGGTTTTTCCTTTGGAAGAACTCCCACTCTTCTCCCTTTTAACTCCCCCTTTCCATCTTCCCCCTGTGATCTTAGGATCAGTCTTCCGAAATTCCATTAGGCCTTCAGCAACTGTTATAGCCTTGGAAATGTCTTCCACTCCCCTTTGCTCCAGCTCTAATTTAGCTCAGGGCTTTAAGCCATCCACAAACATCACCAAAGTATCTTCCCTTTGCTTCCTTAGCAACATTTTGGGGGGAGAATTGACCCTTCAACTTTTGTACAAAGTTATCCCATGTGTTGATATCGGCCACCCTCCTGCGCCACCATACCATGGCGGAGTCTTTCAGATACATGGCAGCAATACGTACCTTTCCAGCATCATCTAAGATTCCCACATCATTAAAGTATTGTTCCATTCCCCATAAGAAGTTATCTACTTCTCAAGTAGACCGCATCCCGTTAAAGTGCTCTGGCTTTGGAATATCAACCCTATGGCCAATCTGGAGGGTCATTCCATTTGCAACAGCAATTCGGCAAGACGTCAATTGCATCTTAAGATCTTCAATCTCTTGACGCATGACTATTACCACTGCATCAATTTTAGCTTCATAAGCTTCTTCCTTAGTTTCTAAGGCCGTGACTCGGGCTTAAAGAGCATCACCCTTCTCTTCAATAACATTTCCATGATGCCTAAGCTCTTCTACAGCCCGATTCAGTGCTTCTTGCAATTCGCCTTGGAGTTCTTTTTCCATTTCCTCAAGACTGCCTTGAGACTCATCAAATTGTTCCTTGGCCTCAGCAATGCTCAACTCTGCCTTATCCATCCTATTAAGGAGAGAGTTAGTAAGTCCCGAGACCTAGCCCTTTGCCTTGTAACACGGCGATCGTTATGGTTAGCCAATTCATCGACCATTGAAGTGTTGTTGTCTCCTCCAAATGACATCTTCTCCATAAGCAATTCCTTTTTCAGGCTCTGATACCACTTGTCACGGGTAGATTCCGTCGCTCGACCCCGTGCGGCACTTAGAGTTCCTGACCTCACTAAGGAAGGCTAAATCAGCCTGTAACACACTCACAAAGTTAGAAAGAGAAAGTAGAGAGAGAAACTCTGAAAGTATACTGTATTCACTCAAATAACTTGTGTGCTATATCTGACGGGAATACTCCTATATATATACAGAAAGCTTTTACAATCTAATGGTTACAATCGACTTCCAATTACTACATTCACCTACCCCACCTACTACTATACAAGATTCTGAACTTCTCCAGAAATTTCTAGAGCTTTTCATCATCTAGAAACTTTTAGTGGGTTTAGACTTTTGTCTTTGGGTTTTAGGAATATCTTAAAAATGGTCTATTTTGGAAGGTTCGTAACACGTGTAAATGGAAAAGGAAAATAAGAATTTTTTTTTTTAAAAAAAAGATTAGAAGAAAGAAGACGGTGGGGGAGAGAAAAGATGTAAAAGGGTGGCCCCTCGTATTACGTAATTGTAGGAAGAATTATAGGCTTTTGCGACTTTCGGCTGATACGATTGCTACCGATATATGCTGAAAGCATATACCATTTCCTCTTTGGTTCTTTCTATATAATAATAATTACCAACTGGGGAAGAAAAATATAAATGCGGAGCACATAGAATAAAAGAAATATAAGACTATTTGATTTTCACTTTTTTTTTTTCCAATAAAGAGGAGAACAATGAAAATCAATATGATAGTGAAAAGATAGAATAACTAAAGTTTGGGATGAAAAATTAAATAATTTATTTTACCTCCTCTTATATTTTTCTCCCATATGCAAGACAATAAAATTTGTTGGAATTTAAAACAAATTTCTCTCAAGTATCGTCTGTTTTTCTTTCTTTTTTTTATTTTTATTTTTTATTATAGTACTAAGATGTTTGCATATCGAACCAAGTTACTGGACAAGAAGAGGTTTGAGGTACATAACTAAAACTAAAAAAATCTATGCAATATATTTAGTAATAAAAAAATTATATAAGATATATTTTAAATTCTAAATCATAATATTAAACTTTATTATTATTATAATATGAATAATCATTTTTATATTTTGATATTTTTAATAAAAAATGTATCTAATATTATATATTTTTAACAATATATATATATATATATATATCAAAGGATAATGTATAATGCGATGGGTGCATACTTCGTAGATGCCAGTTTGTAGGATACGAAAATAACTAAATAACTTTAAACACTAAAAGTATTAAAGAATCAATTAATAATAGTTAAAAAAATATTTTTACTTTAATAATATAAATTTTTTTTTATGTGCTATACTCTCTTGCTCGACGGCTCAAAATACATGTCCTAATGTCTCTTCCTAATTTTAAAGGATTTTGATTCTTTAAATTTTTCATTTTTTAAAATTATAAAATTAAGAATTATTATTATCTAAAATTTTTTAAAAACATAATGTCATAAAATATTTTAAAAATTTAAATGATATTAATTCTTATTTTTATAACTTAAGGAAACAGAAAGTTTTAAAAAGTTATATGTAGTTTTAAAAGTTCAGATGCATGGAAATGACGTCATTGTCACGTGAGAGCAAAGGACGAACTTCAACTAAGAAAAGAAGTAAGTGAGAGGAGGGGGGTGTAGGAGATAACCGATGGGCCGGGTCTGCGGTTTTACCGAAAAAGATGGGTGAAAACCACGGGCCTGGCCTCGGCCGCCCTCCGTGGCTCGTTGTCTAGCCATATCTCTGTCTTGCGAGCTGAGCGTGACTCTTTACCCTAAGCCATTTTCGTTTTTTTTTTTTTTTTTTTTTTCTGTATATATTCTTTTTACATCTAGAAGCTTCTTCTTTTTAACCGCTCGAGTCTAGTCTCTCATTCTATTGATAAAACCAGTTCACCTTCTCTTCTTCTTCTCCTCCTCTGTCACACTGTTTATTGATCTGATCTCACCTCCCTTGTTTATTCAACCCTCAAAAGCAAATCGAAAAAAAAAAAAAAGAAATGGTGACAAAGAAGAGCGTGGGGGCTCTAAAGGAAGCAGAGTTGAAAGGGAAGAGAGTATTCGTTAGGGTAGATCTGAACGTGCCTTTGGATGATAACCTTCATATCACCGATGATACACGTGTTCGTGCCGCCGTTCCCACCATCAAGTACCTCTTGTCTCATGGTGCTAGAGTCATCCTTGCTTCTCACTTGGTATTGCTCCTATCGCTGTTGCTCTTTCACTATTACTACTGTTGCTCTGACTCTTCATTTTCTTCATCAGATCTCATCTGTACAACTATTGCCATATCTGTTTAGATCCGATTGCCAGTTTTTTCTTCACTTTACTATTATCCCTACCTTAGCAATTAATCTCATGCCTGATTTTCTCAAAATTCATTTCCATCGATAGAAGTTCCTGATCTGGAAACAAAACCAAAAGATAAAAATGTAAAAAAAAAAAAAGAAAAAATCAAAATCAAAATCGTAAACTATCCCCAGCTCCCGTTTTACTTTTTGGATTGAATCCAAGGATTCCTTTGTTTATTATTGGATTGGAAGCTACAAAAAATAGATCGTTTGATTTTCACTTACTATAAGCTCTTCAACACCAACTTGTTCATATTCCTTTTCAGTTTAATTGTTTCCTTCCTCATGGGAATTATCTAATAAATACAAGAGACAAAACTTTCTTAACATTTATTAATGGGCTCTCCTATCATTTTTTATTTTCTACATCATGTTATAATTACGGTGGGAAAAACTTTGGTAGACTAGTGTTCCTGCCTATAGCTACAACGGCCATGGCGGGCTCTCCTATCATTTGGTCATTGTTAAATTGACATATTGTGCGAACTATTAAATAAAACAATTTTTTAGGGGGTGAAAGATAGTGGTTATAATGAATAAGAACATTGTTTCGTTGCTTTTTATCGCTCTTAACGTTGAACTACTTTAAATTTGGTGGTGTCTTGCAGGGACGTCCCAAGGGTGTTACCTCAAAGTACAGTTTGAAGCCTCTTGTACAAAGGCTATCTGAGCTCCTCGGAGTCGAGGTCTCTCTTTAACTCTTACCTACACTCACTTTTGCCAGTCTATAGAGTCATCCTTTTGCTTACCCTGTGATCATGTTATGCTCTTTACAGGTTAAGATGGCAAACGACTGCATTGGCATGGAAGTCGAGAAATTGGTTGCGGAGACACCGGAAGGAGGTGTTCTCCTTCTTGAGAACGTTAGGTTCTACAAGGAGGAGGAGAAGAACGATCCTGAATTTGCAAAGAAGCTTGCTGCTCTTGCTGATGTCTATGTTAACGATGCCTTTGGCACTGCTCATAGAGCCCACGCTTCTACTGAGGGAGTTGCCAAATTCTTGAAACCTGCTGTTGCTGGTTTCCTCATGCAGAAGGTATCCTATTTCTTTCTTCTTTTTGTATGACGGCTAGTTAAAATGAATCTATTGGTGTTGCCTGATCTAACATAATCAACTGTTCAACATTCGTTTTCTCATTTTAATGGTGGTTAAATAATTCCAAGTTTTATATACAACTAAATATGTCAAGTAATCTGTTATCACATGTATTATATCTTTATCTTCAGTAGCCAACAAATCAACTAGGCCTGAAAGATATCATCCGCGAAAAATCTTATGAATCTGCAAGTCTTTGTTCCTTGTTCTATTGGACATGCAATCTTTTCATTCTGAGTTTTCAGAGTCTTGCAATATTGTGTCTACTCCACCCCCAACCCCCCACCACACTTCTTTCCTCTCCTCTTCTGTTTGCTACCTATTCATGTTTTATCAATGATCGACATAGGAATTGGATTACCTTGTTGGTGCTGTGACAAATCCCAAGAAGCCTTTTGCTGCCATAGTTGGTGGGGCAAAAGTATCAACCAAGATCGGAGTAATTGAATCACTCTTAGCAAAGGTTGACGTACTTCTTCTTGGCGGAGGAATGATTTTCACTTTCTATAAGGCTCAAGGTTTTTCAGTCGGATCATCCCTTGTTGAAGAAGATAAACTTGAACTCGCAACTTCACTTCTTGAGAAGGCAAAATCAAAGGGAGTTTCCTTGCTTCTTCCTACCGATGTGGTTATTGCTGATAAATTTGCTGCTGATGCTAACAGCCAAGTATGTCGCTGCATCTATGTTTCATTTCATTTGAGCACACCTCTATTATTACTGTATTGGCTAACATGTACTTAGTCTTTGACCTAGCAATGCCAATGCTGTTAATCTATTGTGCAGGTTGTGCCAGCATCCGGTATCACAGATGGGTGGATGGGCTTGGATATTGGACCTGATAGCATCAAGACATTCGGTGAAGCTTTGGATGCAACCCAAACCATCATTTGGAACGGACCCATGGGAGTGTTTGAGTTTGACAAGTTTGCCATGGGAACGGAGGTATACACATAAAGGCTCTCTTTGCTCTGCCGTGATGCACTTGTATCTTTGCAGTTGCACGGGAAAGATTCTCATGGTAGCTTTTTATCAAGATTTGTGTCGTTTTAAAACGATTATGATTCACGGAATGGGTCTCCTGCAAGCTGTCTTGGAAGTTATCTCTTTCCATTCTTTCACATGTTTATCTTGGCAAGTTATCTTTGTTAGACAATTACATTGGCTCTATTATGTTGAAGTTGGGCATCCTGATTTGTTTCTCTTGACATTTTAATCAATTTTTCTGGTACTTAAAAAGAATTAAAAAGGTAATAATAGCATTTATATCATGTTTCTGAAAATGGTGGGGTGAACAAATTGAGGAAAGCATGAGATTTTGTTCTTCAGGTTTTTGTTAGTTTGTCATGCACTCTTCATTAGCCTTCAGCTTTTCCTGTATCCCTAACGATGGTTGGTCATGGTTTGCAGGCTATAGCAAAGAAGTTGGCTGAACTAAGTGAGAAAGGGGTGACAACCATCATTGGAGGAGGTGACTCGGTAGCTGCTGTTGAGAAGGTTGGGCTTGCTGATAAGATGAGCCACATCTCTACTGGTGGTGGTGCCAGTCTAGAGCTCCTCGAGGGAAAACAACTTCCAGGAGTTCTTGCTCTCGATGATGCTTGAGCTAGCTTTCTCTGTGAAAGTGTTCCATTTTGTGCATTAATAATTATTGTCTGATATGCCTGGTTTGTAACCAGCAATGTTGCATCTGAGTTTTTAATGTTGTAGAGGCGATAGACTAGATCTAAATAAACGAGTTTTTGACGAGCATTATTAATTAATGCTCCGTTACTTTGGATTGAAACTTGTACGTGATGCTTTTAGCGATCCACTCATACAAATGCTTGGTGTTTGGAGGTTCTTTGGGATGTTTTTGGGTATTAGCAGCATATAACCGACTTATGGATATTCTTACATGCAGATTTTCCGAGGAATCTTATTTATTTTTGGGTTGAGAAAAATCGGTTTATTCTTAAAACTGGAGCATGCATGACTGAACGTCAACGGGAAAAAGAAGTGTGTAAAGTGGGGTAATTGATATTTTACAATGCTCTTGACGATCCGTTAACACTTAAAAACTGGCTAAGACTGGAATAACGAGAACTTCATTTATGTAAAAGAGTAAGCAAAAGGATATTTCCTAATTTCTTCTACAATCATCTTTGTCCAGCAAACGACCTCCATAACGACTATAGCCACTCAACAAAAAAACATGGAATTTAGATTTATCAAAAATATAAAATGAAAATTTTACTTACAACCCAAAAAAAAAAAAAAAAAAAATTCCTTCTTAGACAGTACGTTTACATGATTGCATTGGGTTAAGGGGTTTTGAACTTGTAACATGGCATTTTGGCTGTCTTAATTGGTTCGAAACCCCCAGAAAGCTACAGATAATTTCACTGAGAAAATTTATTGGAAAAAAAAAAAAAGAAAGGGAATTACAAATTGAATCAGGTCAAAGATGAGTTGAATGGAAGAAAGGGAAGAATAAATTGAAACTTTTGATTCATTGGATGGTGATTTCAGGTTCGAGAGATTTGAAAGTTACGGTTTTTAACGTGTGTATAGAGTATACACACGATATACGTGCTTCCAAGTCCTAACGGCTGTTGGTGACCAACCACTCGACTTTAAGTGGTTAGTGGTTGCTAGCTCAAAGTGGAGGTGTTAAATCTTCCTGTTTCAGCGCCCCCAAAATAATACGGTTTGATGCTTCCAACTAGGCAATAGGGGTTGTGGTCACAAGATTTTAGTCTAGTGGTAGCGGTGGTGGTAACAAGCATACTAATGTAGTGGTGGTAGCGACACGTTCATGCTTGTATAGTGTGGTGTGTGGTAGTGTGGTGTGCCGTGGTAGCATGTTGGAGAAGATAAGACAGCAATGTCTTTTAATGCTACCACGTTCATGCTTGTATAGTGTGGTGTGTGGTAGTGTGGTGTGTCGTGGTAGCATGTTGGAGAAGATAAGACAGCAATGTCTTTTAATGAGCCGAGATACTTAGGTCTAACTTAAGAATCCTAATTCAGTATAATACAAAATTAGAGTTCTTCTTAAAATTCCTATTACGGGTTCAATTATGAAATAAACACCATAATAGAAATTCATGAGAGATTAAGAAGGAATGCATACCTAAGTGAATGCACCATAGATATTGTGTTTGTAGCACTAATTTGGTTTCTTTGATTGCATGGCGTATCTCTTGGTTAGTCTGATTGTATTGGCATTGGTACTTATTTAAACTACAGTGCTTTCTTGGCTAGGTCATTAGTGTTTTGATTTATATATTGTGTGGCGAGATTCTTATAGCTGGCTGATCACATATAATGGATGTATCGATCAATTTAGGAGACGTTTTGAGCTGATGACACATAGAAGGATATCGTTAAGAAGAGATGTGGGAGGAAAAATGGGCAAACTCGATATTTCAAATGCATGCGTGTGACAATGGATCAAACTTGATGTTCTTAATTGAATTACTTGTTTGATCCTCTTTAAAGTGATTTCAATAAAACTTTAGTGTTTGTTTTAAGCTTGCTAATGTTTTGAATTAATCAAATGAGAAAAGAAGTCTTCTATTTATAAAGTGTAGAGATTAATCTTATCCATTGAATAACTTTAAGATAGCCAATTGAGATTATATCTTATTATTTAAGCTTATCATTTTCTTTAGCCTTCATGAGCTTAGATATGGGCTTCTAATATGTTTAAGGCTTTTGTTAATTAAAAAAGGCTCATTATCATCGTTATTTGGCTTAGACACCAATTGAGTCTTCGTAAGGCCTAATATGAATAAATGAAACCCAAATGTCCAAAGGCACTGTTTTTGAGTCTTCCTTTTATGTATAAGATGACTGAGCAAGGCTAAGAGTAGAATATCTAGTCTAGCGATCTCCGTTATGAGCCTATTAAGTAAGATCTCTTTAAAATATCTTTAATCCAATCGATTTTGTACTCTATCACTAGCCCAAGATATCGGGCCATAGTATTAAATTGGGTTAAAAACTCATTATCAAAATGTCCCTCTTATAATATAAACACGAAAATTTTAGGTTAGTTGGCAATGCATATCAGAAGCGCTTCTTAGTTAAATTTCAGCTCATGCTTAGGTCTTCCAGTGTAATAGATAATTCATGATTTTTTTTTTTTTTTTATAATTCTAGGCTCTAGTTGGGTATATATATATATATATATATGTTTTAGGATAGACTTAATTATCTGAATTGTTTCAAAAATCTTATTAATCTTAAGATTCTTGGATTGTTCTGCAGTTTGCTTTAACTTTGATTGTAAATACTTTTGACTTAAAATTGTCTCTAGTAATTAAATTGCTAATTTTGGTGTAACTAAAGGTGTTTATTAGGTCGAATAAGCTCGAAACCGATTTTAAACTCTTAATTTATAGGTTGGTAAGATAATGAACCAAGCTCAATTTTTAAGTGGATGGAGTTAGGCCGATTTTAGCGACCTTTGAACCATAAGATTTTTTTTTTGAATTTTTTTTTAATTATTATAAATAATTTGTGAATCATTAGTCTTTTTTTTAACTAAATTTAAAATTTTATACCGTTTTTCATGGATAAAAAATTTTATTTTCGATCTTGAATAATTTATTTAAAATATATAAATATGAATGTGTGATGTTATATTATATAAGTATAAATGTATTTCATAGTATATAATATCAATTATTATATATTATATATATTATATACTTGTTTGTATTATATAATGTAGTATATTATATATTATTTATATATATATTTTTAATTTTTAAGATTAGTTTGATCCTGAACTATCAAGCTAAAATATCGGTTCAAGGATAGTTTGACCGGTCCGATGATACAATAGCAAATTCAAACCCGTTCAAGACGGGTCGGAGCATGGTCTGGGTGTAACTACTTTCGTGTTGGGTGACTTGGGAATATTCGCTGTTGATATTAGCATCTGTTTGTATGTTATGGGCTTGTGGCGAACAACTAAAAAGCTCTGAGCTATCACCTGTTTAATTAATTGAAGCTATATCATTGGGAATATCTTTTGGAGCCCGCCTATTGCGACATCTTTTGAGTTTCATGCCATCTCTCTATTGGTTCGTTTTCTTTCTTTCTTTTTTCTTTTTCTTCTTTAATTTTATTTGTTTATATAATAAATCTAAGTATCAAACACGGTGGTGGATGAAATCATGGAAGCTTTTGCAATGTGAAAGGTGGAATTAGAGCGGCTTTATGATCCATAATAGAAGGAAAGCGTTCAAGATTTTCTTTTTTTTTCAGTATGGAAGAAGCATGGTCGATGCATTGTATCCACCACCTAAGGCAGGTCTGTAGAGCATCTATGAGGGTAAGACTTAAGAGTGGAGTTAACCATGATTGGCATGATAAAAAAGGGGTGTTGTGTTGTGTCGGTGCAGAATGTTGTGAGGAGCTAATTGGTGATCTCTAAAAAAAAGAAGCAGAGTAAGACCACGTTCATGTCCTCTGAAAAAAACAAAAAACAGAGTCTTACAATTACAACAAATGGATATGGAGGGCCTGGCTGGGTTCGGCAGCAAGTTGACTTGATGCTACCCAGCTTACATCATAATAAGGTACTTAAGAGCAAAGCAATACAAGATTATTTTTATTTTATATAAGTGTTCGTAGACAAATGTGACCATATGTTATGTATAGAAAGGAGTTACAAGATAGTACACACGACTAATTGCTCAGAAGGAGGGTTGGACGGGATGGGGGCTGAGGAGATTGGACCATTAACATAATATACTTAGACTTGGGTGATTGCATAGCATAGGCATACATATACATGACTAGGCTAGGCTATTATTTTGCACAGGAGGGCTACGCTGCAGAATGCTAACAACGAATTGTTTTAAAATTGATTTACATCAGACATGTTTCCGGTCGAGTGTTGGATTCACAAACGTTACGACTAGCCCTGGCCGGGACCATCTCTTTCTTCTCTGGATGTCCAAATGTTAGGTAGAAATAAATTCACAATTCTTAAAACAAATAAAAATAAATAAAACAATTACTATATTCGTTTAGCTGCACTTAATAATAATATTAATTAACAATATAGATTTTTTTTCTTCTTTTTTTTGGGGGTTTAATAATAAAAAATCTCATGAATAGAGTAATGCTAGGAAAGATCAATAAAAATGATTATTTCCTTTGTTATAACTTGCAATTCCTCATCTTATTCTAATGAATAATCATTTCAGGGGGTCGTTTGATCTACTACGTTCCCCTTGTCCAATCGTTGTTTATTGCCTTTAATTTAATGTGCCAATAATCTTTCAATTTATGTATATATATATATATATATTTATAATTATTTTTTTAATAATAATATTTGTTTCTCACTAACGTCCAATCAGTTTATGAAATAATCGATTTCTTCATTGAAAAAAAAAAAAAAAAAAAAACAAAAAAAGGGGAAACGTGCTTTTCATGTGAAGTAATTTAATTCCCACTTAAATTAAATCTTTGCTTTTTTGTTCACTTTCCATTCTTCCTTAATCCTGAGTGAGTAAAGTAAAGACACTGTTGAAGAAATAACTGAAGCTCCTGCTTCCCCAAAGTCCTGCTCAAGTTAGTGATTCTCGATTACCTCAATCCTATTCCTCTCTCACTAATTCTGGCTTGTTTTCCCATCTCCTTTTGTTGTAAAAGCATCTTCAGAGTCCCAAGTTGCACCAGTGAAGTTGCTTGCTGCTTCTCCAGTTTTTAAGTCTAGTACTCGGGTCAAACAGGCTGGTGGGGTTTGTTGAGAAAGGGAAAAACATCTCAAACCATATTTTCTGGATCTAGAAGAAAATTGCACCCTGATTTTGTTCCAAAAATATACGAGCTTAAAAATAATCCTATTGACTTCAGACTTGGTCTTCGTATACAAAAGTTGCAAACGATTCTCATCTAAGTAGATCACCTAGAATTCGCAGATAACACCCACCACCACCACCCCCCATCTCAAAAAACTAGACAGTCTGCCTTCCAATATTTTTTAGCTGCCACAGAGATACTGTCTACATAATGGTGATTTGGGGTCATTTATCAGAATTTACAAGATGGAGCAACTCCCATGTTCCCTGAAGTAAATTCAATCAAAAGTACATCAATACTACTACTACTACTACTACAGGAAAACGGGTTGTGGAATAAATAGCATATGGAGACAATGCTCACCTCTTCATATCTCCATAGTTGCTCAAAACTGCCTCAAACTTAAGCCAATATGGACCAGTCTCCTGAAGATTGACGTTTTCTGGCCCAACAAAATATGCCTGGATGACAAACTGGGGGGGTCTTTTCCTGGTTCATTACATTGAAGAGACGTCAATCTAACTACCCCCAAAGAACAAGAAGAAACATAAATTGGTCCCAGTAAGATATCTAAATTAGACAAACAAACTCATGGACAACCACTAACCTTCCTTCATATTCTGATAACCAATCCAAATAGGCAGCAGCAAAGTACGTAGATACAAATGGCTTGCACAGATCGTTAACAGACTCCACTCTGTATGCCTTAAAACCTAGTTCACTGGGAAAATGATAATGATGGCCTTTTAGCATTGGAAACTAGAGAGGAAGAAGCTGGTCAAGAATACTGCAACTGAGACAAAGCTTTCATTTCTGACATGAAACATTTTTCAATGATTTTCAACTGTCAAGTTCGAGATCTGAAGATTTCAAGACGAAATGCTCTCAGCAGACAGGTAAACAGTCGAGTCCCAAGTTCATCAATTACTGTATCCACCTCATCAATTACTGTATCCACCTCATATGCTTATTCAAACACAGAGCTAGGTAATTTAATTTCTTTCTCTAATGTGGTGACATTAAATTGCTGTTGTTCGTCGACCATTATAGACTATTAAGAGTCAAATTCTGAAATTCATGTATCCAATCCCATGGGGAAATGAAGCTCAAATTGGCATGGTATATAGCATTAGGGCATGCTAAGATCTATAGAGTTCAAGGAAAGCAACAATTTGACAGGGGAGTTCGTATTGTCATTTTAATCTGCAGCATATAGTGTAGGTAGATTAGGATATCACATACTTGTATAGCCACACAGCTTTGGAATAGTCAATTCCCATGATGCCAGGACATTCTCCAAGCCCATCCACAAAGCGCTTACTAGCAACCTCAGCAAGAGCACAGAGAACTGACTGTAAAAGGGAATAAGTTGGTGGGATTAACATTACGGAAAACACAAAAAGGATTAAAGATATACTGATGGAAGAGAAATATGGGGGTACTAATAAAATCACCAGACACCGCAGATTAAGAACTGAACAGCAGATGAGCATGCAGAAACATATATCAGAACTAATTAACTTTTGAGATTAGTCGATCTACAAAATCTACCAAAACTTACACAATTAATTAACAAAAATTGGGAAAACGGCAGCTTTCTTCCTCACATTCCACATTCTTACCACTGAAAATTTAAAAGGTAATGGACATGCAGGCATATAAAGGAAGTTTGTGAATGCAAATTCCAGTAGATCTGCTTTAGAAACCCATTTTCAAACTTCCGTGCACATTGATAGCACAAAGGATCCAAGATGACACAAAATTCTAGTTGTTTAGGTGTCACTTGACAAATTCACCTATATGAAACATAACCTGAGCAGAATATCTCAATATTTGACTACATACTTACAGCTTTCACTTTCTTTGTGGAGAAGTGTCTGAAAAGGACAATCTCTGCCACTCCCTGAGAAGTGAAATCGAAAAGTAGGAGCTGATTGTTACTCTTACAGGATCATACTTGTACAGAAAACATATCATACAACAAAATGGTTCCTCCTTATCAGTCTACAATACCTTCAGTTCCACTTCCGACAGATAGAAATTCTTATTAGAGTCCTGAGATAGGTGCACTTTTCCCCGTTTTTCTCCACATTTGGACCACTCCTTAACAACATCAGGATGATTCCACATATCGTCCATGTCTTGGAGAGATACTATAGAGTCCAAGCAAGTATATGCTCCAGATTCTGTGTTGCCTGACAAAGGAGTGTCATGTGGAATTTCAACAATTTTGTCATGTAATATACCTTTAGCTCATACTTCTTATTACTAAGAAAAACCTAACTAAATGCAACATGAGTAGTCTATGTACTAACATGCAAGTTTCATATCCTAGAAGAAAGAAGCAATAGCTCTTTGTTTTAAAAAGTAGAACTATCTTAGTCAAACAGAAAGACCTAGGGTGTGAGCCGGTTAAACTGCAATAAAACTGCAATAAAACTACGTCCACTTGCAAAAGCCATTTCAACTTTTTAGATTTATAATAAATGATCCATGGCAAGTTCTCATTACAGATTTAGAGATCAAATTGAAAAAAACAAATCAAATGGATTTGTGCATGATATTTCCCGCCTAGAAAAGGACTGTATCTATTTTGAGAACTAAAGAAAATAGGAAAACCTCCTACATTAGATTCTCTTCCTTGCTCATTGAAACAATTAGGTTCTTTCCAGTTGCATGACAATCTGGCTATTTCGAAAGGATGTACACTTACAAAATTTTCCTCCTAAAAACAAACATATAAACGATGATCTTAGGGTTTTTCAAGACCAAATTCTGAAAAACCACTCTCTCCAGGAAGCACCTTGAGTTCAATAGCATTCTTAACTTTTTTGGGGTATAGTCAGATTTAAACCATTATTAATCTTAACTATACCCATTTTTCTAAACAGTTTTTTGCAGAATTTGTCAACTAGTTAGCTGGTGAAACACTTGCATATATTCCAAAACCACGATGTTTCTTAAAGATAAAATGCAAGCTTCTACTCCAAGGGTTGTTACAAAACAGGAGGGAAAATTACCTGTGTCTTTTGAAGGTGAAGCAGCAGGTACAGATGCATCAACCATCACACGATTGACATCGAAAGACTTACTGCATTAAAGAAAGCTATCTACTGTCAACGACTGTTAAGACAAGCTAGGAGAATTCCTTCAGTAAACAGATTAAGAAGTGAATCAAATATCAAATGAAAAATACTGGGAGTTCCTAAAAGAATCTTATAAACAAAGCATTTTTCTTGGTAAAAATAAGAGGAAAAGGACGATCCCGTTGCAAAAATTATGGGTATATTTCTTCTCGATAAAGAAAACAAAACCTACATCACCTTTCTTGTGTTCAATCTGAAATATTTTGTGACGGTGTTTTCATCTGGTTAGGTACTCTCAACAACTGGGGACTTTGAGGATTTTACTTATAAAATTCAATGAATCATGCATTACTTCACATGGAGATATACTCTAGGAAATACATTATCATACTTGTGGCCACCTAGATGCGATCTTCAAACAAATAGCATTGTTAAATTGTAGACACAGATAGCCTCACCAAAGGACCAAAATTATGAACTGAACGAGCTTAAGATTATACAGTAAGATCAATTCATAAGAAAGAATCCTCAGAACAGGCCAGAATAAAGGAGGTCCGAGAATATATTGCAGCCACAAAAAAGTACCTGTATTTAGATTTGTAAGATTCTCTGACACTAAGATATCTGTTCCAGTATTCTAAAGTAGATTTATGCATTGCTTTCTTTGTACCTCCTCTATAGGCCCTGATAACAAACTCCTCACTCCTTTCTCTGGCAGAATTAGCAAAATTTGCTTCCATCAATGTTTTTAATTTAATGAAAAGAGTTCTCACGATAAGCACATGGCAAACAAGTGTTCCTGGATGAGAACACTATCAAACTGTACTATCGTTGATAGCACAAATTGAAGCTCAATTGATAAGAGAATTACTTTTGATCAAACTTGTGTAACCACTTAAGGTAGGCAGCACCAAAATAAACATTCACAAAAGGACGGTAAATAAGGTCTTCATTCCCAGTGATTTCATATGCCCGGTAACCCTGTTCGCTGCAAAAAACGGGTATGAAAAAGTACCTCAAGAAGAAGACAATAAAAGAAACAATACATTCTTCTAATAAGAAAATGTACGTTAAATGTTTTACCCATACCTGATTAGCCACTCGGCACTCTTCGGTAAAATTTGCATAATTCCTAGGGTAGTATCCTTAATTTTCTTGTTGTATCTCGAAGAAAAAAGCTGTCTGCCGCTTTCAATCTCCGCAACAGCACAAATCATTATCTTCAAGCCAAAGAATGAAATTAAGTTACGGATTCAAGCCAGAGAGTAAAGACAGCAAATTCGCAATCCCACTAATGCATGTGAAGTGTCAAAAATTGAATGCATATATTGCCTTCGCATTGAAATTCTAATTCTTATATGATTGGTGATTCTTTTCAATAGCTGGTAGCACTTCTACAATATGCTCCTCAGAAATATCGCTGCAATCAGTGCAGGTGCTTGCTTAAAAGTTGCAAGAAATTGGACTTCTGCTAAGTTGTAGCTGACCTACCGGATCAATCTGTGAAGCAAAATGCCTGCACACAGTAATCTCAGCGACGGCCTGAAAGAGAAACATGAGATGCGAGGACAGGCATCAGCAGCTACGCTTAAATATTATTCTAAACGTACATACTTCAGGTCATCATCACCAAAAATTGAGGAAACATTGAATACTTTCCTGAAAACATAATAATCAGAAAAAAAAAAAAAAAAGAGGTGATTGGAAGCAAATGCAATATACCCTCATCTCGGTCTGAGTAAGATAAGTTTGTCCGCAGAAATCTCTGGAGAGATGAATTTTCTCATCTCTGGTTTCTCCAGCATCTAACCATTCAGTGCTGACTTCAGAAATCGCCCACATTGCTTCTTTGTCTTGTCGAGTGACACAGTCATCCCAATATATGAAGCTTCCGGCCATCACGATTATCCGTTTGTATGTCTCTAGGGCATCTACAATCAAAGCATATAAGTTAACGACAAGCATAGGTGTGTCTCTGTGTTTGTATCAATTGCATTACATGAAGACCAAATATATTGAATATTGCCAAATGCCAACCGACTGCTTTTTTAATCAAGGAAAGAGAATGTCATTGGCCATTGCATTGCACGCGGGAAAACCCTGGCCCTTTTTTCTTCCCCGTTAAAAGCGTATAAGAAGTAGCATTGAAAACATCAAACTTTTTAATTTCTTTCTTTTCAAAAAAAAAAACAAAAATTTCAAACAGAACATTCAGCTAATAATTCATGCGGTATCTAATTGAAAAAAGAAGATAAGAAATATTCAATTTTCATTCAGAATGAAAGAAAAACGTATGCTCATTATTCCTTATATGCTGTCGTTTCAATTCGATGATCAATTTATGGGGGAAAAATGCATGCATTAAAGTTGATTACTAAAAAAAATTATTAGGGGATGAACCTGAAACCGTACCTATCGCAGAAGAAAAAATGCAAACATGCAAAGGAAAGAAGAATAAATATGGAAAGCAAATGTAGAATCAATAAGGAAAGAAACTGTAATTACCTAAAAGTGGAAGACGATGAAAGCCGAGAAAGGCAGGCAGGAGGCTGGAGAAAATGAATACTAATACTATACAACAACAACAATAACAACAACATATATGTATTTAAGATGAAAAAAAAGGAATGTAGAAGAGAGAGAGAGAGGTGGAGCATTCATTTCTGTGGAATAGCCAGAGCCACCCTGTCATTCACTTTGCTATTCTGGTCGACAGACTCATTTTTCACCACCACCATCAAAATACCCACCCCCAACCCCAATACCTTCATTCTCACTTGTCTTCCCGCTGCTGTCCTTCCTTCCTCGTACAAATTTTATGGGCTTCATCCCCCCCAACACCCCAAATCTAGCCCAACCCTTTTGTCGCGAAGCGAGTCCAGGCCCCAAAATCGCTCTTTCCTTATTTGGGGCGCGGCAACCAAAACGAGGGAGACCTATTCTATGGATTGCTCACCTATCTTAGCAATATCTTGTTAATGGATATATATAAAATTACTAGCAGACAATTTATCATTATCTATTCAATAAAAAATCATAATATTTATTAAATAATATAAATATAAATTTATTCTTTTTATTCTATCTATACTTATTTTAAATTTTTTCATTTTTTTAGTTTTTCACTTATGAGCAAATTAAGATTACAGATAAAAATTTATCTATGCGAGTGAACATTAATTATCATTATGATTATATTTTATCAAATTTTAATCATGCAATGTGCATACATAAAATAAGGTGAGAGAGAAAATAGAAAGAAAAAGAAACTGTCGAGGAGAAAAATTATAGAATAAACACCATATTATGAGGAGATAGTGGAACAAGTGAGTTTTGAGATTTACTTTTGATATAAAACAATTATAGCTTTAATAAGTTATTTTTAATATAGGTTTTTTATAATAAAATCTTAATTGAAAAGTTAAATTATAATGTTTAAAATGATAATTATTTAAAAGCAAATCCACTTTAATAATATTGATATAATATAGCTCGCATTAGGATATATGTACATATGAAATGGATTTTTTATTTTATTTTTTTACCTCTCTTCCAACTGAGAGTATTGTTAAAATAAATAGACTTTAACTATTTTTCTACCACTAACTCCCCAAATTTCAATTTATTCATTAATTTTAATAATAAGAAAATGCCAATTTATAAGTTAAAATGAAAGAAGGTACCATTTCTTTTAACATTCAACTCAACCATAATTAATTGTGAATCTATTGGGTGATTTAATTTTTTGTTGGGTATTATTAATTTCTTAGTCGCTAATAAGCCTCCTAAATTACTATTACTTTTGTCTCCCAATATATATACGACTTTAATCACCTAAGAAATCATAATATATGTTTTTTCATTAAAATGTATAATCAATGGCTTTTCAAAAGATTAGGGATTGTTATGGCTTTTATATTTTAGCCATCTCAGATAATTTTATGATAACTTGCTATATTAGTAATCCATCTTTGTTCCACTATCGTTCTCTAATGATAAGCATTAAATGACTTAATGTTGTATATATGCATATTAAGCCAATAACCTCTTATTAACTCTACATCTATAATCTAAAGTTTTCTTTCTTTCTTTTTTCACCACATTTTGATTAACTTTCATATTTGATTTACTATAACTTATTTATCTATTCATTATTATTACAATAATAATCTCTTATTGAACTTCAAAAACTTCCATATTTAATTTGCTATAATTTACTTATTTATTATTATTAAACTAATAACATTTTAATAGACTCCACATATTTAAAGTTTTTTTTTAACTCCACTTTGATTAACTTCCATATTTGATTTATTGTGACTTATTTTCTATATATATTAAGTTAATAACCTCTCATTAGACTTCACATCTATAATCTAAATTTTTTTCCCCTTGCTTTTGATTAACTTCCATATTTGGTTTACTATAACTTATTTATTTATCTATTATTATTGAGGTAATAATCCCTTATTGGACTCCACATTTATAATATAAAGTTTTTTTTTCACCTTATTTTGGTTAACTTCCATATTTAATTTGTTATAATTTACTTATCTATAATTACTAATTTTTAATCTTTTATATATATAATGTATTTATATCATTAAAGCGAAATACACCTCTTTGGTGCCTTTAATGGCTTTGATTTTATTAATATTTTCAAATTTACAAAGTTGTCCTGAAAAGTTGTATTGTTGCCATAAATTTCATATAAGTTAGCATCTATAGTTTTCAATTAAGGATATATTTATAATTTGAGAGAAACTAAAACAAATTTAGTAACATAACTATGTTACCTGAAAAAAGAAAAATTTCCATTCTAAGAATTCAAAAGCTAATTATGTTTTGATATTGACTAATTTATATTATGTACGGTATCTTTACATACTAATTTTGCAACAAACTAAATATGTTGTATTAATTGTCTACTCTCATATTGTACTTAAAAAGAGAAAAAAACATTATATGAAAGTGAATATATCATTGAAATTGTTTTATTAGCACAATAACATCTATGTTATTAATTACATATGATTGTAAAAAATTTAATTGTATACCATAAAGTTATCGTGCATTCTTGTTTAACTTTTACACAAATAATGTGAGTAACTACTGGTTTGAAATTAAGGCTTTTATCTGTATTTATTTATAGCTATATTGTTAAAATAATTTTAGGAGTTTTGGATTATACACTTTCCAAATGTATGTTTTTATTTGTATTATTCCATCACTTGTACTTGGAATAATAACAACTATTTTTTTATTTTTCTACCAGATTAATTAAGGATTTATTTTGTTTAGAATTTTTTTTTCTATCCCAAAGTTTAAGTACAACCAAGTGTAAGGAACGACGATCTTAAGGCTTGTTGGGTAATTTTGTGAACCTAATATGATGAACTTTTATTTTGTTTGATACCATAAGAAGATGGCAAACTATCTTAAAGTTAAAATGAAATATCCATAGGGCTTCTTATTTGATGGACGAAATCGAAACTTGGATTTTTAGGCAATTACCTAATTTAATAGGGATTGATGTAGAATCATAGGGTAAAATACATGTTTATAGAACTTAAAAAAAAATTACACAAACATGAATTATATGAAAATACTTGCATAAATACTAACATTCTATCGTATTTTAAAGATACGATTTTAAAATTTACAAACAAATATCATCTACAAGTTGTGACGTCAATAAATTTTTCCCAAGCCAAAATCGTAGGTCACAGTTACATGAATGTTGCACTTTGGAAATACAACTTCAACAAGGTTGTGTCGGTGTTTAATTTTACACAAATCTCACATATTGAAAATACGACACTTCTACTTTTACATGACAACTAAACTTGTGTTTTCAAAATGCAACTTCTGTATAAATAATAAAATCACATATTTAAGATGCAATATAATATTGGTATTTTGTTTTTATTTTTTGTAATTGTTAAAATTTTGATTGTAAATAAATAATTTTCTCCATAACCATATCATTATGAGGGCTAGATCTATCTTATTTAAGATAATATTAGATTTTTTATTACAAAGTTTTGCTTATTATTATAATTATAGTGTACATACAACAATTTTGTCAAGAAATATACCTATGATATTTGCTAACATTCAATAGGAAGAAATTTTAAACTTAGTTATAAAATAATTACAAGTATCGATATACTTTGAAAAAGATCAAGGGAATAAATTTTTTACCTTTTCATAAGGTATATACATTTATTGAAATTTAAATTTAAACTATTTAAGAAAATGGAATATATGAACTTATGTAAATTTTATTCTATTAGCCATGAAAATATAAAACAAAAAGTTATATATAAAGAACTTATAAGTAGGATAAAAAAAACAACAGAATAATAACATAAAGATTAGTATTATATAATTTTTACATAATTACTTTGTTTAATTATTAATTCTACGAGAAAAGAGTGTTATTTTCAATAGAAGTAATTAGATAATTAGTTATTAATTTTACCTATTAATTTTGATAATGTTGATTATAAAATGAAATCAATAGTACATTAAATAAAATCTCTGTTACTATTTATAGTTATTTTGTACCGTAAGATTAAAAAACTTGTAGCATTGATTATATAGCTATTGCTTATACTAATATCAAATGAGAATTTATTTAATTATTAATTATTATTTTATAAGAGAAATTTAATTTTATTATTTATACTGAGAAAATAATAAAAGAGAATGAAAAGTATTTATCGAGATGTTACAATAAATGCTAACTCAAAAAAGTAAAATGGCTTTAATAGAATTGAAATCATGACATTGGTTTGCAAAATAAAATACTTAACCATTTATTCATGTCTATTATTATAATAACTAGTTAAAGCCCTGTGCAACACATATGTATTGAGTTTTATTTAATGAAAAGAATAATTTATATAAAAAAATCATAATTTATTTATTAATAACTTCATATTTGAAAGATTTTAGGAACATAATTATTTGATTATATAAATGTATTTTATGTATTGTGACATATACCATTATTGATAATTATATAAAATGTTATAATATTTAGAAAAGTCACGATTCTTTAATTCATGAAAAAAACATTATAATACATCAACTATCAAGAGTTACATTATTTTATTTATATTTATGTAGTTATAACTCATCTATAAATACCATTTTTTGCATATAAACGGATATATCTCTTGAGAAATTTTTTTTATAATAGAACAACAAAGAATATTATTAATAAAAGATAAAAGTATCTTAAAAAAGAATATAAATATAAAAACACTAATTAAGTGAAGAGTTGTATTGTATTAATAGCCATCTTTAACTTGGTTGCTCTTTATAAAGTGTAAAGACATGAAATGTAAGAGTAAAAGTAGTAAAACAACAAAATACTTTCGATATAAAACTCCAATAATAAAAGTTAACAAAAATATTCTATATTAAACAATATGTATATAATGATTATGAACTTATTTAAGATAGACATTAATTTGCTATTATAAAAAGTTTTTCAACACAAAATTATATTTAAAATATCTTCAACAAAAAGTTTAAATAAGGAAAAAATAAAATGCGTTCCATGGACATATCATTCCCTAATACATACTTTATTAATTTTTCACCAGGTTAGGATCTATACTTTTTAAATATTTTTCTGTAAGTTATCTTTCTTTTTAATAAGCAATATTCTTTAAAAACTTGTAATCGTTAATTTTAGTGCATATATGCTTGTAGTGCTAATACTTGACAAAACATCCCCATGAAAAAGAAAGTTATGTGTAAGTGTAACTATATAAAATCAAATCATTCTCAATCTAACCAGATCCACACCATGATCATCGTAAATTTTCATGTAAGTTATAGAAAAAACACCACATCAAAATAAAGAAGAAAAGAAACAAAGAAATATATAAACCTTGTATTTTTCTATGGGATTGGTATTGTTATCGATCTTATCCTTGATTTGATTATTTTTAAATCTGAATTATTAAATAAATTATAAATTTAATAGTTTAGATTTAAAAATATAGAAATAAATAATGATATGATGAGCAGAACAATCCCATCAAAATAAAAGGCGGAACTATAGAATCTACCATAAACTTGAATTGTTTTGCATTGGATCGTTATTTTCTTACCAAATTAGCACCAATAACCATAATCACTCGAATAAGAAGTTTTGAATTAAAATTAACATGGCACATTTATGCTATCAATAAAATAACTTGTCTTTCCATTTATTGGAAATGCGAAGTATCGACATAAGACATGAAATAAAATGATGAAAAAGTTGGGAATACTAAACAAAAAGAAAGAAATACGGCGTTT
Source organism: Lumnitzera racemosa (assembly GCA_024138005.1). Lineage (NCBI taxonomy): Eukaryota > Viridiplantae > Streptophyta > Magnoliopsida > Myrtales > Combretaceae > Lumnitzera > Lumnitzera racemosa. Next base: position 145,598,137 of record JAMXBC010000001.1, read on the forward strand.
ATAAAACCAATGCTTGTATAAGAAATGAGATTTTCTAATATATATTTTAGTGCGTACAAATATGAAAGAAGTGAATTTTAGATTTTTTCTTGTATAATTAAAATGGTAATTAAGATTTATTTTGCTCAAGAATATTAAAAAGATAACTTCGTCTATACCCTCGGGCTTGCAAATTTTAAGGGCTTTTATGTTTACTTCCATTCAATAGAATTATTTATAATACGAAAGTTGAGAAATTGGCATTATGTATTTCTTTATTCTTTTCTTGTTAATGTTATAATTTTCAGCAACAAAGACAAGAGGAGAGAGAAATAGAATAGTTACGGCTTTAAAAATTAATAAATAACATATAAGTATTTTATATTAATTTTTTTAAGTATATAGTAGAGACGAATAGTAGTTGAGGTAATTATATAAATAATTAGTCGCTTGTTGATTTAAATAATATAGATATTAACATGTGTGAATATAACAAAAAGAAAGTAAATTTGAGATCTTTTTTATATAATTAAATTGTGATAAGTTATGAAATTGTGGAAGGGGATAATTTGCAAAATGTAAAGTTAAAGAGGTAATCTCATGAAAAAAAGAAGAAGAAGAAAAGAACTATATTGCTGTTTAGTTTCTACATATAATATTTTTTTTTTGATAAATTCAATTGATTAATTTGTTTAATGCGGAAGCCGAGGCTCCTTTTTATCCTCATTTGATCCGTCCATGTAATCTAACGAATATGACTATCTCCCTTTCCCAATTCTTATGAGGCTATTACTATATTTTGCAATCCACCAAAATTGAAGTCTTATTGTGTTATGTGGCAAAAGAGGAGAAGAGAAAGGGAAGCATGTGGAGCCGGTAAGAAAAAAGATGTACGTGGAAGCCCAAAGGGGAGGGTCCAACGTGGTTTCCGAGGTTTCATGGTCATGGGGGTCCAAATCCAAACCAAAACCATCCTTTTCACAACTAACGACAATCCCAACTACCCCCGCACCTGCACCTGCATCCGCCTACTTACGTGATTCGTGATGCGTGATGGAACCATCTCGTGTCGCATCGAATCGCCCACGTGCATGTGCCAGCCCTAACCCAATTCCCGCTATTTTTCGTCTACTATACGCATTAAGCAATTACAAACAACAAACCCCCTTTTTTTTTCTCCCAGCCTTGTACGTCGAAAAAAAATTTAATAAACAGTATACATCATATATAAATAGATATTATGTGTAATTATAATTATATTCAAATACATAACAATATAAATAATGGATTTTTAAATAATCATTCATTATTAACATGTGTAAGAATCTAATTGTTAGTTTTATATATCATATATATTTGTTGTAGTACCGATTGAATCTTTTCACTATAAGAAGAGATGGGATTGGAATGGGTTTAAAATGAATTTTTTAAAATCTTAACTTGCCATTTGGTGTTTTTTGAAACTTTCTAAAAAAATTATTAAAAATTTATCTCTAAATTTTTATAGAGTTCAAATAATTTTATGGAAATAAGTTTTTATAAAATTTAAATCATACGGTAGAGAAAGTAGCGTGAAAGGCGATTTAAGTTACATTAATTGACTTATACGAAAATAAAATTTGAAATTGAAGTTTTAGATCTGCCGGATCGGATTACTATAACGATCTAATGGGTTGCAAACCCACTTAATAGGTAGCATAGAAGAGGAAAGGAAAACGTTTTAAAAACCCATAAAATATAAGGTTTTTTTTTATCGAATTAGTCAGGTTGGTCTAAGCATCCATTAAATAGGTAGCGTAACATAGCAGAACATGAACATTACTCGAATAAAGGAAAATAATTAAGGACGCTTTTTCTTGTTCTTTCCTCTAGCCAGTCTACATAGCACGGTACAGTACAGATATACAGAGAGAGCAGCGACGTCCCCGAGAACACTTGGAAATAGGGAGAGCCGGGCGCGTGCTCTTAAGAAACTCCGCCTAAGCTGAGATAGACGGTTGTTGTTTGGCACTTCCCATTAAAAACCTAATTAGGTATTTATTTAAATATCAAGCCATTCTTCTGTGTTTTTGGCTGGTGCATTCCTTCAAAAGCCAAAGCCAATCCTCCTCCTCTATATTATTATTATTATTATTTGTTGAATTCTAATAAACGAAAAGGGTGGTCAACTTTGTATTTGCATTTTTATTAGGGTTTCTTTTTGTATTGTTTAAGCAGCGAAGAGTCCCCGCCCCACCAACCCCCCTCCCCCCACGTTCAGTTGAGGTTTTCAGGTTCAGAGTCAGAGAGAGGAGATGGCTTCCGGTTCCCTCCTGAGATCCATTCCCGCCGTTTCCTCTTCTCTCCTCAACTCCGATCGTCTCAAGGTCTCTCTCTCTCTCTCTCTCTGTGTATGTGTATGCTTATTATGTGTTTCGATTCATTCCTTTTTCTGCCAACTGTTCTCTCGTTGGTTCTTTGTTTTTTTTCTTTCCCCCTAATCATCTCTTAAATTAATCATAGATTTCCTTTCAACGTGCAAGTATTTAAAAATCTCCTAGTTTAGTTTGATGGGAGCTTTTTTATTTTCATGAAACGGATTTTTTTTTTCAATTTGCAGGCATCACCCATCGGTGTTAACAATGCAAGCTTCCACTCTGGTTTCTTTGGGGCTTCCGTCTCCACTGCATCATCCTTTTCTCTACAGTTGAGTGTATTTCATCTCTCTCTCTGTTTTTATGTTGTCATTCCTTCCCCCCCACTCCAACTAACTAATATTATCGACTGTATTCATAACATTAGAAACTCCAGGGCAAGAAGCATCCAGCCAATTATAGCCACCGCTACCCAGATGCCCCCTCTTGTTCATCGTAAGCATCCATTCTTTTACCTGTCTCTGCATTAGCTATTCTGTTCCAATTCTGTACTAAACTGACTGATTATTCACTTGGTGCACTTTTGCTATTTAGAATCGAGAAGCAGTGGCAAGATCAAGGTTGGAATTAACGGTATGGATGTTCTTCACACCACCCCCCCCACCCCACCAAAACCCATCTACTTCTCATGGTTATATTTTCCATCGACTAGCTCTTGTTTCTTGCTTGACTTGATTGCCCATAAAGTTTGGAAATTTTGGATAGGCTAATAATTCATTATATGAAATAATTATTCCAGTAAGTTGAGATATTTACAGAACTGCGTGTATGTGTATTTATTTGTATGCTTAAAAAAACCGTTTAGAGCCATGTACTTTTGATGTGTCCTCTTGTAGTTTGAATTTTCATCCTGCGATTCTTTTTGCTCAGTGAAAGCATGATTCGTCCTAATGCAGGTTTTGGTCGGATTGGAAGGTTAGTATTGCGAATAGCAACTTCCAGGGATGATATTGATGTTGTTGCTGTCAATGATCCATTTATTGAGGCCAAATACATGGTATGTACATACGATTTGCATTCTACAAAATTTATATTCCTTAAAAATGTCTGTTTCCATAATCATGCTGTTCTTATTATGTTTTTTTGTGTTTATGCTTTAACTGAAGGTCTATCTCTTTCTTCTATCGTTTCCTTTGATTTAAAACCTTAAGGAGTTGGTCTAGTGGTTAAGGGTCCAAAAACTCTCATGATGAATTGCATTAGATCTTTGGTATAAATTCCACTAGTGATACTTCTTGGGCTACGTATATTAGCTGAAACTATACTTAGCCAGTGCATATCTTTGTAATGTGCACATTGTGGTTCCTTTGCAGCCAGGGCTTGTTTTCTATCTTCCCATCAACTGAAATTGATAATTACATAATTCCTCTTCTCATACAATTGGGCCATGATATATATTTTTTTTAATAGTTTAGCACTTAATGAATTCTGCTTCTAGCATGACAGAAAATTGAGTGTTTACTCAGTGTGGCTTGCCTTGGCATTTAAGGTATGAGGTGAGAGGCAAGACACAAGAACGAGCCTTGCCAAGTGCCTGGCAAGGCCCATTTACTAAGGCATTGAAAAGCACAAAAAATTAAGGCACTAGGTGTGTACGTACTGACTCTAATACCAAACACCTACATTACCTACTCCTTTATTAGCCATTCCCCGTATGCTAATAATATGTATTGTGGTTGATTTAATAAAATCATGCTACCTGGCATTATGTCAAGCTATTCCTTTTGACGTAATGATGTTGTAGTTAATGAATTTGTGGTTTGAAATTCTTAGCTTATATTAATCAAATTTTAAAATTTACTATTCATCTATCCCGAGAGTTTCATATGCATTCATTACCCTTTTTCAGAAGTCACACGACCTCTACCAGCCATTTATATTCATCTTACTCCATTATAACAATCAACAAGGTCCAGTTTCTGGCCAATTAGAAAAGCATTGGTGTAATATCTTTTTGGCTTTACTCTTTATTGTCAAAATTTTTAATTCCTGCTTGTCTTCTGCATAAGATTTCATTTAGGTTCTTGCAGACGCCCTTCTTGCTTACAAAATTCTGTACTTCTAATTAAAATGCATCTTCGGCTTAGCCATATGCTGGTTGCAATAAGTGGATAAGTAACATTTGTCCCTTCATCCTTAACTTGTCCAGGCATACATGTTCAAATATGATTCTACTCATGGCGTGTTTGATGGAACTATCAAAGTTGTAGATGATGCAACCCTGGAAATTAATGGAAAGCAGGTTAAAGTTTTAAGCAAAAGGTATGGCTTTTGCCCTTTTAATCGAAGAAATAGCTAGAGCTGAAGAGATTCTTCTAAGTGATTCTTAAAATGTGATTTTGTACAAAGAAGCATTTTATTTTCCTTTTTCTTTTGTTATTATTTTTTCTGGCTTATGCTGTTTATTTACCTTCTTGATTCATTATTTAATCTGTCCTGGTAAATAGCCCATCCAATTATGGGAACATCATGAATGACGAGACGATAAAACAATTTATGCAGAGTCCCAGAAGAGATACCATGGGGTGATTATGGGGCAGAATACGTTGTTGAATCCTCTGGAGTTTTCACTACAATTGAGAAGGCCTCGTCACACTTGAAGGTCAATACATTTGCTTCTGGGAATTTTTATATATTTTTCCACCTGGCAATATGTATCCCAGTTTGCAGGTTTGAATGAACCACGAAAGTTCTTTCTACAGGGTGGGGCAAGAAAAGTTATAATATCTGCACCTTCAGCTGATGCACCAATGTTTGTGGTTGGAGTGAATGAGAAGGCATATAAACCAACTATGGATGTTGTTTCTAATGCAAGTTGCACTACCAATTGTCTCGCTCCTCTTGCTAAGGTTAGCCCCTCTACTCCAGGAAGTGTGATGCCTGACTCCATTTGGTTCATTAAAAAAATAAATGAATTTTGGATCAAAGCAAGCTATTCGTTTCATTGTTTTCCATACCTGCAAATTGGTGATGTGGGAATTCCCTCGTTGTCCTTTCCTCATGAAAATTTCAAAAAAAAAAAAACAAAAAAAAAGGAGAAAGAAAAGACTTGCATACTGACCCAACATACTTGTGCAAAGACATGAGTAATGACAGACACAAAACAGAAGTGCTTGCTGCTCTTTGAGTGCCTGACTGATTTCTGGATATGCCCTTTCTGCCATCACTGAGGAGATTAGATGTAAATCAACTGGAGATCTAACTCAAGTCTCTGTTTCCATCTGTGCAAATATCCTTCATGGTATCAATGCAGTCATAAGATTTGATCTCTCTTTGAGTGCCTGATTGATTTCTGTATATGTCCTTTCTTTCCATTTTTGAGGAGATTAGGTATAAATTCACTGGAGATCTAGCCAAAGTCTATATTTCTGTCTCTGAAGATTTTCCTTCATGGTATCATTGCAGTCAAAATTTGAACTCTTGATTAAGTAATGAGGTTATGTACCAGGTGGTTCATGAGGAATTTGGTATAGTTGAAGGTTTGATGACAACCGTGCATGCAACTACTGGTATCCTTCTTTTTCTCTTTTACGTTTACGTGGCATGCTTTTCAAATTGCTTTCAGCTTGGACATCTCTTATGATCATGACTTGTATTGTTCAGCTACTCAAAAGACTGTTGATGGCCCTTCAATGAAGGACTGGCGTGGGGGTCGTGGAGCTGGTCAGAATATCATTCCAAGTTCCACTGGTGCTGCAAAGGTAAAAGGAGTATATATAATGTCTGAGAGTGATACAGCAGGATGAAGGTTTAGGGGGGGGGGGGGGGGGGGGAAGAAAATTCTGCATAATTACTGATTATTGGATTTTATGGCTGTGATGTAGGCTGTTGGAAAAGTTCTTCCTGAACTCAATGGAAAACTCACTGGAATGGCTTTCCGGGTCCCAACACCTAATGTTTCTGTGGTAGACTTAACTTGTAGACTTGAGAAGGGTGCTTCTTATGAAGATGTGAAAGCTGCTATGAAGTATGTTTTTGACTCCACAATTACATGTCTTTTGGACCTTCTTTCTGGAAAAAAAAAAAAAAAGGGTTCACTATTCCTTAATGTCCTCCGTGGGGATTTCCTCTTGTTCTCTTTCTGCATGTGTATGATTCATGTTACTGGGTTTTCTATATGATGAGATTGGCAAGTGAAAATCTGAATGTTTCGGCTCTCATGTGAAGGTATGCATCAGAGGGACCACTTAAAGGCATTCTTGGATATACGGACGAAGATGTTGTCTCAAATGATTTTGTTGGTGACTCGAGGTGCCTCTCTCTCTCTTTGTTTTTCTGCTACTGATTAGGGATGCAATCGAGCGGGCTGTTAAAGGATATCCGGTCTGCTGTTTAAGGTTGAGTGTTGGGTTTTGGGATATAATTTAAAACCTTATAGGGTTTAGGATTATAAAAAAATTTGATGGGAAGTACGACTCGATAAAAAAAAAAATTATATATTAATAAAAATATTTACTTTTATTCCAAACTCGCTTCGGTTGCATCCCTACTATCGATTACCAAACCAGTAGAAGTATACATGCGATGGAAGACAAGTTCCTCATTTGTATCGATGAAGTCCATCTGTGATTTAAATCTCGCTGTAGGTCAAGCATATTTGATGCAAAGGCAGGCATAGGTTTGAGTGACTCCTTCGTGAAGCTTGTCTCATGGTACGACAATGAGTGGGGATACAGGTACTTGTACATCTATCTGCGCTTTCTGTTTTAACACGAATAACTTGTTTTTTTATTTTTCTTTTTCTTTTTTTTTTCAATGATATTTTGATTATTAATCAGTCGTGCTGATGTGGTAATTGAATTTGTTGTTATTTTGGCAGTAACCGGGTGCTAGACCTGATTGAACACATGGCATTGGTGGCAGCCCACAAGCAAAACTATTGATGTTGTCGCCAGCGCCCAAACTTTTTCAGCGCCTCTTTCAGTTTGCAGGAGTTACAAAATTTAATAGCGGCGACACTCTTATTATTTTTAAAGCTTTTTTTCTTTTCTTTTTGGAAAAAAAAAAAAATTCTTGAATTTGAAGATGCCATGGTATATTGTGTAATAACAAGATAGACGAGTGACCACCGTATCGTATGGTCGTTTTAGAAGCACACAACATTCTATTTTGTTGTGGGGATACATTCTGTTCTAATTGCGGGGTGGTGGTTTCATTAAATGCATAATTTCATATATTAAGTTTGCCCCCCCCCCCCCCCCCCCCCCCCCCGCCCTTTTTTTTTTTAATTGTTTTTTCAATTTTGAGGCTTCTCTCTCTCTCTCTCTCTCTCTCTCTCGTGGAATGATTAATACTAATAACATTCCCCACGCATTTGGCGACTAGGTGGTAGCTGAATTCGGCTGGAAATTCTTTACGTAATTTGTTTAAATCGTTAAAAATATCACATGTTATCAATTAATTATGAAATTTGGTTTTCTAGGATTATTTTAGGTTTAGATTAATTTAACAACTTTATTTTAATTAAATAATTAGTTTAAATATAGGTTCCTTAAAAAAGTGCTTTATTTGGGTGAAAATTGAATAAATTTTTATAAATATTAGATGATATTGTTTTAAATTAAATTTTTGTATGTAATATACCTAACATATATACTTAATTGTGGTAACAATAATTTTTGAAATTAAGCATTTTTACTATTTTTTATAATTATTTTAAATAAGACTGTTAATTTTATCGAATTATTGAAATAATTAGTTTTATATGAAATTAATGAATGGGTCTTATATGTTTAAACTTCTGGATATTTATAATGATATTTGAAATATTTAATTTTTATCACACTCAAAAATTTATTTATTTTCCTTAATTTTCTATAATTTTGAGCTAAAATTGTTATTTTTATAAAAATGGATAATAGCCAATTTAGTGTAATTAATGATTAACAACTAAACTACATATTTTTATTAATCTATAGGATTTTTCGTGAAATTAATTAGGCTCGTATACTATTTATTATGTATTTTCCTAGTATAACTTATATATTAACTTAATATATAATATAGTAATTAGTTTATTAAATCTGTGTCAAATGAAAACTTTGGGAGTATAATAAGTGTTATTGGGCAAGTTTGGAAAGTATAATTTTTAGGGTTTTTAGTTTAATACTAAAGCTTACTTGAGTCAATTATTGGGTTAGGGTAATGTACGGTCTAGTCGTAATACAAAAAGGTATTTTTGGATATTTGGCAATATTGATTAGTCTTGACTCTTAATATATATCAATAGCACTTGAAATAACGATCGTGACAATATAAATTTTACTAAAATCGGATAGGAAATGAGTAAGATATGATCAAATAAAGTTTAAAAACGCGGAAATAAAAGCTTATAATAGATCGGGTTTGACCCATACTTGATTTGAAGACTATATTATATTTTCATAGGTGTAAGATATAAAGAAGGACCACGTTGTAAAGTTTGAGATTTTACATTTTACTAAGACCAGATAAGTGCATCTAATCTATACTTAGAGTAGATATACCACTACTCATAATTCTGTGTATCGTTTGATATTGTATTGATTAAATATGGGTATATCTTAGGTGAATGGATATGTTATTATAGTGGATGTTGATGTGTTGATTTTGAATGATAATAACTATATTCTGGTTAAACTGTTGTATTGCCATGTTGGCAATGATTTGTGCTTATAAATAATTATGCTAATTAAGGAAGTTGAGTGATTGTTAACTCAATTTTTTAAGTGTTTACCTAAGTGAACCCTAAGTAAGATATTAGAATTCCGCTAGAGAGAGTTCGGAAGCTAAAAACAGATCACTAGGTTGAATAAAACTTAAAAATTGATTGTGCTTATTGATATTCTTGAATTGCTATTGCATAGCACGGTACGGCACAAAAATGGACCTACGGGTTAGAAATTTCAGAATGAAACTGCCAAGTAATTATGGAAAAAGCATGACTTTATAAACTTAGTTTTTGGAAGCATACAGATTGCATTACCCGAACATTGTGACATTTTGATAGTAAAATTTGGTAGACTATAGTGTGTAGTCTAATTTGATAGTGTTGCCACTTTAATTTAGTGAACTACAGTATGTAGTCTAATTTGATAGGGGTCCTACTCTCAGGTAGCTCCTTGTTGCCTCGGGTTCTTGAACGTTATATCTAGGTGCCCGGCTATGTCGACTAATTGAAAGAAGTTTAGAGGGCATAGGATATTGGTACCGATGCATGCCACGTACATGAGTATAACATATTGCATTGTTGGTAATAAGTGCCCGATTGGGTGAATGCATATATGAAGTTAAACTAGTGAGTTATGTTTGAAATGCTTCAGTTGTGATATGTAGTATTATTTGTCATATTGTTTGTATTATATTGTTTGTTATCCACTTTCACTCAGCTTCAGTAGCTAAGAGGATAAAATGTTTTATGCTTAGGTTAACTATATCATGAAGGGCTCAACACTCAAGGGAGATATATATACTAAGAGCGTGAGTCAGAGTCAGCGACTTTTGTATAAAGCTTGTACTAAGTCAGAGATCCTATTACTGTAAAGACGATAAAGGAAAAAAAAGTTGATTCATATTTTGATGTAAATATTATATTGTATACATAAGTTGTAACAAAATATGCAACTGAACTCCGATGTAACAACTCCTTTATTATATAAACAAAGTTGTCTTTTGATGAATGAGTAGATTGAGTTAAGTTTTTAATAGATATTCCCGTGTGATGATATATCCTGTGCTATGCCGGGATGTAACGCCTCTCTATCTTTCTCTAAAATAGTTTATGCACTCTTTATCCTAAATTTTTTAATTCTTATTCCTTTTTTTGCAAATCAATTGCGTGTTCAAAGTAGTAGTGCAACATAGAAAATAGTTGTGGGAATTTTTTTTTAAATCGGGATTTAATTTGCGCTATCTTCTCACTTTCTCTCTTGAGACAACAACATTGGGAAGGTATATTTTTTTTCATTATTTATTCGTTTAATAGATATGTAAATTTAAGAATTAGTTTTATTGTTTGGAACATTATAGTATATTATTGTGTATAACTGTTTTTATACGAAAGGAATAAATACGATACAGAACCGCACAACACACATATAAGGCATATGTTGCATAGAACATACAGACCGGTACACATACACCATACATGCCAACACCACCCCACAATGCTACCAATATGTAATCTACATACCCCACTAACAAATATAACCCTATCTCTCCCAAAACTCTAAGAAAAACTTTAAGGATATAAATTGACAAAGTAAAATAAAAATAGAATGAAAACTTAAATAGGGAAGAATTCTTATTGAATTTTCCTTTCAATAACGAGATTCTTGATTAAGGATTTAGGGTTAAGTTGAGAACCGTAATACGCGTAATTACTTAAAATACGTGAAATATGCTAAAATAATAATAAATAATTATATAAAATTCATAATTAATTAAGGAAAAATCAGAAAAAATGATGAAAATTCTAGAATTGAGGCGTGGCAATCTGGAATTGAAGAAAAAAAATTGACCAATTAAAATGCAATAAATAAAAAGTGAAAAAAAGAAGCGATAAGGCAATTGTCTTGTCTTATTAATGCATAATAATTTTTCTAATACTCTATAAATAGTAAGAAAATTTCATAAGCTTATTTGATTAGTTTAGAAAGTGAGAAAAATAGAGAGGCTCGGAATAGTAAGTGTTTGAATTAATTACAAAAAAATTATTCAAATATGTGCAATTAAGGCCTTAGAGGAGAACTCAGACCCGAAGAGCAGCTGGGAGTAGTCGGCCGCCACCACTACACAGTGGTAGCAGTGGCTAGGTGGGCTGACATACCCATGGCCACCGACGGTGGCTGAAGCCACCCAAATTAGTGAGTTTGATTTTCAACCCGATTTTGTGTAATTTTGTAAAAATAGTAAATATTCTTATAAAATTATGAATTTTGTTATTCTAGAATATTTTTGTATTTAGTTTTTAGGAAAAATATTATTTTGATGAAAACATGTCCTGTGATATATGGTCCTTAGGAAATTATGTAAAACTGAGCATGTTTTGGTTTATAAATAAATGACCTTAGGAGTGTAGTTTTTGAGCTCAAAATTTTTGTGTAGACTACTTAAATGACAAAGAATAGTGCTATGAAGCTTGTTTTTAAAAATTAATTTTCAAAATTTTTAGATAAATTTTAGGCCTTGAAATGAGGTATAAAATGAGCAATTTAGGGTTAATTAAGTAATTAAATAGTTAATTACTGATTTAGTAAATAATTAAATGTTTTAGGATGTTGAAATCTGATGAAGTATGATACTTGTAGTATTTAAGGTGTTAGATGTAATTATTAGGTTAATTATGTAGTAAAAAAGTAATAGGGAAAAATAGTAAATTTTAAGTTAATTTCGTAAATTAGGATAATTAGGTGTAAAATCTGATTTAGGATGAATTTATACATTTTTAAATGATAATTGATATTGGGATATGGTAATTAGAGTGATAGAAATATTAGATGTATATTATATACATAATAGGTGATAATACATAATATGTAATTATTGGAAATATAATAAATAGAAGATATTAGAATAAAAATTGATATTATATAAATAATAGGGATATATAATAAATCTGATAGAAATCTTGAATTTATGTAATTATATGACAAATATAAAAATTTCTCATATCAAGAGTAAATTTAGTACACTAATAAGGATTTAAGTGTACTGGATAGAATAAAACATTGACTAGGGGTAATTATGGTATTTAGGATATCTAGAAGTAATGTGATTAATTTTGCATTATGAGTTGAAATGAGTTTTTAGGATTTGGGTATAAAATAGCATATAGAAATCGAATTAGAACCTAATTTTAAAAAAATCGATGCGGAAACTGAACTCGAACTTAGCTTCAATCCCAGAATAATTGTAAAAGATTTGAGAACCTAAATAACTGAACATATTAAACCCTGAATAAAATATAACAATAAGCGTTATAAGATAAAATCAATCTATAATAGTTAAGTGAAAAACTGAAACTACGTTTATGTTATAGGGATGATTAGTGATGGCCTGAGCGAGTTGGACCTCGAGTAAGTGAGCGAGAAGTCGAGATAAGTTAGGATTAATACGTTGTTGTATTTTGGAGGCTTGAGATTATGCTTGGTTATGAGTGATACTATGATTTTGTTATTGTTCTGGCTTATATTGTATGATTTGTATGAAATAATTTATCACCATAAACTGGACCTAATCAAATATACGACCTGTAATCATAAACAGACCTATATGGCAACCTATTAAGGGAAACCAAGGATTCTTTGGCCAAAAACCGACCCCTTCAAAAGGGATAGCGTTGGATGGTATAATGGGTCCCTTCTTCATCTTTAGTTGAACTAAGTAACAGGTGACGAGGTCATAGCAAAGGTGAGGAGGTCGCGGCAAAGGTGAGGAGGTCACGGCAAGGGTGAAGTCAACGGTTCGAAGGTAGTCGCGGGAGGAGTAGTGTTTCTATTGTACAAACCTGGGTTTAATTGTGAGCTGTTTCATTAATGGTAACTCCTCAACTTGGATTAAAGCGGGCGTACTTTTTCTAATCTTACAATGGGCCGGACAACGTCATGCGATGGCATATGTTTAAACATACATTGCACCAAATGATTTGGTTGATAACCTTGTTTGTGTTTGTGGTGTAGTTTTAAGTTCTTCATCTTGACATACTGAGTTGTGATTGCTCACATCCCTATAGATGTTGTGCAGGTGTTGGTTAAGAAGCGGTTTACAACTGCTCTAAAGCTAGTAACTGCTGGATCTTGAAGAGTGAGGAAAAACATTTGAAGAATAAATATATATTTTTAAGACCTAAGCTTTTATTTTAGAATTTTTTATTTTTGAATAATGTAATAATTAGGAAATATATTATTTTGAAACGTTATAAATGTTAATTGTAATAACTGAATTATAGTGTACATATATTTTTTCTCACTTTCTTAGGTAAATGATTTATTTAAATTATAATCTGTTTACTTTAAAGCGGGTTAATCGTAGATGCCTTGTGTAGAGTAGGTTTAAGATAGCGGTTGTAAGACCAACTTTTATCTTAAAACGGTTTACACGATGGGGTTGTTACGGTTCTGCTGCTTCGAAGCGTGACAGTACGATATGTTTTGTGTCGTTCTTATTAATGATAACTATGATGTCTAATAGCTATTCGCTTCCTCATAAGGAGGTTGTAGAGTCAACGATTCGAAGGAAATTTATATTGAAATTCATGAAGTGAACCCATCCTCAATAGCCCCATTGATAGCTATCATACCTCAAAGTGGCAGAGTTGTCACAGTTCTATCGTATAAACTATTCTAGGATAGAAGTTGATATTACAGCCGCTATCTTATACCTGATTTACATAAGGCGTCTACGATTAACCCACTTTAAAAAATTACTTACTAAGATTTAACTAATCCGAGGAATGTTTACAA